>WWET01000188.1:566837-579496 GCA_011038615.1 Limnodynastes dumerilii | reverse complement strand
GACGATAGTTTGGTCTCATTTCCATTGCCCTGTGGACCATTAAAGGGTACTGCTTTGGTATCTTCTAGTGGGTGGTATTAAATAAGGAAACAAAAACGTGCCTTTTAGACAGAAGGCAATCTTGAGCCACAGAAAAATAAATAGCATATATAAAACATTGAGGAGGGGGAAAGCAAGACTGAGGTATTTAACCCATTTGCTTTTTATGTTTGTTTTCTAAGTAGAGACCTGACCATATACAGAAGATCAAGTTGAGGGGAAAAAAAAGAAGGAGAAACTGGCTCCGTTTACAGCAGTATTCTTAATGAAGCTGATTCCATGTGCAAAATTCGATGAAACCATAACTTTGCAAAAGTCTTCTGTCACTGAGGTAATCAGGGATGCAGACAGAATCTTAGTAAAATTCCAGTGTTTTCCTGTCTTCTGTTTCATTGTGACTTGCAAGTACCAGTATAAGAGACGTTCAGTTATCAGTCCAAAGCGGTCTTTGAACCAGCTCTAGGCTGCCGGCAAATACTGGGGATAAGTACTGTCTTTTGCAAATAAAAGAAAAAACATTATAGGCCCAGTCTTCATTTCAAAAGAGCTCCAAAAAAATATTTTTTTTTGTGTTATGTCAGTTTGAATACAGTTGTGCTTTGTATATGCATAAAAAAACAACAATAAAAGGGGAGAAAAATTTAAAATAACACAAAACTTGTTGGGTAGGGGGTCGGAAGTAATTAGAGGGAGATGGGTTGAATCAGATAAACTCCTTTAGCAGTCTCCCCGGTCCTCTGCAGTTGGGGAGTAAGTGGCTTGGACTGAGGAAGGCCCCTCCCAGTCATCCTCATCAAAGCCATGAAACGTGGAAGTATCGCTTTCTGACGTGGAACCGAACAAGTCCTCTGCGTTGCACATCTCTTCCTTCCTGCCTTCTCTTCCCATATGAGCTGACATGTATGATGAATATATCAGCACAAGGGTTAAGTAACATACATTCAGTAATCAATGCATTTCAATTAGCACAGTCACACCACTGAGACAAAAACAAAATAAAATGTATTCATATTCTCCGATTAATCTCAAATCACCCATGTACACATAGATTGGCAGCAAAAGGGTTATTAAGAAGTCTGAGAACACCAAACATTTTTATCGGTTGATAAAAACTGTGCACAAGCCCACCAACATAATTTTCGACACAACATGACAAAAAAGTTTGAACATTTTATTTTTGTCTTTTATCCATGTGCTCATATAGCTAAGTACCATAATCGATAAACCTTCAAGAAACATCAGGTCAACAACAAATAATACACAACATAATATGCACACAAAATCGCTACAAACCCTTCATTTCTGGGTACACAGTTACTTGTTTAACTGCTGCTATAATGTTAAGAGAAACATTTGGCTTTAACAACTGCTGCATATATGGCAAAATCTTCAACATCAAGAATATAGCATGGACAGCTTCTGAAAGCATGCACTAACCATGATCTTTTAAGGCAGCATTTGCTCTTGTGATTCATTTAAAAAATCTAAGTTAATTATAAGGTTCATAAGTCTTGCATATAGTGAACAACTGGAAAGTGTGGTTGTTTTTAAAGGGCTGAATTCACAACCCCGTAATTTTTCAC
Organism: Limnodynastes dumerilii; assembly: GCA_011038615.1. NCBI lineage: Eukaryota > Metazoa > Chordata > Amphibia > Anura > Limnodynastidae > Limnodynastes > Limnodynastes dumerilii. Next base: position 577,874 of record WWET01000188.1, on the reverse strand, counting down.
ATACGTGCTTAATTTTACGATTCTAGCTACCACACTTGTGTAGTAACTATTTTATGCTATCTATAAAGAGTTTCGTTATGTAGTCTTTAAAGATCTCATGTACACAATCTATGTAACAAAATGCTACGTAGATAGCGTAAAATAGTTACTACACAAGTGTGGTAGCTAGTATCGGAAAATTAGGCACGTATGTGAAAAATTACAGGGTTCTGAATCTGGTCCAAAATCTTAAAAACCTACAACCCCAGTGTTCTTTTTACAAGTTTTACAGAAAAGGTATATTTTCAGTGAATGTTAAAAAAAATAGACTTTTCAAAAATAGTGCATTTATGACATTTATCATTATTCAATTCACTGATTCCGTCATATATATAGTAAGAATGAATCCTTATATTCTTGCTCAGGTAATGGAATTAATAAATATATACAGTTCTACTTTTACTCTTGTAATAAATATGTTTGCACAACCTAAGAAATGATTCCTAGGGCCAGATTTACTAAGCTGCGGGTTTGGAAAAGTGGAGATGTTGGCCATAGCAACCAATCAGAATTCTAGCTCTCACTTTCCTATTACATACTGGAAAATGTCAGCTAGAATCTGATTGGTTACTATGAACAACATCTACATTTTTCCTTTCCCGCAGATTAGTAACTCTGGTCCCTAATGTTTTGGTTGTGAGTAAAACTGAAGCTATACGTTCTCCATTACCTCATAAAAAGTAGATACAATACAGCTTTAAAAGATGATGCTTGTCTGATAAATTACAGTTGTATGTAGAAATATATACATCAAAGAATGAAGGGAAAATAATATATGAAACACAAGCTACATGCTTAGTTTTAGTAATTTTTGTAATTACTGGACGACACAATATAAATACTGTCTGATGCGGTTCATGTCATGTAAGTTTGAAACCTTTTGTACAAAGTCAGTTAAGATCTCCTGTGTTAGTGTAGTCAATCAATTTTTTTTTATATTAACCCTTCCCCTCTCAAACAAAAAAACCCAACCCAAATAGAAGTAACAATGCAGGCAATGCTCTTCTGTGGGAATACCATTCCAGTCTCCATAACATATTATATGACTAAAATGTTAAGTACTTATATTTTTCGGTGAAAAATTAAACCTCAGAAACAGGAATCTTATTAATTGGGCAAATCAGCTTCAACCTCAGTATCCATTGTAAAGACTTCTCTTTAATCAACAAACCCAAAGTATAACCCCCCAACCTGAAGCTTTATTCAAAAGACATAGCATTAGCCCAAGATATAGTGCAGACTGGGTCAAACTATCCTTAAAAATGGAAGTATACTACAAAAATTGACATATATTACAAAATCTCTGATCTCACTCAAAAATGTAATAAACCTCACATAAGTAGTAAAAATGTAAACATAGAATTAGTTCCTATATTAGAAGCTATACTTGGTACTGTTGTGTTCTATTAATGTAATTATTGGCTTGGATCACTAATCTATGACAGGAGTCCTGGCTCATAAGACTGTCCCTTAATCTACATAACAGAATTCTTCTTAAAAATGAGAAAATAAAATAGAATGGCAAAGTTTGGAGTCGTGTCTGGATTTGGATTAAAAATCTGAACAGAAAGTGCGACCTACCGGAGCGTCCACAATCAGCACAGGATACAAGTTCTTCTGCTTGTCCACTTTTCTTGTTCATGGTTGAATCTCCAAGGCAAAAATCACAGTAGTTATTAGAAAGTATAGCACCGTCAGATCCTTTGCGAGCTATAGGAATAAAAAGATATTTATATTTATTGATTAGCAACTTTAATTAGTAATCCTGCCTAATGCTAATGCATACATGTTGTATATAGTCTCACTGGCAATCTTTGTATCATATTGTTGTGAGGTGATAGTAAGTTCACAAAGGCTGCAGGCCAAGATCACATTCATTTTAGCACCCCTATTATGGATCAAAAACAGTTATTGTGCGATAGTTGTTTTACTATGCGTCAGAAAATAATTAGCCAACTCTCACCATTTACTTATCTTTGGTCCCACTATTTAAAAGCTATGAAACATACCGTAACAAACATATCAATGTAGTTTGAGTAATAGCATACTTTTTGTACTAAACAAATCTTTTTACATTTATTAATATGTAAATATTAAGGAATAAAACTATATAACAATCCAGTTAATACTTGCACCATCCCTAGAGAGTTGGCATGGTGAAACTACAAGTCCCAGCGTGTTTTAACTGTATAGGCATAGTGGATACCTGACAAAGCATGCTGGCATATCTAGTTTTACAACACCAGGAGAGTCATGGGTTGACCAGGCCTGCAAAGAGCCACTGGGTCTGATACTCTATACATATAGTGCAGCACAATGGGTCAATTGGTTAAAACTACTGCTCTGAGTTTGTATCTTCTCCCTGTGTCTGCATGGGGTTTCTCCAGGTTCTCCTGTTTCATCTCACAATCAAAAAACATGCTAACAGGTTAATTGGCTGTTGACTAAACAAACTAGTCGGTGTCTGTTTGTCAGTGTAAGCTTTGTACAGTGCTATATAAATGATGATGACTGGTAATGGACTGCTACACAGGGATTCATTGCAGATGTTAGTAGTTTAGTGTAAGAACAAAAGATCCATTTATACATATATATATAACCAGAACAGATGAATTTACATTAAAAAGTAATATACTAAACCTATCACTTTAAGTAACAAACAATTACGTGTGTCATGATAAGTGCACTATAGGGCCTGGTACATAAGTTTAGTGGCTTTTCTTAACAGCATGCAGCAAAGTTTCACGTTTTACAGTCAATCCAGCAATGTTTGGATAGCTTCTTCAATATAAATGCTGATGGTGCTTAATCTGTCAAGGAAGCATGTTTTTATTTTTCCCAAAGACAGACTCAAGGACCCGGGAATACCCCTGAATTGTATTCCGTACACAAGGGGATCCATACGACAGAATGTGACATGCCCTCCACATGCCTAAGTTTCACAAGGGAATTAGGTGCTTCCGTACAGATCTGCATGTGGATGGACACATATCTGTATGGAGAAATAAAGGAAGGTTTATCGCTGTGGACATTGAATTAAGTCCACACGTGAGAGTGGGGTGACATGCGTGTTCACTTCCCTCTTGCATGCGGACTTCCAGACCTCCGTGCGTAAAAACACGTTCAGAGGTCTGGATATAGCCCAAGATTATTCATTTATTTAAACATGCAATGTATCCATTGCGAAAATCTCAGCCACCTGTTTTATTATTACTCCTTTATAAAGATAACAGCTCTGGTTTGTGGAATATAAAATACAGAAATGTCTCTAGATAAAAATATTTTATTATTATTTAACATTTTTTATAAAACTCAGGGAAGCAGTATGGGCATTCAAATGGCTTATTACTGCCCTCTAGTAGCTGCAATTTTAATTTAATGAGCATTTTAATGATTCATTGTTTCTGTGGGAATTATGGTCTGAAATATAATTTATTGTATGTTTCCCTTTATGTATATGGTAAATGCGGGTGGGTAAATCAGGGACTGGAATCTACCTGGATTTTAGAATGCTATGTCCCACCTTTTTTCCGGCATCTATAGTATAGGGTTTTGGTTTCTGTGTTTACTTAACACTGCAGTTTAAATAAAACATTAATAAAGAGATTTGATTTTCCCCTCTATCCACCACAAATTGTGTAACATTTTCTGATTTATGTTTTTGCATTTGGTGTTTTATAAGACATGTAGATTGTGTTGGATGAAACATTCAGCCCTGAGAAATGTCTCACTGTATTATGCATTTCAATCCAGGCATCCTATGGCTTGTATGGTATCCAATTTGTGCCTAGGAGGAATCATGCTGATTTCCTTCTTCGCATGATAGGCCCCCAGCCTGCATTAGTCTGGCATGTTGTCATGGCAACCGGCACCCGTGGATGCTGCCACCTGTCATTATTTTGTCTGTCGTGTAGACTATTCCAGGCAGCCATTCTGAATCTGCTGATAATGTTGAAGGAAAGGGACAATATAGACATTTTGAGAGTGTTTCTGAATATAGCTCTATAAAAAAAAAAACAAGGCAAGCACCCTAGTGCTTTTAAAGACCTTGCAAGTTTAACCATTTCATTGCAAGTAGCATACTGCAATTAAAGTGTTTGTTGGAGTAATTTATGTTGTGAAAATTAACTTTATGTCCTCCAAGTGCTTAAACATATAAAGTGACGGCAGATAAAAGCAACATAGCCCATCCAGTCTGTCCAGATGTTTATTAAAAAGTATACAGACTTTAGGATATCCTTATATTTATCCCAAGCATGTTTAAACTGTTCTACTGTGTTAGCCTCTACAACCTCAGATGGGAGGCTATTCCACTTATCTATCACCCTTTCAGTGAAGTGATTTTTTCACACATTTCCTCTGAATCTACCTCCCTCCAGTTTGTATTCATGCCCTCGTGTTCTATTACACCTCTTCCATTGAAAAATGCCACCCTCCTTTAGCTGGTCACAACCCTTGATATATTTTGAAAGCTGCTATCATATCCCCCCTCTCCTTTCTCTGCTGCAAGCTACACGTTAGTTCCTCTAGCCTTTCTTGGTATGTTTTGTGACACAGGCTATGGACCATTTTAGTTTCTCTTCTTTGAACAGTCTCTAATGTATTTTTTAGGAGTTATGGTCTCCAGAACTGAACACAGTATTCTAGGTGAGGTCATACGATCTATAAAGGGGCATCACTACTTCTCTCTTTCTGCTACTAATTCCTCTCCCTATGCAACCAATCATCTGACTTGCCTTTCTCATTGCTTTGTTACATTGTGTAGCTACATTTAAGTCACATGAAATAATGACTCCTAGATCCCTTTCCCCTTTAGTAGTTTCTAATGTAGTGCCATTAATGATATATTGAGCTTTTGTGCCTCAAGTGCATGATTTTGCACCTAGATCATCCCTCATTTTGTGTACCCCTCCTGGCGTGTCTACCATGTTACATATCTTTGTGTCATCCGCAAAAAGGCATATTTTCCCCTCAGTTCCACAGGCAATATCACCTACAAAGATATAAAAATAGCACAAGTACAGAACCCTGGTATACTCCACTGATTCCATTTACTCCAACCCTCTGTTCTCTATCCTGTAACTAAGATCGTATCCATGCAACTATCTTTAAGTCCAATCCCAAAGTTTCCAGCTTATTTAACAGTCTGTGATGTGGAACAGTGTCAAAAACCTTACAAAAATCTAGATAAGCTATGTGTACAGCTCCCACTTTATCTAATACTATCTAATCCCCCCCCATTACCCATTTACTCCCATCATGTGCCTACAGTACCTCCCCCCAGTACTCCCATCATGTGCCTTCAACCCCCCCACCCCAGGTTTTCTTACCTTACCTGTGTCCTCCAAGTGGGACTGCGAATAGAACTGAAGTCCCGTGGTGGCCGAGACTTGCGAGCCCTCATTTTCAAAGCATCCAGCTCTGCACTAGGCGACACTATCTCTTAGCCACGGATGGCATCGCCAGTCGGTGCCCCATTTTGGCTGGCACCCCTGGCGGGTGCCATCCTGGCCACGGGGTAGATATGCCTCTGTTCTGGGGATTTTCCTAACATTTCTTATATAAAGGTCTCTTGCTGTTATTAATGCATTTTTACATTTCCCCATTGCTCCTTTTATGTTCCTCCATTCTGCCAAACAATCACTTACACATTTCCCCATTTCCTCAAATCTGCCTTCCTAAAGTCTAGCACCCTCATCTTTGTGTGGCACATGTCTCTCTCTCAGTCATTACTTAACCATACTGCTGGATGGTCACTGGATCCTATGTCACCATTTGTAAGTACCAAATCTAAGATGACCTCTTTGCGAGTGGGCTCTCTCACCAGTTGCTTGAGGAACGCTCACTATCATTTTTAGAAACGGAATAAAACTTGTCCCATAATTACAGGTGGTTGTTATATATTGAAGTCTGGAACCAAACTACCCAGACATGTAAAAACATATCTGTGGATGCCCCTCCTAAAAGCATAGATTAGGCAAGTAACTCTGGACTAGATTCAGAGCTCAGACTGCAATGGCAAAGGAGGTCTACTGCCAGATCCACGCTGCATCCAAAACTCTGTACGGTGGCTCAGTGGGTAGCACATGTGCCTCACAGCACTGAGGTCATCAGTTTGATTCCAAGAACACTCCGAATATGCTGGTAGGTTAAATGGCTGCTTAATAAATATCCCAAGTGTGTGTGTGTGTGTGTGTTAGGAAACTTAGAATGCAGCTCCAATGGGGCAGACATTGAAGTGAATGTGAATTATTCTCTGTAAAGCGCTGCGTAATCTGATAACGCTATATATAACTTAAATGCATTAATAAATGTGTCACAGTGCTGAGTGGGACATTTTTTATTCTAAGTCTGTGTATAAATTATGCCAGTGAGCTGAATTTTAAATATTTTTCCTAAATGCATATCAATGTAGATTGCCTCTCTGAGAATCCTAACCATCTCTCCTGCTCCCTTCCGCCAGTGGTTTCTCATTTTTTTCTCCAGCTCCTCCCTGTTGATTCCAGCTATCCTCTCTGTGATCTCTTCATTCTGTTTCTTCCTGACTTCTCATTTTCTCCCATATTGTGACATGACCGCACACCTTTGCAGAGAACATTGAGCTAACCTCAACACAGGATGTGAGGCTAGGCATGTGATGTGGTACTACTGTCTGGCTGAGCAATTCAAGGTTCTCCCCCACATACCTGGGTCATCCAGGAGACCTGTTACCTTATAAACTATATTAAGGATGCTTTACAGCTTGACAGGAATTGCTTTTAATAGAGAATAGAGAAAATGTTGATCTATTATGGGCTGGTTAGAAATAATTTAATTATAAATAGTCTTGATGCTGCTTTCTATACTCTGGTTTGTGCCCGTATTTTTAGAAAGCTTCTTTACCCATCACACAAGGTCATTTTTGTTGCTGAAGTTGATTGGTGGCAGTGTGCTGTGGCACTTTCCATTGGTCTTGTGTAGATTACCCCTGCCTTTTATGCACTATCTGTATTAACCTATAAACTGATTTGAGCAACTATCATTTTACCTTGTTTGGAAGCCGTCTGTGATTAGCATCTGACACCTGTTGCACCTGTTTGTATTAACCTATAAATTGATTTGAGCAACTACAGTACAATAAAATATGTTAAAGGCTGTTTAATTGTATGTTTAATTCTAACAGAATATATATTTTTCAATAAAAATCTATTCTACACCAGTCACAATTTAGGGTTGGATAAATAGCTACTCCTATAGCTATTTTTAATAGGAGAGCTTCAATTTAATCTCCTCATATAATTGTATACTCATAACAATTCTGTATGATGTGCAAAACTCCAAAAGCAAATCTGGTTTCTAGTTTACTGCATCCTAGTTATGCCCCTGATAATCATAGGTCAGTCTTTCATATATGGTTTCTAGACCATTTTTACATTTTTTTATGAAGTTTTGCAATTAATTGCCCATAGTCCTTTTATTGTGCCCCAGTTCATGTGCATTTCAACAATCCTAATGCATAGTCATGTTAGAAAGCCACTTATGATTGGTTTAACAAGGGTTTAAGTGCTGTATTTATAATATCCCGCGGATTTTAGAGCATCAGTTATACATAGGTAAAAAGAACTTACGTTTCTGGTTTTCACTTCTGTGAATGGAAGGAGAACATGGGGATCGAGTTTCCTGGTCTCTGCTGTCCGTCCCTTCTTCATCAGCAAGATGAGTGTGAGCATAGTGATAGCTGAGGCCAGGTCTATTCTTGTAACGTTTCCCACAGACTATAAAGGTAATATTACAAAATGAATCACTGATGAAATGTGGATAAAAACAAAATAAGAAACTTTTCACTAAATGTTGTGTGAAACATAAAATAGCTACAGATATATTCAGGAATCATTGTGGAAAAAATGGAATAATGTCAGTGATTGGAAATTGGTATTAGCTATAAATAATTATAATGTTACTTTTGTTAATTCTCTAAATTCATCTTAGCACATCATATATCCTGTTACATTTATTTTCTACTTATTTGATAGCTTTAAAACCTTACTGCACTGATGAAGTGTAATATTTAATATTTCGTTTAGGTTAGTGTAGAAAAATATTGTAGTAACCGCTAGGCAATAAATCTATTTACTGATTACAATCATCACATTCATTCATAAATTACATTCCGGTCTCCATGATTAACAGTACATTTATAGCATAAAGGAAGTAAATCAGAAGTTTTGATTTGAAACCTTCAAATAAATATTCCAATAATAATAATAATAATAAGCTACAACATTTAATTGGTGTATTACACGTGACTTCTGTAGTTTTGTACCCAGCAACATTGTACAACTTACAGTACAATACCAACTCCAAGCATAATGTCCGCAGTCCAAGTAGCAATCGTAAGAGGCCACAACAGCAACACCTGACTCTATCAATGTTGTAGGAACATTTTGTAGGAGCAAGATGAGAAAGGCAATAGTATTAAAGTACCTTTGTCAGCTGTTTTGGGGTTATGCTTTTGTTTGTAACTATCTGCAACAGAGAGAAAGAGAGAGAAAGAAACAGAACGAGGTGTGAACCTTGCTGAACAACAAGGAACATTGGGAATGGATATGAACAAAGAAAAATGTTCAGATCTTTGGGGGGCTGTTCAACTGTGCATACCCTTTTACATGATGAACTTTACCATTAAGCACAAAATGGTGCAGCATGCTTTCATGAGATATAGCATTTATGTTGGTAGATTACAACTGACTGGAGAAAGCTATAAAGTTTTGATTTTGTTTTAAACATAACTTGGGGGTTTAAAGATAACTGCAGGGAAAAGTAGGTACATTTTCTAAAAATTATATTACTGAGGGTAAAGTGCATTCATGGGGATATTAAATTAAGCACACAGATGACGGTGATCAATGTGAAGGGCGCTGATTCTTGTGTATTATAGTGGCTGCCAAGTATGTAAAACTTAAGGCACCCCTTAAGTTTGACACAACCTACATCTTCGTGGTATTGCACGCCATGAGACGGAATTGCATATCTGCAGTGTTTTTGATTCTACAGTGGAGGTTTGAGCTTTGTATTATCACAGTGACAATATTTGGAATTTGCTAAACTTCTGTCATTTTAAAATTCCCTTATAACTGTGTTATGCCTTGCAAAGGCTTAATAAAATCCTCCATAAACAGGTGATTGCATTTTACCTCTACATATAAATAATACATTTGTTAAATGATCCCCCTTCTATTTTTATTGTGATATGTATGGGTTTATTTAGTATGTTTACATTTGAACAATGCCCTCCTCTTCAGGACCAGAGCAAACACATAGGACCTGATTCAGAATTACATACGCACGTAACTTAAGCATAGAAATATGGAAAATTGGATATGTTTAAGAAAAGATTAGATATTTTTAGCAGAAAAGGACATTCAGGGTTACCAGGACCGCTAATTTAAATAAAGGACAGTAGTGGAGCAAGGGAGAAATGTATGTATTTATTTATCTTATGATTGCAACAGTTTGGAGGTTGCTTTATATGGATTAACTTCAAATATAGGATAAGATAAGAGAAGATAGGGATCGCAGGAGATCCAAAATAGGTTGAACTTGATGGACTGTCGTCTTTTTTCAACCTTATCAACTATGTAACTATGTAACGTGATTTTCAACTGCGCATGTGCAGTAACCATTTGCATACGGATCTTGCTAACGCAAACTGCGTACTTAAAATTCCGTTCTGAAATTACGTCCATCCTCCTAACTTAAGAAGACTGGGAGGAACACGGAATTCTAATTATATTTCAAGGCGCGGTTATTAACTTGCGCGCTGAACTTAGGAACATGGGCAGGATTCACAACCCCGTAATTTTTCACATATGTGCCTAATTTTACGATTTTACGCAATCTACGTAACAAAACGAACCTAAAAATACGCACGGGACTCACCGTGAAAACGGATCTCTGAATACAACATAAGTACGCAATGTCAGTACCAATCTCATGCACAGAAAATGTGCGGACTTAAAATATGCATGGATGCAATTTAATAGTGGGTGTTCCTATTATCTTCCATGCTCATGTGCGTTCCTTATTTCCGTACTTATGTTCCATACGTTATGTTTCGAACACAATTCTGAATCAGGTCCAATATGCATGCATCTTGCTTCTAAACATGCCCATTAACAAATCATAGGAAAATACGTCATGCCAGCTGGTGTACACATAGATCTGGATCAGGGCCATTGTGACATTATTCTCCAATTATAATCTTACCTTCTATATAGACCGAGCACTGCACTCACTATGACATCATTAAATTAAACAATCATCTGCTACATAGACAGTGTGACTGAACTCACTTTGTGACATCATTGCCACATACTAACTTGCTGCATTTACTATGTGGTTCCACTCACCATAACACCTTCATCTAGTCACACACTAACCTGCTGCATATACTGTGTGACTGCACTCACTATTACATCATCCAATCACACGCTAACCTGCTACTTAGACTATGTTACTACTCATACTGTGACATCATCATTCTGTTACACACTAACTTGCTACATAGACTGTATGACTAAACCTACTATGACATAATTTTCCAGTCACACTCTAACCTGCTACATATATTGTTTGACTGCACTCACTATTACATCATCCAATCACACGCTAACCTGCTACTTAGACTGTGTTACTACTCATACTGTGACATCATCATTCTGTTACACACTAACTTGCTACATAGACTGTATGACTAAACCTACTATGACATAATTTTCCAGTCACACTCTAACCTGCTACATATATTGTTTGACTGCACTCACTATTACATCATCATATCATATGCTAACCTGCTACATAGACTGTGTTACTACTCATACTGCATACCTCCCAATGGTCCCGTTTTCAGTGGGGCAGTCCCACTTTTGGGAGACTGTCCCGCTGTCCCGCCTGCTTGGCACCTTCTCTCGAGAAAAGAGACTCTCGGGACTAAGGGTTTTTTTTTTTTGTTTTTTTTTT
>WWET01000188.1:542271-565757 GCA_011038615.1 Limnodynastes dumerilii | reverse complement strand
TATATATATATATAGTGTTTTAGAATTCCTCATCCTGTTTAACTGTTGTGTCCAGTAAAAAAATATATATAAAAAAACTTGGTTTTAAAACAGGTTCTATATAACAACAAAAATGTCATTTGTTTCAAAAACAGTTTAATATAATATTTATTTATAAGACCCCAATACATGAAGTATGTGAAAACATAAAGGCAATTTATAGCCATACTTAATATACTTAACGGATATTAAATGTTACAATTGCCACTGGGTATATGTGCACTAAGACAATGTGGTATATATTACATTTTGTTTATATATATATTACATTTTGTTTATATATTTATTTTTTAAAAACACAAAACAAAACTTAAAAATAGACCTTAATTTTAACTGTTGCTCAGGCCTTTCTGGAGCAGAAGAGACCAAACACAGTAGAGAGACATTCCAAAATAGTTGATAATCTGTAGTAATGACTCTAGCCCCAACCTGTTTAACAATGCCCCCACCCGTGTACACAGCTCTCTAGTTTCCTGTGGACTGTTTCACAAACTGTTCAAAGAAATCTTTGCTGTAATGATAAGCTCACCCACAAGGTAGCCCTATGCAGAAATATGGAAATTGTTTCATTCAAGATTGTGTGTTAGTACACACTGAAGTTTTTTTTTAAAAGACATTGGGACATCGTTGATTGTGTAAAAATAGAAGCTCCAAAAAATCAAATAAGATGATGTGATGCTTTTTCAGTTGATTCTGCAGCATCATTTGACAGTACATTGGAAACATTTTAGAGGTATCTGATGATTATCGTGTAATTAGACGTTAGATAACCATCCCTGCTTTATAGTTACAGAAGTATCACTGGTTGGAGAAGCAAAGTAAGTAACTAACTTGCTTTTGGGCAAGAAATTAAATATATGTATATATAGTCACTACACCGTCACAGCCGGAACTTATATTACTCATTAAAATAGAAACAATGGGCCGGATCCAGACCTACCTTTCCTTTACGTTTCAACGCGTAGCGTATTTACGCTATTGTAATTACTATGCACTCCTCTAGACACTCCCCTTGCTCGTATGTACTTTTGCCGTTTTAAGCTTTCCAAACCCTACCTTAACTTTTCAAAGTGTAACTACTGTCGTACATAATGGCTGCATGTACGTAATGCCTAAGCACGCCCATACGGCACGATTTACATGCCTCACCCCGCCTCCGAAGTGTAATCACGGTATCGTATGGCTGGCGCGCCCCTTCGTCCGTAGTTACACTGTTGATATTAGGCTGGTACATACGTTCAGAATTACGTGTTGTAACATCTGCTGCGCACATGCACAGTACATACAAAACAGCGCTTTTATGTCTCTGGCTAGCATAAATACAGGACTGTAAATGTACATTATAAAATGGGAGTTTTTTATGTTGGCATTTCTAATGCATTTTGTAAGCTCTTGATGTCATATTGTTCAATGTCCTTTTTGACATTGTTCCCAATGAATTCATGCAGATTATATCTGTTTATGCCAACGCTTCCTAAACATGCTCATATGCCACCCATGTCCCTGCTTTGGTGATTTATTTATCAACAGCAATGGGTGTAAAAAGATGTTTAAGGTGTTTTATGTCAAAGATCAATGTCCTAAAATCCTGTGAACTGTGAATGGCAAAATGAGTGGACTTAACAAAAATATGATGTGCATTTGAAAGGAAAGAGAGGTATAATAGCAGAAGTCATTACAATGACTGTTAAATACAGATCACAATTTATTGGAGGAGCCAATGTCACCATAACACTGTGCAGGCTAAACAGCACATGGTGGATATAAACATTAACCCAGACATCATCCAGACATTGTATCAGATGTATAAAGCATTCTAACTTAAGTAGCGACAACAGAAAATGTAAGACTGCAATCACTGAACTTTAGAATGCTAAAAAAAATCACAGTAAATGTCCTGACATATCAGGCGAATGCTACTTACTATCACATACGTAGGGCTTATCATGCTCATCATAAGATGTATCATTCCTCCTCCTTCCACCACGGGCCTAGAATTGAAATGAAAGAAATATATAAAAGAAGTATAAATATTACTGCTGATCAGCAAGGTGAATTTCTGAATCATTTATTTAATTTTGTCTTATTTGCATAGTATGTGGGTTTTTCTTTTTGCAACAAATAACGCATTCCCTTAAACCAGCTGAAAATACCAATATGCCATTTAGGTTTTTACATTATGTATTTGATCTGGAGCATTCCTCTCCCAGATTGTTTTGCTGGCTACAAAGCGACCTAATATTTAATTTTAAAACACATCTTTCAAGGATTAATTTTAGGCATAAGATAGGCTTCTGTCATGGTAGTCTGAGAGACTAAATGACGGCTCTGTTGGCTAAACTCTCAGAACAACAGGGAGGACATGGCAATAAAGAGTATTTTAGGGACACTTCTTCATTTAATATTCAAAGAGGTGCCCCAAAGAATAAGGATTCAGACATTTAATATATAGAGCCAAAGAAAGGGGTTCATATAGAAAGACCTCTCTCAGTAGGGTATTCTAGGGCTACAACTGGTTTCACTTATAAATGAAAGAAGATTAAAGCACATACATGTTATTAGTATATCTTAAAATATAACAAATAATCTATAATGTCTTATTTTAAAATACACTTACAAAATTAATGTGTTCACATTTTCTTAGACCAACTGAAGAACCCTACTCAAAGGAAATCTTTCTATATGGACCCCTTTGTCTATATATTAAATGGCAGCTAAACCCTGCAAACTGCATTTTTAGAACAATTACAAGGTCCTTGTGTTTACAATAGATAAATGCAAGGAAAATTAAATCATATTGTTTGGGTACTTTATTCAGGCCAGTATGTTTTTTTTTTTATCTGAGTTTAACAACACGAGATTAACCTACTAAGTTTAATTAGACATTGAAGCAATAAAAGGATATAGTATGTACTTCCATAAATCAGTTGATTTCTTACCCGTCCCCGACTCCGATTCTTTCGTTTAGGAACTTCTTCTTCAAGGTCCTCGTCACCATTTGCATCATCAGCATTTTCATCATTTTCTAAAACTCTCTAAATAGAACAAACCAGTGAGCATACAATTACGCTAGTCAATAATGTGATCACATTGAAAATATACATTTATTTACAATTCAGGCAGAATATTATACAGATGAGTCAGATCAGTGATTCTTTTTCTTTTTTTCTTTTTTTCTTTTTAAGTACCAGTACCACTTTGCAATTTCATTCTATTCCCATAACCCTGTTATAAATTCTGTTTTATTTAACACTATCCCTACATCCTAAAATTTGACCATTGAATAGCAATTCACCCTCTCCCTATGTACGCATACACACACACACAGTTAGCAAACTTTATCATGGGGGGCAAAAGAGATGGTCATGTCACTTAGCAATCATTGCAGCCATGTTAATATGTTACTATGTTAAGTCTTAACTGTCTGTACCGTTTTAACAGTTGCCGAGAAATGCAATTGTGTGCTTTGCTAACAGGGTTTCTTCAAAGGACGGGCCACGTCCAATACCAGCTGATGTGGCTGCCAAAGTGTAGGCAAATGGCACCCCAAATTTAGGAAGGGGTTCCCTTCACCGCTGCGAACACCCATTTTAAATCTATACATAGCTAACAGCTAATCGCAAGCTGTGTGTATTTTAGAATACAGTCACATTCCGGAAATCCCACCGCAAAACCACCACCGAACCCATAGCTTCCCGAACGAACAGACAGGTTAGTGCAGGGGAGGGGTTGTATTTTAGTATGGTGGCCTTAGGGTTAGGCTATGAGGAAGGGATGGATGGGAGAAGGGGAGACTTAGGTGTAGGCTGCAGGGAGGGGATGGAGCATAGAAGGGGAGACTTAGCCTTAGGCTATGGAGAGTAGAGAAGGGAGTCTAAGGGTTAGGCTGCAGGGAAGGAAGTCTAAGGGTTAGGCTGTGGGGAAGAAAGGGTTAGGGTAAGAATTAGTAGAGTTGGGGTATAGGAAATAGAAAGCGTTGCTTAACTGTCCACAGCGGGGCAGGAAATTTCTGAAATTTCTTTGGGAATGGGGTTTTGAAAACGGCCCTTTCGAAAAAAGGGGTGAAAGGTGCTGTATCCCCCCCCCCAACCAATCTACCCCTGGGTATCATTCTTGTTAACTTCTTACAAAACTGCCTGGCCACAAATTCTGCAACTGGTTGATTTCCAAATCAATAAATCTTTCATAATGAAAAGTAACATTAAATTCCTCTATAGTGTCAAGGACATATCATACTATTTTATTATTGAAAGTAAAACAAAACTGATGGACTTTAAAAGAAAATGAGTAAGATGAGAAAAATACAGTAATAGGTTTTATTTGATAATACAGAAGCTCTATTTACGATCCTAAAAAGAAATTATTGGAGTGTTAACATTGAGATTATATTTATTATGTATACTGTATCCATGCTTGTCTAAAGCCTCACTTGCAAATTACTGTGCTTGTTTCAGATCCCATAAATAGTAATAGCCTATTATTTATAAACAAGATTCTTTACTGCATATACATAACACATTTGCACATTTGGGTTAAAATGCAGGTGGTACAGAACAATAGGGTTTCATTTCATTGTGAATAACATTTACCTGGATTTCTTGTAGGCTATCCTCATCTCTCAAGTCTCTCTTTTCTAGACCCTCTCCTCGTAGTAGAGCTTCTAGTGTTGTCCCCTCGGACATAATATTATCTTTTCGTAGAGGATATTCAACATCTGGGATAACAGAAAACAATACACAAATTGTCATCTACTTCAGTCATATGGTTATACAAGAAAAAAAGCTTTTAGGTGGATCTTTTAAATTATTTATACAAGATTATATTGAAAGAGTAGAATTCCGTGGTAGGGTCATTCCATTCCCGACAGCTTCCAACCCAACCGTCTCAGATTTTCATGACATTTGGTAGGATGCTAGATGCCATATAGTAACTGTC
The DNA here is from genome assembly GCA_011038615.1 of Limnodynastes dumerilii. NCBI lineage: Eukaryota > Metazoa > Chordata > Amphibia > Anura > Limnodynastidae > Limnodynastes > Limnodynastes dumerilii. The sequence continues at coordinate 560,783 of WWET01000188.1, read as the reverse complement.
ATATGTAAAATTTTAGCCCTCAGTGATACACGGTGTTCACACAACAGGGTTGCAAACATGACAAAAAATGTTATACTTGCGCATGGTCAATTAAAATTAATCATAACTTTGTTTCTGATTGTAGTTGGTATTTTTTTGAAGCTAAGGGACCATAGTTTTTCAGAAAAATTGTTTTAGATCTAAATATTCACTTTTTCACTTCAATGTCACTTGAACTTAACCTTTGACCTTGAATATCTTAAAAAAAAAAAAGGGATATGTTTATTTTTTTCCATAACAGCAGCAGCATACCCTCCAAAGAAATATGTTATATCATTCAGAATAATATTAATCAGAAAAACAAATGAGGAGGGGGAGAAACCCATAAACAGGGCTTTGGCCCCATAGTAAGGTAGGGCCCAAGTCTGGATGGGGTCTGTGTGACTGCTCAATGCATGAGCAGACCAGCTGTGCTATTTTGGCAGCTTAAAACAGTGTTCAGTATATGAGTGCAAATGATTAAGTAATTGCATTTTCTACCAATATTACAGTTTCTGTTCTTTGTCTATAGTAAGTACAAAAAGCATTCTTTATAATTTAAAGTCTAAATATAGAAAATAATAAGAAGACAGCAAACCTCATAACAAAACAACAGACATTTTTGGGCAATCATGGAGATGCACCTAGGGAACAGCACTTGTATCTGGGAAGAAGATGCTGGTATTTACATGTCTGTAATCTCATATACAATGTGACACAAACTAGGAAAGCTAATACCATCCAAAATATCATAATGAATTCTAAGTAACAACTATTAAAGCCTTAGGAAATAGAAGGAAAATGGCAACAGACAAAATAATGCAGATGGATCAGCAGAGCCTACAGGCTCAGCATGAGGAAATTAAAAGTTAGGTGCAAACAAGGTCATCAACAAAGTCAGCATGCTGCCCTTCACAGGAGAACCAGAAGGCATTCTGTGCATGTGTCTGCCATCTGTGTTAGGTGCAGCTTGATGTGACCAGCAAGGTGCTGTAGAAGAGAATATGAGCTCTAAAAATGTAGCAGAAAATAGCAAACTAAGAAAACATGGTATCTGGTTAAAAAAAACTAATACATTTCAAACACACTGTATAGTAAATACAGACCAAAACAGTCATCCAGAATATGTATTTCATGCACTATAATTTAAAGGGCCACAAAGCAACTCCTACATGTTAAGGAAAATACCCTGTAATCTATGTAAGAAAAGAAAAAAAGATTTAACTTTAAAGGAGAGTGAGTGAATATAACGCCACACAACATATTCTCAATTATCAGCATGATCCGTTCTTGTAATAGAAATATTTACAGATGTATTTATCATTAACTGTTCCCATGGCAGGTCACAATCTGACAACTTCTAACCTTTAAACATTGCCATGCTGCTTATAGAAGAAAATTAGGAGGTTCCAACAGAGGATGTAAGAAGGTATGGGTTGAAATGTATCGGGGCACAGCAGAGTAGTGGAAGCTGGAGGACCTTATATAGGGTTTGCTCATGTGCAATGCTGTAGTGGATAGAAACAGGCTGGGCTTGAACTGTACTGGACCAGACTGAACTTGGACTTAAACAGACTGGACTGGACCAGACTGAACTTGAACTTGAATAAAGCAGAAGTGCTTCACACAAGAAAACCACATTGAATGATCAAGTTATTCTGGCACCGTTTAGACAGTGCTCCAGGTTTAAATAGAGTGACCTTAGTCAGAATTGGAGGATCAGATTATGTGACTTTGGGAGCAGGGATCCGATAGGCTGAATATATCAGATGACTCCATCCAATATGGCAGCGCCCATGCACCGGAGGATGCCATGGCTTGGCACTAGGACAGAACCACTAGGCAACAGGAGGCTGCCACTACTGAGAGTGGCACCTCCTTGATGGAGAGGCACAGGCAGGCGGCCTCTCATGCGGTAAGACCCGAGCTTTATGACAAAATGTGACATACAGAAGCAAAAATAAAGCAAGTAGAAAGAACACAGTAAAGCAAATGCAAGGTCTATGGAAGCATATCATATTGCTCTGGGGCAATAGGGGAAGCATAAAACAATGTATAGCCCTGCTCAATTTCCCTACTACTATTAACTTAATACATCAAGACAAGCAGCACTCTTAAGCAATCCTTTGTATTTGTGCTCTCTGTATGTAAGTATGTATGGCCGGATCCCCCTCACTCCCCGCAGTTGCACTTTTGACAATACTTTAGTTATGACTTATGACACCGCGATATTATGTTATGGCCCAGTGCTGAAAAAGTTAATACCTTGGATTGGTTAAAATGCAGTCGCTGTGGCGAGAAATAATAATAATTGTGTGCATAGTGCTACATCGCACAGTGCTCCAAGATTTAACTCCCAGCACATGTTATATTATAAATGTTTTTTTAATTGGAATTCTAGTGTAATAATGTTATAATATATTGCTAAGGTACTGCAACAGGTTAATAGGTAGGAGTTGTTCTCCACAGTTACAAGTTCAGACGGCCTTTGATATGTTAATTAAGATGCTGTGAGTAAATGTGTATTCAGTGCTATGTTAAATATTTAATTGTACAATATAGGGTCTATGATTTGATTATCTAGAGACAGCTCTAAATAGAATTTTGTTGCTGAAATTTACACCATTCATGTTAATAAGGTAATTAAAAAGAGCAGGAGAATTAATACCCACCTACTATGTTATGAAATTTCAATGTGTTTCAGTGCATTGTAACCTGGCATAACATCCTAACATCCTCTCTTTACAGAGAACGTTAGAGATTCACATCAGTCCCTGCCCCTAATGAAGCTACATACTAAGGTCCCCAACACATTCATACATACTTACACACTTAAACACGCACTCAAACACTCAGAACAGGGTTCATTTATTCTGCAGCCAATTAACCTACCCGCATGTTTTTGGTGAGTGGGAGGAAACCCACACAGACATGGGGAGAACATACAAACTCCACACAGATAAGGCCTAGCCCGGGCATTGAACTCATGACCTCAGTGCTACTCACTGAGCCACCAAGCTGCCTAACACGAATGCCTCTCATTAGTGTTTATTAATCCTTGTAAGGGCTACAAGAAACAATTAATTACGAGTGAATACCACTTATTCACTGAGGAATTGGGTAAAGTACCACTTCGCAAAAAAAAGACCTATTTTACAAAATATAACACCTAAAATAAATCAAAGGCATAGTTGTAACATAACATCATTATGTTATTCTAAATTGAGGATAATTTAAGACAAAGATCAGGCTCACTATTTTATTTTGTTACATGCCTTAAACTATTTCATTTTGTTACATTACACTCCGCCATTTAGTTACATCCCTCTCCATATATTATATTTAATACACACCCCCTTCAGTTACAAGCCTCATTCCACATAACATAATAAATACCCCCCACTCAGTTACATGCCTCATCTCACATCACAGATTATATCTCCCCTTCAGTTACATGCCTCATCTCACATCACAGATTATATTCCCCCTTAAATTACATGCCTCATCTCACATTACAGATTATGGGCCAGATCCAAAGCTACGTTTCCATCACGTAGCGTATTTACTATGCACTCCCCTCGCTCGTACGTACTTTGGCCGATTTACGCTTGACGAACCCTACCTCAACTTTACACGGGGTAAGTACTGACATACGTATAGGCTACACATATGTACCTGCCTAAGCATGCCCATACTGTATGATATAAATGCCTCAACCCGCCTCCGAAGCGTAATTACGGGTGTCGTATATTTGGCATGCCCCTTCATACATAGTTAAGTTGTTGCGCAGTACATACAAAACAGCGTTTTTACGTCAGCGGCTAGCGTACTTAGTTCTGGATCTACCCCTATCTCTCCCCTTCAGTTACATGCCTCATTTCACATTACAGATTATATCCCCCCTTTAGTTGCTAATATTATCCCCTTAAATTACAACCCTTGCCATACACTACATATTATACCTCTCCCCATGTTACACCTCTCCCTTCAGTTACATCACCCTTCCCACAACACATCCTCCAGTCTCACATCTTTCTTTTACTCACCTTGTCCAACTTCAGCATAATACAGCATTCTCCACTTCCTCTAGCTTCGTGGATCTTCTTCCTATGCTGAAAATGCAAGCAGGAAGCTCCGCTCCCTCAGCTTGTGATCAGCTGATCCTGCATGCGTGGAGTGTAGATGCTGGCAGAAGCGATTAACACACTAAATGGATAGGGACTATATTGTGAACTAAACCTCCTTTTTATTTATGTGCTGACACATAGTGTTATTTAATGTATGTTTGGAGCGCCGGACCTCTTTTGTTCCTTGTATTTACATAGTGGTCACTTGTCTAAACCTGCACACCTCCACTACTGTCACAAGCCTGCTTGCCCCGCATACCACCTAATAGAGGTACATATAATACCAGTGTTACGCAGCCACTGCTCTATTAAGTTCCCTGGATGTTCTAAGTTGAACCCAGTGATCTGTAAGTCAGTCAGCTATCTGCAGCCCTAATGCACAGCAAACAATTCAAGGGGACATCAGCCGGACTTTACCAATCAGTGGTGTGGGGGGTATAGCTGCAGCAGCTGATTGGGAGTTGGAGTCTGTAAATGGCCAGCAATCATAATCTACGCTGCTAGGTATAGCATTGACCTCCTGCATCTTGCCAGCTCCTTGCTGTGTGTTTTGTATTGTGCATTTGTATTCCTTGTCAGTTCCTGTTTGCCACTGTGTATCTCCTGCTCCCTCCGCTTGCCCTGCTCCTGCAGTCCATCCTGCTGGTTGCTGGCCTCCATTGTCTGTCCTCCCCTGTTAGTTGTGTCTTCCATCACCATAACCATTGGTGATACCTCTGTCTACTCATCCCCTCAAGTTCACTGCCTAGGTGTCATCCTTGATTCCTCACTTTCCTTTATACCACTCATCTGTGCCCTCTCTCATTCTTGTCGTTACCACCTATGCAACATTGCACGCATCTGTCCCTTCCTCACCAATGAAGCTACTAAAACCCTCATCCACTCTCTAGTCATATCACACCTCTACTATTGTAACCTCCTCCTTGTAGGTCTCCCGCTCACCCGTCTTGCCCCCCTTCAATCTATACTCATACCGCTCTACCTCGGCTTCTCCTTTATGTCAAACTCTGGCTTCCTGTCTGCTTCAGACCTCTCTTTAAACTCCTTACCCTCACCTTTAAGGCCATCTCCTCATCCACTGCTCATTACCTCTCTTCCCTCATCAACATGTACACCCCTTCCCACCCTCTCCGTTCTGCTAATCAGTGCTGTCTAACCTCCTTACTGATCACATCTCACGCCCGTATCCAGGACTTCTCCCGTGCTGCACATCTGCACTGGAATGACCTAACTTTTTCAGTCAGACTCTCTCCCACATGTCTTAAAGCGCTCACTTAAAACACACCTGTTCATTCAGGCTAGCCTACCCCTCCTCCACTTAACATCCTCACTGCATCCTACATCAATCCCTTCTTTTCCTTCCTTCCCCCTCTCCTCCGCTCACACCAGCAGTCCACTTCCTTCCCCCTTCTTATGTCTTCTGTAAGTTCATCCCTCTCACTTAGTGTGTTAGCTCATGTGAGCAGGGCCCTCCATCCTACAGTGTTTCCTCCTCCACTCCTCTCCCTTCACTTCATACCCTCTTGTCCCCATCTGCTACTCTTGTTACCCCATCCAAATCTGGTGGCTCCCTCTCAACCTCTCACTGTGCTCTATCCCCTCCTCCCTGATCTGCCAAGCATAACACCTCGCATTTTGACTTGCGTTCTGTGTTTGCTTTATTGTATTTTTGCAATATTTTTATATTTATATTGTATTTTATTATATTCGATGCTGTCCATTCCTACCCTGTATGTCTGTACTGTTTTTTGTTGTATTTTGTACGGCACTGCGGACACCTTATAAACGATAATAATAATAATAATTTAATATAGAGTGAAGTAAAGTATTAAACTTTTTATAGCACGAGAAAACCCTATATGGACAATATAAAACAGATGGAAGAAACATGGATAATAAAACAAAATGATGAGAGTCCAGTGATGCTAACCAATGTTGATTACAAGTTTATTACACCTTTTTTTTTCCTTTAGCTAGTCAGAAAGTGTGAACAAGGTTGGTGTTTTATATTGTCCATATATAGATGCTGGAAAAAGTCATTCAATAAAATGCATTATTCAACTTTGTCTACAGGAGTCTGAAATACTGCTATGGCTTGCGATACTTATTCTGCCTAGTGATGCCTTTTTTAAATTCCTGCCTTAACTGGTTACATCTCACTGTAGTTGTTCATTGAAAAGAGTAAGCTGCTTTGAGCAAAGGAGGTGGCAGGGCTTCTATAACACCGTGGTTGTCCTTAAAGGAATATATGTCTGGATACTGCTAGCATGCTGGTCTTCCTTCTGACCTGATATCACCAGGGTTTCTCTTTGGAAGGTGCCTGTTACTGTGGCCCAACTGAACCCAATTATATTCACAGAATATTCCTAAGTAAAGCCTTTACATTTCTATAAATTGAGGAAGTTCTGATATACCCTTTTTTTTTTTTTAACCTGTTTATCAGAATTAAATTTTGTATATATTGCAGAAGACAAAATACAGTAGTTGTAAATTAAGCATACAATTTACGTATTATATTTATTTATTAATAGGTTTTTATATAGCGCCAGCAGATGATGCAGCGCTTTACAATTTTAACAATCAGTATAAACAAGACTGGATAGTAACAGGCAGACTGGGTGGATAAAAGGCTCCTGCTCACAAGCTTACATTAAGGTAAATGCAAATCAATTAACCAAGCATTCCTTCCTCAAGTCCCTCATCCCCTCCCAGTCGTCTAGCCCCTGCCACCTCTCTGCTACCTTCAACTCTCCCCCCCTCCATTCCTGCCCCTGATTTTGCCATCTTCTTCACTTCCAAGATTGACTACATCAGGAGCTTGATCTCCTCTACCATCACCTCTCCTCCCCAGCTATGTCTACCTCCATCCCCACCTCAGATGAAGAAGTCCATTCCCTTCTGTTGTCCCCTCCATCAACATGCCCACTTGATCCCATCTCCTCTAATCTTCACTGGTCTCTCCCTCTCTCATCTTGCCCACCTCTTGAACTTATCCCTCTCCTTTGGGTTCTTCCCCTTTAAACATGCTCTTCTCTCCCCCATACTTAAAAAAAAAACCTAGCCTTGACCCCACCCTCCAACTACTGACCCATCTCCCTTCTCCTCCAAGCAGCTTAAAAAGCTTTTTTTAAAACAATCTAGTCTGTTACCTCAGACAACTACATTTTGGAACCTATTCAATCTGGATTCCACCGAAACTGCCCTGAACAAACAAACAAGCTCCTCTCTGCCAAATCTAAAGGCCACTTTCCCTTATCATCCTGGATCTATTGGCAGCCTATGACACTGCTGATCACTCCTGCTCCACACCCTTCACTCTCTTGGTCTTTCTGGCACTGTCCACTCCTAGTTCTCCTTCTATCTGCCAGACTACTCCCTCTGTTTCTACCCCCAGAAATTCCTCCACTACCACTCCTCGTTGGTGCTCCCCAGGGCTCAGTTCTTAGTCTCTTTTGCTTCTCGCTTTACACATCTTCTTTGGGTGACCTCATCAGCTCCTATTTCTTTCACTACCGCCTCTATGCTGACGACGCTTAAATCTATCTCTCCTCCCCCCAACCTCTGCCCCTTTCTCCCGTCTAAAGTATCAGATTGCCTCTAGACCATCCTTGTGGCTGTCCCAGGACTTTCACAAGCTTACCATAGACAAAACAAATTGTAGTCTTCCCTCCTTCATGTATTAGGGTTACCCCTACTATCTACATTAACAACTCCTCCGCTACCCAAGCCCGCTTCCTGGGCATCATCCTTGACTCCTCACTTTCCTTCCCCCCCCCATCCACTCATCCACTCCCTACCTCTTCTCCATTATCTCCATCCACACTCCCACACGACTCCTCCGCTCTGCTGGTGACTGTCGCCTCAACTCCAACCTGATAACTACCTCTCACTCATGCATCCAAGACTTCTCCCGGGCTGCCCCTCTGCACTAAAACAACCTATCAGGCAATCCAACACCCTCCAATCCTTCTAACGCTCCCTCAATACCCACTACTTCAGGCAAGCCAACCCTTCCCTTTACCTAACTCTTACCTGACCTCCCCATCTTCATCCCTGTGTATCCTGTTTGTTCACCCCCTCCCACTTTATTAGCTCTCTGCTGTCTTTCTCTCCTTATTCATCTGCTCCTACACACATATCCTGCATCTTTATTTTTCATACATATTGTTCTGCTATTTTTGTACTGTATTTTATTTTTGCATTGTACCTTTATTGTATTCCTGATTTATATGAAATTGTACAGTCTGTTAATTGTGTTGTCTATGTAACTATTGCATTGATACGGCACAGTGGGAACCATGTGGCATCTTACAAATAAACGTAAATAATAATAATAACCTATGTAAAGCAGGTCTCAAATGTAGCTAATGATTCTTCATTATGAACGGTAAACTGACCACTGGGAGCCAGAACAACACCTTTGTTTTTCTTCTGTGGACTTATCCAGAGCTCTGTACTTCCATAAATTTCCTTACATCTGAGTGAGAAGACAAAGTATGCTCTGGGTACCAGAAGCCCGTCCATGCTAGTGAGAGTTGTTAATAAGAAAATGCATGGGCATCTGCACAGTACAGGGCTCAGACCTTTAAGACTCCTCCGAATGTTTTGCTCAGGGAGCTGCTCCTTTGTCATTATTAAGCAGAAACTTACAATTGTGTTATTCTGTTACTCATGCAACATGATATTAATATAAATAGGACAGTGACAGCAAGTATTTAGCATATTCCATTAAATGTAGTTCACAAATTTTCAATTTCAACAGACTTCTTATAGGTTTAAATTTGGAAACTGTTTCTTGCCACATCTATGTCCTCAAATAACACAGATGGTATCTATGTAAAATGTATGTACAGAGAATTGTGACGGTTTCCAATTTTTATTGGGGGAAGGATGTTTCAAAAACATGAACGTGTGAGGCCAAACCGATGAAGAATAAATTAAGCACTGTTAGATTCCCTTTGTTCTATCAATAACATGGACAGGGAGGAAAGTGACTACGGAGACTGGAAGATTGATCACATGGATGCACACTGAGCGCAGTGATCAATAGTGGCTCCCTCTCCTCATCTGCCCTGGGAAGCATCCAATCTCCAGGCTGTGCGAGCTGACAATGCCATTTATAAAAGCTGCAGCTGCAAGCGTACAGGCTCCAAAACCCTTTGAGTAGGTGCACATATATTTTGTATGCACCTGGCAGCTGGAATTACACTGCACAAGAGGGGTAAAAGGTTACCAATACTGCAGAGGAAGCCCAAATCCCTATCCCTTATGTCAAATGATTAAAAGATGTTTTCATAAAGATAGTATGTATCCTTCCCCCATACCAACAAAGCCATGTTCCTTTATGTAATATAGCTGTAAAAATCACTCTTTCTAATGCATCATGGCAGTTTAACCACAAAGATTTTATGATTTAATAGTGAATTAGAAACGACCAGCTAACAATCTAGAGAAGCTGCCCTGAAGCATTAGGAAAAGCTGGCACAAAGCCATTCATCATGTTATCTAGTTCATTGAAACAGAAATATGGTGCATGTCACTGAAGCACAAAAAAAAAAATACACACACACACACACACACACACACACACACACACATATATATAACAAGACATAACATTATAAAACTTTGTGACTGTAATCACATTCACAACGAACTATGCATACAATTATTAGTGGCCATTTATGCCTTTGCAATAGCACTATGTATTTTCCCTTCTGGAGTAGCAGAGTCCTATGTTTTTACTAACTGTGTCCCTGTGATTTTTGTTAGTCTATTGTCTTTTTTTATTCAATTGTGGAGGTCCATATCTCCTGTAATAAAATTTTGCTAATCATTCAAATTCATGTTTGGGGTTTGGAGTGCATTACTTATATGTTGGTCTAGGAAGGATAATTCTCTGTTATCCTTTATATTTTTTGTGTTATATTGTTTACCAATGTTTTTGCACCCACTGTGTGTAATCCTTTATTATTAGGAGGTCGCATGGTACCCTATTTTTTGTATAATTTACTCATCTCATCTGCCCGGACTGGGGCGGGATTATTTTATAATCTTGGACATAATGCATACAATTAACCTTCTTTGCTTTTTTTTTTTTCCACTACCACCAAATGTATCAGGACCACATTTATTTAATTGATTTTGTTACAACGTTTGTCTCTATACAGCAATGACCTTTTAAAGTACTCTCAGTATGTCATGTGCAGGGGGATGAGGAAGATGATTTTGCAGTACAGATAGCACCCAGGGAGCCATTACAAAGCACCTACGTTCAGTGTGTGTCTTGCAAATATAGTTGCCTTGGAAGTCCATAAAACAGGAAATAAGTCTAAATACATATAATTAATGGGCAGAATGGTGTGCAATCTGTGTGGCGTTTGTACATTCTTCCAGTGTCCGTGTGGGTTTCCACTAGGTATTCCGGTTTCTTCCAACACTCTAAAAACATACTATTAACCTAAGTCTGTGTGTCTTATGGAGTTTAGATTGTAAGGTCCAATGGGGGCAGGGATTAATATTCTCTGTACAGTTCTGCGGAAATTGGTGGTGATATATAAATATTATATAATAATAGCAGTCTGAATACCAAGAAACACAAAGGTAGATGATAAAAATAAAAGCAAACATTTTTTATTGCAATAATCATAACGGTATTTGCTAAATGCGACAATTTAGATGTAAAGCTTTCTACCATATGGTTCGTTGCTAGTTAAACTACAACATATAGGTGCTAAACAGAGCTCAGTAAAAGTATAGAAACCTCTGAACACACTCAGTTCTAATAATAAATAAGGCTTTTATGCTAAATAAAAGTCATTCAACAATAAACACAGCAAGAAATGCATGAAAAAAATCTGCCTTTTCACTCTTATCTCAACACAAAATCTACTGAAATCAGTTTTGTCCAGTAAAGAAATGACCACAAACTTACATAACAAAAGACGTGTGACATCATGCCTATATCCAACATGTTGGGTCAGCTATTTGGGTTATGCTTCTCCCTTATTATGGTTAAACTGTTTTGTCAGTAATGCAGTACTCTATGGAATACCCTATTTTTAGCCAATTTAAATTTTTATTCTTCATCTGTTGTAAGATCTATGTATTATTGGTTATTTCTTTTTGGAGTGTACTGAGAATTTGTGATGTGTATTTTTACATTTGTTTTTTTGACAACTCAAAAAAATAATCTGTTAAAAAAAAACTACATTATAATAATCTCCTGAAAACAACGTGATTATTGACTTTCACATCTACATATGTTATGACACTCTTGGATCTAATAAAATACATTACTTAATTGATTTAGGAAAAAAACCCTCAAATACAAGCTATTATTGTTTGATAACAGATTTATTGCACATCATAAAATGTCAAAAAGTTAAACCTGCACAGCTTACATGCCAGAGTTTAAAATTTAAATTAAAATTGGAATGGACTGAAAACTGAATTTACAGTGCATGAAAAGGAAGGGATGAAAGGAACCTAACAACTACAATATTCTTTAAGAGGTCAGCTCAGAATAAGAAACTGTCATATACTCCAGTCCCCTCTATCCTTCTAAATCAGGTAAAGATGAAAAGCCAGACAATGCAAGAAGATACCCAGCTGCGAAGCAGTGACATCTAAAGCAGCATTTCAAAGCCAAAAGGCTACACTTTTTCTTAAGTTATCTTACAGAACAAACCTTTATATGAATGATGAGCTTTTCATCATGCAGGTTTGATCAATCAACAGTTGAAACCCTTCAAAAATCTAAAACTTTTCCCACACTCTCTGATGTCGAAATTGCCAATTTTACCTCCAAATTACTTAATAAAGAATGTTGGACATCATCCCTTTCAGATTATGTTTATATGTGAAAACATTTAAAACTTGCCAAGAGAAGAACAAGCATATCAAAGAAGAAGTTTAGAAGAAAAAAATGTTAATGAAAATTTCAATGCATCCTTTGAAAAAGACTATTATTGGATAAAACGACTATTTCAACTTTAGACGTAATATTCAATATTGAAACTATTACAGCAAGCTGAATAATTAATAGGAACACAAAGGGATAAAGTAATGGAGCTTTGAAAGAAAAAAAATGGGGACCTCTTCTGCTTTAGGCCACCACCATCTCCATGCCATATGCCCCTAAGCCGATGCTTGATCACAGACTACCGATTTTATGGCTGTGTCCACTTGTAATTTCTACAGTATTAATTCTTCAGTTCTACATAGTCTTTTCTTTTGGAGACCCAACACACCCATCAAAAAAAGACTACAGCTCCTGAACCTGGATTACTTTTCAATGGAAAAAACCCATCAATGCTCCAATGCTGAAATGTGCACTTTCTAAAAACTCAGACCTCTATCTAGACTGGAAGAAAAAACCTGATAAGTAGAATGAGGCTGTAAGAAAACAAGATGTCCACAGCAAATCACATCGCTGTCAGAACAGGTGAAAATTTCATGCAGAGACTAGTTTCATACCTCTCAGTATAATTGATCCTGGGTTCAAAAGCCATGCCATAAAGCTGTTTGATGAAGGTTTTGGCAAAAGAACGGACCTTGCAAAGAAGTCAGAATGGTCTCTACAGTAAAACACGAGGAGGATATAGTCTCTCTCCTAAAAGGGAATGCGTATGCAAGCTTCCTTTACATCTAAGAATGATTAGATACAATGCAATTTTATATTTACTCACAGCTGACAAATAATTATCAGCTGTGTGTATTTTAGAATATGGCGCCATTTATAAATTTGTCTCGCAACACGCTGCCAGACCAGACGGTTTTCACCGCTTTCAGGCAACCAGACAGGTTACTGCAGAGGAGGGGATGGATGGGAAAAGTGGATAATCAGGAGTAGGCTGTGAGAGCTTAGAAGGGGAGACTTAAGGTTAGGCTGCAGAAATGGAAACATTTCGAAAAAGGGGACACTTAGAGTTAGGATGTGGGGAAGGAAGGGTTAGGGAAATGGAAAGGGAGGGTTAGAGTAAGAATTAGCATGTGGGGTTGGGGAAATAGGGATAGGTGGGTTACCTGTCTGCAGCGAGGCAGGCACTTTCTGAGCCACTTTGTCTTCGAAAAGGGCCGTTCTCAGCGTTCCACACCCATCCAAACATGTCACATGTCAATTGTAAATGTTCACTGGTCCAATGACCTTAGTAAATGTTGGTCCGGATTCACAGATACATTTTTGTGTGCGTATATTTAGTTACATTTTAACTGTGCATGCATAGTAACTTTATTTACGTAAGGCACGTTGAATATACACACGTATGTGCTCTAGGCACGGACATGTGAATCGCACTTGGGGACATACGTACGGATGGGCGGCAAAGAACGTCGTACTTCCATAAAAGTGGGTGGGGAGGCACGGACGGAAGACATATAAGTACACACTTAATGATCAGATTGCTCTATGGAGGTGTAAGTCTATGACTGCACGGCCGGGAGAGGGGAGTGTCATGGGTGTTGGTGGGTCTTGCCTTGCTACGTGCGTGCGTATAATTGCGTACTTTTAAAAACGGATCTCTGAATACGGCCTGTTATCCTCACTCCTTCACATATCTTGCTGATAATGCTACCCTCTGCCAGGTGTGGTAGGGACCTGCTGTCCAGCCACCTCCAGCAAGCAAATCAGGCTGGCTGGTCCACAGGCTTCTCCTGATGGAGGGGACTTCACTTTAGAATAACAGCTTAACCCTGGAAAAAGGTACAACTCTTATACCCAGGATATTCCATGCAGAGGGCAGGACTGGCTGGATTTTAGACTACAGCATAGTATCCATAGTTCCAAAACTCACACACAGTTTATCGTTTTTACCTAGACAAACCCTTGTGCACTGGGTTGCTTCTACTTCATACACACAAAATTTATACTTCATACTAAAGACTCATTACACATTCTTCCCCCTCCCCCCCCTCTGATAACCTCTGTTTGTAAGAATCAAGAAGATCACAGATAGAAACCTGTCACACCCAAAAATAAACCCTTAGGAGCATTTTAATCCAGAACTAGTATTTAACTGAACATGATTCCCTGTAGAGGGAGGAGGGGTATGGATGAAGCTATAGCCCCCTTACCTGTATCCTAGAACTGGCCACCATCTCATTTAGACTTAACTAAGTTTAAAACTTAAAAATCACATCACACACTATAAAACTACATAACACTATATACTAGAACTACAGAAACTCTGTATGACATGTATACAGTACACCAGTATAACACTCACAAACTAAATATTCCAGAAGTAATAGATACAAGTGTCATAATAAATGTTTGTCATATTAAAGTCCATGATGGAGTCCAAGGATAAAAAAGTACTATATCATTGGACCTTCTGTACTCATAGTCTAGTCAATTTAACACTAAGTTTGCTGACGTCAGGACTGTTGTAGGTGCCCTTGCACATTTTGTGTTTCCATGTTTATGAACCAACTTATAAAAGTGTTTAATAGTTTTTTGCCACACAAACACAGCTTTCAAATTCAATTAGGAAATAGTGCTTTGTTTTTCAATAGTAAAATGGTTTTTAAATGGTAAAAATAAACTAGCAACCTAATTAAAGACTTCCATATTTGGTTAATGTGGAAAAGCAGGGGGAAAGCTATTGAAATAAGATTTGGATCATCTCTCGCCTCCATGATTTCACTTGAATTATTAGCTAACCAATGGGATAAATGATTATATTAATGGGCTCATTCAATAGATGCATTATAAATTTTATTGTAAAAGGTATCTCGGGTATATGCTCTTCCTATGTATCACAATTTAATTCCTCTAGCAAATCTTCTCCTTCCATAAACCTAATAGCCTTGAGTATATACAGACTAGTGTTGCCCCCCTCCCTTTAAACCTTACCCCTTTCTATTATTTCCACTCTACAAACAGTTGGTATTTATTTAGCATATTATTCTAGTTAGTAATTTTGTTATCTATGTTAAAGAATAGAGCTATACTTAAAATAATTATATATAGCAATTTATTGGTATTTCTTGTGCTGTTAGCGAATTAATGTTGCTGGTACAATATTTTTTTTGTCAATTCTGATTTATATGCCGTTTGTCAAATCCAAATGGCTTGTAATTGTTCTGGTTTATTACAGTACCTGTGTATTGCCGTTATCCAAAATAAAGATAAAAAAATAATAATAATATTTTTTTTCACGCTACTGCTTACAAAACAAAATTCCCTATTTTCAAGCATTTTAGTTAAGTAATGTGTCCTCAACCTGCAAATACCAGATAACGGAAAAGATTATTCATCGGTTTTCATTATTTCTTTAGACATATTGATTTCCAATATGGAAAACGCTTCCTATCAGGTACTTGTTAAATAAAGAGCATTTATTCATGTAAAGTGTTCAAACTGATTTACATCTCATCAATATCAATTGAATCCAAATATGGCTTATTCCCCACTAGCTTCCCCTTTACTGCACAATATTTTTCAAAAACTATTTAGGAAACCACTATAAAAAATCATACATTTGGCAGACATATTCTGGTTTGGTATGCGTTATAGACATATACTTCTTGCAACACACATAAATAGATACTCATCACCCAATATTAAGCCTTCTTGCCAATTTGTTGCAAAGTTATTAAATGTGTATTTGGCACTTTATGGGCCAGAATTATTAAACTGTGGGTTTGGAAATGTGGAGATGTTGCCCATAGCAACCAATCAGATTCTAGCTGACATTCTCTAGTACAGGGGTTCTCAACCCTGTCCTCAAGTACCACTAACAGTCCAAGTTTTTTAAATCTCCTTGCTGGAGGTGTGGTCATAACTGACAGTTACATTTTGAAAGCTCTACAGGTTTTGCAGGGAGACCTACAAAACATGGACCGTTAGTGGTACTTGAGGACGGGGTTGAGAACCTCTGCTCTAGTATGTAATAGTTAAATAAGTTCTAGAATCTGATTGGTTGCTATATGCAACATCTCCACTTTACCAAACCAGCAGCTAAGTAACTCTGTCCTTAACAATACACTTCTTCATTAAAACCATAAATAGCTGCAAGCAAAAAGCTGTGATACTGCATTACCATAAAGGCCAGAAGTGAATAAATGAATGGTCCTGGCGTTCATTACAGTAGATCATCTAGACTACGGGCCTGATCCAGACTTAATAATGATAGATGATTAACGCATGCGGCATGCATAAGTCTGGCTGTAACTGTACGCACTGCGCATGCCAGATGTTAAGCATCGTAACTTATGATCGTGACATAACTACGCATGGCCAAATAAATGCATTGTGGCTGGGGGGGGGCATTTAGATTGTACAGTATGGGGTTAGGCAGTCACTTACGACAAGCCATTACGTACGACCAGACATACGCAAGGAAATGTTAAGGAACAGTTCTAAACACGTAAGTCATCTATATAAAATCAGTAATATCAGTGACCACCCAAACCAGATTTAGAAGCAAAGCAAATAAAAAGTATAAATTCACACCTGGAAAAGTCACATTGAAATGTAATAGGTGTAGATTTGTTTTTTGTCCATGATGTTAACTTTTTTTTTATTTTTGCATGTTATCTATGTAACATACAATACTTTATTACTGCGCTGCATTTAAGACTTCATCTGGTTTACGCTTAGATTTTTTACACTCTGGTTTGCAAATACTGGTTAATAAGAAATATGCTGGTTTCTTTGCATACACACCTAGCGTAAACCAAAGTACAGAAAAAGCAAACATTGCTTTAGTTATGGACTAGCACATTTAGAATATAGAATTCCATTCCTTTAACTAGAATAGGGTATTTACCATAATGATGTTCATGCAGTTTTGGCACATGACCTTAAAGGACTAGGCTAACTCACAACTTGCATGGTTTGGGATTTTTTTCATTTACTTTAATACTAATAATATGGAGCATATAGTTTGCTATATTGTTTGTTCATTATGTCCTTCTACACATGTTAAAATTTGGATTTCTCAAGAGTGATTTTTGTAAGCTGTCTTGACAATGAATATACTCAATGGAAAAGAATCCTTTTGTGTTAAATGACAGAACTGTCAGTGAGATGGTCTGGGGAAAGTATTATCTGTTTGCATGTATTACTGCAGACGGTGCTAGGGAGAGGGAGAACACAGAGCGTTTTCAGGAATTAGACTTTCTGCTCCTGAGGCCACTAAGCCCAGAATCGCCATGGAAACAGTCCCTGGCACACAAGTGCCCCTAAGGAATTGCCCATTCTTGATATCACAGCTGTCAGTGTCAGCACAAAAGGTTTGATGGCATGTTTGCATCCTTTCAGATACCCATATTGCCAAAGAGAAGCGGAAGTGGCTATTTAACAGGGATTATTTAATACACAAACTCGAAAGACCAATATATATATATTGTTATACATCTAGATTACACTGTATTAATTATAAACAAACCAAAACTGATCTCCACAATCTCACTGTCTAATTTTCTATTTATTCAGAAAAATCAGAACATATGTTTGATATCATTTGTTATAATGAATGCAGCGTTCCTGTGGTACATGTAGAAAAGGTAACATTTATTACCAATCTGCACAGAAGTGGTATATTACTCACTAAGAATCAAATGTATATATTTCAATAAAACAATTCTTAAACCTAACTCACATTTCCTGTACAGAAATGTGATCACTATTACCTGTTCATTCATCTATACACATATTAAAGATTGCCAGTCTGAGTCACATAACTCAACATCAAATAATGATTTTTAAGTACAGATACAAACTTTAAAATCCCATTTAAAAAACTGATCATGAAGACAATGGGTAACCATGCACCTAGCAAATTAAAATGGATTTAGCAATGCTACTTCGTAATTTTAACTGATTACACAAATGGAACCAAACTCAACTCATTAAGCTCATTAAGTGGAGCCAGCATCACTGAAGGAGTCATAAATCAAGCCCATATAACAGAATATAATGTTCATTTGCTCACAATCTATGTTTTTATCTTTCTTAAAAGTCTCCAAAAATGATAATTTATGATATAAGTAAAGGTAATAAAAGGGGGAAAAAACATGACATGTCATGGTACAACAAACTATTTCTACACTCACTGCTTATTAAATTGTCAGTGTCATGAGACTTTATGTGAGTGACATTTTTAACAGAATTAAAACAGAATAAAACACAGGATCTTTAGTGGTTTGGCAACAGAATTTTGCCTTCAAAAATGCTGAAACTCAAGTGTTAAGGAGATAAAATTGTTAAGTAAATTATCAAGAGTAGGCAGGTAGGTTTCTTTTTGTAGTTAACACTCCTCACCTGCATCTGTGCCATCTGTTATGTTACACATGGAATAAAAATGTAACAAATAGATGTATAACTACCACATAGTTATAAAGATGGCCTTAAAAAAAAAT
>WWET01000188.1:511913-541925 GCA_011038615.1 Limnodynastes dumerilii | reverse complement strand
TACACACACACACATATACACACACATATACACACATACACACAAAAATGGAGGAACGCACCTACAATAATAGCAATAGTAGATATAGATATGGGTGTTAGCCAAAAATGGGTAACCAAATATAAACAAGTTAGCAACAAAAGTGCTATTGTCTGCATTCCAACAGTGGTGTCCATTGTATGGACATTCAAAAATTCAAAAATGGGGGTATGGAAACATACAAATTTATAGAAATAAATAGAGATGTATCGCTTTTTGATCAAATCAGTGGAAGTAGTGACAGCATACCCCCGTATATCGCCTCACTTTGAGCTCTGATCCACACATTTCAAAATTATCTGGGGGAGAGGTGGAAGTTTGCCAGCAAGAGGAGGTTCTCCGAAGATTAGGAAGGCATTTTGTGGATTAAGCCATGAGGATCAGACCATGAGAAAAGTATCATCTTGAAGGTGATGAGGGACCATTTTCATATACCCTAATAACCAGACATAAGGCTAGTCATGCTAGTGGGAGTAGGATTTCAGGATTTTGAAATGAGGTACTTGCTCAAAATGTATATTAGTATCAAGCTGTGGGACACTAAGGAAGAAGATTGACCGGGCATTGAGAGAGGTGAAAGCCTATCCACAGTTCTTCCAATGCATGTCATGTGGAACATGGCAGAAAATCTGTCTGAGCTGAGATACCATCTCCAATATATTTTATAAGCATTCACCTTGATTCATGTCAAGAGAGAATTTATCAACATGTTCTCGGTCTCTCAGTGTTCCAGGAAATGAAGGTCCTATGTAATTGTACCAGACAGAGTTATAATTGCTGAAAAAAGTTCAGACAGAGGGCCAAGGCAAGGATAGAGACTGTCCCTTAAGGGGAGTAGTGAGGAGGGGCATGGAGGTTAAGCTACTCTGTGTCTGTAGAAATCACAAATTATTGCTGGGAGAGTGATCCTTGGGATAGGAGGAGGACAAGGTAACACTGAAGCAGTCAGTTTCATGACAAAACCATGCTAGTTTGCGGGAAGGGGAAAAAAAAGAAGGAAGAGAACTACTAGAACGAGCAGAAAAGCCCCATAAAAAAACTGAGATCAAGAAAAACTTTGTTTAATGTGTGTGTTTCACCTGGAAAAGGTTGAACAATTTAAAGGAGCTTGTTTATATTAACTGCAATTACTAATTCTGCAAAGCCAAAAAATACAAGGAAGTCAGAGCACATATTAGAGAGACGGTCCAGAATGTTTTCACTGTAGAGGTCTTTTGAATGGATCTGAAATGTTTAGATTTGGTGCAGTTTTTCACATAACCCGATAGGTGACTATAGTTATTAAGGTATTGGAAAATGATGGGGGTGAAATAAGGGCTTGTTGTATGTAGAGTAGGATATTATATGCAAAGAGCAAAATGTGACATTCTCTGTCCCATGCCTGTATCTTCCAATTATTTTGAGGGTCACAAATGGCAGCCAATTTAGGTTCTATTACTATAGTCAAAATGAGAGAATGGGTAGCTCTCGCTGGTACCATTGGTAGTGCAGCTGGGCTCGGAAGGAATGATGTTTAACATTATTTGTGCCTGTTAAGTCATGTTTAAGTCAAAATGTGTCTGATCCATATAGTGCCAGTTTTTATTTGTTACTAGCCGATAAGTTACTGATGTTTTTGTTGAAGTTTTTATTTTAGTTTAAACAATGTGAATGAGGACAATGGGCTGGATCCCGACTTAAGTGCTTGAAATTAGTTACTCCTGGGCGAAACCATGTTGATTGCAGGGTGACTCAAGTTAATTGTATTCTTGGCATGCAGGGATATATATTTGATTTGCTTACTGCACACAGATACTGACCAGCTTTACTATCACAATGTTAATTAGACTTGGGATAGGAAACATCACCTCTCAACTCTAATACTGTTTGCAACAGATGAAATATGACTCCCCTGCAATCAACATGGTTTAGCCCAGAAGTAACTAATTTCAAGCACTTAAGTCTGGATCCAGCCTGGCAGGAATGAAGCACATTTGTTCACAGTGAATAAGAAAAAGAAAGACTGGAGTGTGTGTGGAGGTGAGCATATCTTAAGGGTGCAGCCTGTATAAGATGACAATCATTAACATATATATGTCTATCTACCTGATTTTATGTCCAAAAGTCTTAACCTGGGATCTTCAGGCGGATGTAAACGTCTTTTCTTTCTCCAACATCGAGCAGGATAAGTATACAACTGTCCAGGAGCCACCCCTATATATAAAAATAAATGCATAGAAAATGAACCCCAGATATTTTTTACAAATTATCATTGACTAAAACTTTTGTACGTAACATAAAATTAATTTCTCATAATTCATCAGGGGGACACTGCTACTCTGGGTATAGAGGCTGCAACCTAGAGAAGACACTTAAAGTGTCATTACCAAAACCTCCAAACTCCATGTGCTCTATACCTTTTCACCTTAGCCGAAACGGTTTATTTACAAACAAAGGCTTATAAGAGAGAAAGTGATTAAAAACAAGCAGATATTCTAGTGCTAGAAAATAGGTAAAAGGGATAAGCGCTTTGTGTACTTCTGAGGTGTTGGTAATAAATGTGTATCCTAAAAAACAAAACAAAATTAATGTCCAGAATATACGTTCCAAATTAAATTCATGAAAAGGTGCTTGTATCCGCAGTATCCCCCATCACGGGGAGTCCATATATATAATAAAGGAAAGTGGTAAAAAAAAAAAAAAATTATGTATATTTAATATCACATATAGACAAATCAAATAAACAGAATAAGAGATACATGATTGTAAAATGAAACACATAAAAGATCAGCAGTATGTACCCTGAATCACTGAAGTCCTACTGAAAAATGAAAGTGAAGATGCGATGGTAAAAAGTCCCAGGAAAGAAAGTGCAAACTTTCTGCTGCTCTGGATAAGAGCTAGGATCCGGGTAGATGCCGTGAAGTTCTGCTATAGTCGACGCGTTTCGGGCTGGTTTGCCCTTTTTCCAAGACTTGTGCAGCAGTAATAATACTATTAGCATCTACTATTAGTACTTTAAAAAGCAGGCTTTAAGATGGGTAGGAACACTTTTACAAAACAATACATAAAAACCAAGGTCCTGATCCAGACTTAAGCTCAGTTTACGTACCCAAGCATACATTATGCAATACTAAGGATAATGCACTCCCCCTGCCATTCCCCACTTAGCTGACTTAGGTGTTCAAAAATCTACCTTAAATTTTTTCTTGCGTATCTTTGGTTGTACATAATACCTTGGCGTATGTAAGTGCCTACCCCAGCCTATACTGTACAACTTAAATGCCTCCCTCCTCCCACAATGCACATTATCAGCATGCGTAGGGAAGTCACGCACTATTGTACTGAGTTACGTACAAGATGCGTACAGAGTTACGATGTGTAACATCTGTCGTACATATGCGCAGTATGTTCCCACAGCCAGATTTACACATGCAGCATGCGTAAATTAGCTATCATTATTAAGTCTGGATCAGGCCCTAAATGCCCAAAACTGGTGCTGTTGGAATCAAGACCTATACAATTTTGGAAATGTAATCACAGATGGCCAGGTTTCTGCCCACCAGGTATTTTATCAAAGCCCTTCTGTCACAATAAGGAAGAGCAGTGTCTGTAGGAAAAATATATGGTAGACAGATTGCAGTAGTAAGTCATTACACCATCAACTAATTGAAAGCAACCCTGTTTGCTGGAATTATACAGGAAAGGGAGCTTCTGTGCAGGACCAATTAAGCCCTATTCATGTAGATCCTCAGTGTTAATATCCCATATAGAAGGTGAAGGAATTTGAAGAACCTACCTGACTAAAGATTAGTACCACTATGTCCCAGTTCAGTTAAAATTTTGATATCATCACACACCAATTCAAATTCAACTCCAGTAATGGGGACTTGCAAGAATGCGTCACTAGCTCAAACACACAAAGGGAGACAAAAAAAAAAGAAAAGAAAAGAGAAACTTGCCACCTAGGAAATTCAAATCAAATTACTTTAAAAGGTTCAAAAGGGCCATCCAAAGTTTAGTCACCTTTTGAATTCTGCACCTGTGGATGCTAAATTGGTCTACAGTGCATCCGGAAAGTATTCACAGCGCTTCACTTTTTCCACACTTTGTAATGTTACAGCCTTATTTCAATATGAAATAAATTCCATTTTCCCTCAAAATTCTACACACAGTACCCCATAATGTGAAAAAGTTTTTGGGAGATTTTTGAAAATGTATTAAAATCAAATAAATCACATGTACATAAGTATTGTCAGCCTTTGCTCAATACTTTGTTAATGCACCTTGGCAGCAACTCCAGACTCAAATTTTTGGAATATGATGCCACATACTTGGCACACCTATCTTTGGGCAGTTTCGCCCATTCCTCTTTGCAGCCCCTCTCAAGCTCCATCAGGTTGGATGGGAAGCGTCGATGCACAGCCATTTTCAGATCTCTCCAGAGATGTTCAATCGGATTCAAGTCTGGGCCAATCAAGGACATTGACAGAGTTGTCCTGAAGCCACTCCTTTGATATCTTGGCTGTGTGCTTAGGGTCGTTGTCCTGCTCAAAGATGAACAGTTGCACCAGTCTGAGGTCAAAGAGCGCTCTGGAGCAGGTTTTCATCCAGGATGTCTCATTGCTGCATTCATCTTTCCCTCTATCCTGACTAGTGTCCCAGTTCCTGCCACTCAAAATCATCCCCACAGCATGATACTGCCACCACCATGCTTCACTGTAGGGATGGTATTTGTCCGGTGATGAGCGGTGCCTGGTTTCCTCCAAATTCACGCCAAAGAGTTTAATCTTTGTCCATCAGGTGCATTTTGGCAAACTCCAGGCGGGCTGCCATGTACTATGTACCAAGGAGTGGCTTCCGTCTGGCCACTCTCTCTACCATACAGGCCTGATTGGTGGATTGCTGCAGAGATGGTTGTCCTTCTGGAAGTTTCTCTTCTCTCCACAGAGGAATGCTGTAGCTCTGACAGAGTGACCATTCGGTTCTTGATCACCTCCCTGACTAGGGCCCTTCTCCCCCGATTGCTAAGTTTAGATGTCCGGCCAGCTCTAGGAAGAGTCCTGGTGGTCCCGAACTTCTTCCATTTACGGATGATGGAGGCCACTGTGCTCACTGGGCTTTAGAGGTTAAGAGAAATATAATTGTGGTTTGCAGAATTATGGTCAATAATAATTTCTTTAATACGTTTTATAAGAAATGTTATAGAAAGAATTAAAATTTTATATGGTGATTTTACATGTTATGGTTGTCATAAGAAGTGCCCGGACTGGCCGGCCAGCTGGATGATATCTTCCAAATCAGCAGATATACATTTTAAAATAATAAAATATTATATTTCATTGCTGACTATGTATTATTTGATCAAAAGGCGCTCTAGGTTGTTCTTTTGTTTTGTCTTGGTCACGGCAACAGTTAGCCATTTCTTTTTTCTCCAAGCTGCCCTGATTAAATGTAGTCATTCATAATAGTCCTGAATTTCCCCTACACATTGGTGTTGGTTACTATTGATTAGTCACCAACGCAAAGCTTATCTGTGCCAATTCTATCCTTCTATCCTGAGAAATGAGAGCCACAAGCTTATATCCACCCCACTCTGCAGGAAAGTTAGGAAACAAAGAGCATCTAACAAAAAAAAGACTATTTTCTGCTCTGGATTCACCTCCAGATCTCCAAACAGAAATAATCTGTTAGGAAAGGAACATGTGCCAAGAACTCAAATATATAGTCAGCTTCCCTGATCTGACCCACTATTGTTAAATGCTAATTGGTCTGCAGTTGTTTCAAATTTTTGTTTCTATTTTTCAACATCCTTGTTCACCTACACAGTAATCAACATAGTTCTCAGGACAGCTTATGTACTCCCCAAAGTATGGCTCCACAACTACTGTTCATTCTACCTTTCAAGGTAATTGTATACACAATAGGAATAATAGTTGCTTTTAGCAATCAAATAATATGGGGAATCAACCTGAGAAGGAGCTTTAGACTTTGCATTATCAACTTAAAACTTTTTTTAGGGTGTAGATTCCTCCAAAATCTCTGAGGAATAAGAAGTAAAAACTACAACCTGCAGACACCATGAAACAAAGGAATGGCACACCCCTCCCCCATCACTACCTGTTTCTAAACAAGCTACAAAGCCTGTATCAATTGTTATAAACACATTGCTATTTGTTAGAGCAGAGTCTGCAATATAATAACAGTATATTATAATATAACACAATAAGGCACAATATAACTATTATTTCCCTGCTTTAAACCTTTAAAAAAATATTGCAGAATAAAATTAGCTATTAAGCTGCAACTACAGGGTCTCCAATAATCATTGCAATGTGCCCCTTTGAGAGGTAGTGAAGCATTATATAGTCATTAGAAGACTTTTCCTTTTAGAACAGAATTATTTATTGCAGGGTGGGTTTCCTGGAATGTAAACAGGCTACAATGACAGTAGCTTGTATCTAAGCCTTACCACCAAACCCCAGGGTACTGCAATAGCCTGGTGGGCTGGTTACTCCAGCTATTGGATCATAGTACACAGCTTTATTGATGTTGTGAACCTGCTGATTCTGGATGGCTGCAACCTAGCCAGCACCTCATAAATTGCAGGCACCTATCTCCA
Organism: Limnodynastes dumerilii; assembly: GCA_011038615.1. Taxonomy (NCBI): domain Eukaryota; kingdom Metazoa; phylum Chordata; class Amphibia; order Anura; family Limnodynastidae; genus Limnodynastes; species Limnodynastes dumerilii. The sequence continues at coordinate 535,285 of WWET01000188.1, read as the reverse complement.
GTTACAGTGGCCCCAGGTGGATAATCCCTGGAAGTGTCACTTGTTTATAAATAAGAAATATATTAAAGAAAAGAAAGCAAAATGACTTGATAACAAAAACAAAACAGATACAGCAGTAGTAAGACAATAGAGGATGTGGTGACTGGAGGGGTTTTGTTTGCTAATCCTTTAAGTACAGTTCTTATTACCCAAAGATAGGATGTGTGAGAAAAATAGATTTTCATTACTGTAGCTGGCAACATAGAATATCGATTCATCTGACTTATCATTGAGCAAGGGATTCCAGCTGGATTACTCTATTTCATGCTCATACTTTACAATTCCTATAGTTTTGTCATATAGGTAATTTAATACAAATTCTAATTATAATAATTATTTTAATAAAATCTGCTCCATAGACTTAGATGCAAAATTACCATGTATAATATTTAGCAAGTAGAAATACAATGATTAAAATTCATTAGAACATTGGGGTAGATCCAGAACTACATCCGTCTTCCATAGACGGACGTAATTCAATGAACAATAGCTACTGTGCATGCGTAGTAGCTATTGTACGTAATCTGCGTATCGTTTCGATACGTAGAATGCGTATATGCGGTCTTTTAGAACGCATATAAAAGACCGCATATACGCAATCTACGTATCGAAACGATACACAGATTACGTACAATAGCTACTACGCATGCGCAGTAGCTATTGTTCATTGAATTACGTCCGTCTATGGAAGACGGATGTAGTTCTGGATGCGGCCCATTGTCCTTTATTGGGCCAGTGTTAAGTTCTCCTAAGATTCTTTAGTTTTTTCCAATCAATGGTGGCCACATTACTCTATCTTTTACTCTCACCCATTATCATTTTTTTTTTTTTACAATAATGTTTAACTATTTAGTTAATCCACTCCTGTTCTAATGCTTCTCTTCCCCTGTAGAATATTCATCCTGTTGTCACGATTCCTTCAGTTCCCTGTTCACTGCACATTTGCTTTTGTTTACATTCTGTCTGTCACATGATTTCCTTAGTTCAGCACTTCCTGGCTTTCAGCCTCTGCTGCAGGCTTTACCTTTCAGGTGCTGCCGATTGCCTTGCTTGATTCCCTCTCAACCTGGTCTATTTAAGTCTCTCTCAGACAGCACTTTCCTGTGAGAGCAACAGCTTTCTGTCTGCTGATTTGTGTCCGTGAGTTCTCTCATGTGCTCTGGCTCCCTGGTTCCTGTTCCTGTATCTCTGGTTCCAGCAAAGCTCCAGCCTTATCATCATTTCCAGCCTCAGTAGCAGTGTCTCCACTACCTGCAACTACTACCCCTGCTCTCCTTGGATCTCGCCTCACTTTCTCAGTATCCACGCGCTTGTCCAGAGGGTCGCAACTTGCCCTTGCCTGCAGCCAAGTCCATCCCCACCATCAGGAGCTCTGGTGAATACCTGGCTTGGGGTTAGACTCTGCGCCTCTGTTCTGGCGTGGTCCGTTTCCAGACCGGCGCTGAGCTCTGTGAGTGACACCTGTTTTTTAACACCTCTGAGTCTTTTGGCAGCTCTCATTATATCCTCACTATCACTCAACCCCTACCTCCACTGTATTGCCACCTGTGATACTGTGAATTCTAGATCCATTTCTTATTATCTGCATTTATTGTGAGATTAATACTATATTCAACACGGAGACTAAAATGTCAAAGTACATTATAGAACTTATAAATTTTTTGCACTGAACATTTAGCATTTAGCTATTAAGCTGATCTACCTTGATTATCAGAGTTTCTACACATCTGTTTATCATTGTGTTTATATGCACAAAGTAGAATAACTGTTGCGTTGATAGAACATAGGCATGTCACATTCACTGACCAGTACTCTACCTGGCCCTCTGTGCCTCTTCTCCATCCAGATGTAGCAGTTGTTCTGTGCCACACCAGTCTGCGAGTCAAGGAAAGGGAGGCGGACACTGCGCTCGGCACAAAGTCTTGCATTGTAGTTGCGGCAATGTTCAATTGCTTCTTTGTAAAACTGATCCCCAAGACTGCAAGCAAAAACAGAAGAATACTTGTCAGCCCATATTAAGGCACAATTTACCCTGCTGAAGAGAGAGCAAAATTGAGGCGGTCTAGGGTCAGTAAAGTTCTAAATATCCAACCGGGCAGACTGGGTGGGCCATGTGCCTCTTATCTGCCGTCACTTTCTATGTTTCTATGAGGTAGCCGTTTAATCTTTAAATCCAATTAAACATGTGTTAGACCTCAATAAATATTTACCCACATACCACCTAAATAAGTAGGGTACCTTACTTGAGAATTCAAAGACTATTCTATTACATATTCCTTGAGAGGCAAACACAGTAGTAAGCAGTAAGTACCAGTATCAGAACATGGCTATAACATTTTTATTTAACTAATACAATCAATTGAATTGAGTAGGGATTTTAAAGTCTCCATCATCATATAGGCAGTAAAGAAAAGGTGATTTATGAACAAGCTAAGCACTGTATAGAATTGTCCCAATATGGGGGTGTGTCCAATTGTAAAACAAATTGCATATATTGCATTGCCATCCTGATCTACAAATTCAGATATGTGTCATTTTAGGTTTAAAGCAAATGGCCACAGGAAAGTGTCTAATTTAATACACATTAAAAATTGAAGATTTTAAGTTTTAGAGCATTTTTTAAAGCTTATGAATTATTATTGAAGCTTATGCATTTTCTAACAGTGCCCTTCGGTGTGTAAGACATGGAATACATAGAATTTTACAGTTTGCAACAGGACTTTTGCGCCAGGTATCATGTACAATTAATATTACATATTTACTGCCCTGTGTCAAGTAAGCAGGAATTTCAAATAGTTCTGGATACACTAGAGCGCTGGTAAGCTTGGCAACTAAAACAGTGTCTGTTTCACCACAGAAAAGTTTCCCTCACCGAGGACCAAACGATGCATCTGAGGGAGCACAGATCTCATAAATGCTCATCATCAAGCTAGCCAGGGCCAGCCCTAGCTATAGGCATTGTAGGCGAGTCGTCTATAGCGGCATCTTGTCAGGGGGGAACCCTAGGACATATAGTAAATTTTTGGAATTTTGCAGACCTGGACCAGGCGGCAGCCAGTGTGAGTAGTCGGGACATGTAAGCTTTTTCTGAACTTGCCTTAAACGTGATTTACAGGAACTTTATGGATACTTATGGACATTTGTCTGCTCCTGGTCACTGTTTATTTCTAACACAGGTCTTTACTTCATTGCCTTGTGTCCGGCCTATAGCTACACAAGATTGACCCTGGTCATTACCTATACTGTTTACCCCTATTTTTTCTTTGTTTTTCCCCCCCTTTTTTTGCACTTAGGTATTTTTTCCTCTTTGTGGACTATATTCATGTGTATAGAATAAAATTACAAGTAATTTGAACATCACTCTTTTTACAGTATTGGACTTATTGGATGCTGGCTTTTGGTTTAACCCTGCCTTATTTTGTATATAATCTTTCAGTGCCCTGCATTCGCATAATATTCTTGGACTTATTGAGTGCGGATCCTTCTCCCTTAGCTGGAGGTCATTCTCATTCTCTCTCTCTCTCTCTCTCCCTGGCAAAGAGGAAACTACTGTTGAAATTATACATTTTAGTCTGCTATAGATTCTTCAGCAGTTTCAGGCAGTAATCACTACATATAATAACCACAGATAGTGTGTTAAATTCTTTTGCTCCTGCACTACCCAAGTCACTACCCATAGTTATTTGTACAAAAAAATGAGCCAGAGAGATTATAGATCATTAATAGATACTGAAGCTGGGTACACACCTATGCAAATATCAGGCTGGTAGTATGATGCCAGACAAATTGGAATTATATTGTACACTCCTACAACCTTTATACTTAGTGCTAAAAAAGGTTGCTTTTGATAATTTGGTCTTAATAATCAGTCACTGATGGTCTGGCTTTTTTTTATTAGTCTTCTGTGCAGCACCGGCAAATATTTGTATAGTGTTTATTGGGTCACCATTTTTCAAAAGATGGTTATGGAGGGGAAATATTGAACTCAGATCTGCTTGTACAGCCAGTATAGAATGTACATGTGAATCAGCATGCTAATCTAGACTTTTAATTGTCTGTGAAATTGTAAGAGCCATCACATCTCAAGTATGAATGCATAGGTGTTTACTCTGTTTTATGTAAGGTGTGGACTGAAAGAATTGTGTACGAGAAAAGGTTGCTGGTTGTTCTGCCACTTACATATATTTTACAGTCCAGTCATTAGTTTATAGAAAAATCACAGATAGAATCAAAGTGGTATACTATGCTCAATTCAAACTTTCCCAAAATTAGGGAAAATTCTTCCATGCAGGATGGGCCCACCTGCTAGGTAAAGGTGAAAAGGGCTTCAGAATTTATTTAACCTTTACCAATTCACAGCTAACGGCTTCCTGCAGAGATCAGCCAATAGAGCTGATGTCACCCATTCAATGTCCTAAAATAAGCATGTATGGCTCATCCTATGAATTGAATGGGGGATATCCGCTCCATTGTCTAATCTCTGCAGGAAGCCAGCACCTGCTAAAAAGGTAAATAAACTAAATTCTAATTTACTAATGGGCTTCAATGTAGTTTTCCCACATCTTGAAATGAGCATCTTAGATGGGAAAGCTGTATCTGAGCCCTATGAAAAAACACCTATTTACTTTTACAGCTATAAAAAAAATAGTTAGCAGAATTCCTGCTTTAAAATCAGCTGAAAATAAATAAAAGTAAATATATTTACTTTCATTAGACTATATTTCGATAGATGAAAGCGGATATCCAACAACTTGTTTAAAAAAGGAAGGAAGTGTTGTCAGACAGGGAGGAGAGAATACCAGGTGTAGAACTGTTCACCTGACTACCACTCTTGGGAGGAATTTCATATGCATTTATTTGCCTGTCAGACTGGCATTCCCATACAGTATATTGTCTATTGAACAGCTGTAATCAATGTAGGACCAAATAATTATTTAGTGTCTGATGTGCTATAAAGATTTATGGAGATTTAATGGAATGTCTTAACAACAATGGACTGCATTATCAGTTCTGAGATAGTATGTAGATCCAAGTATGGGCAATTGCAGCTCTACACACTACACGCTTCTGCATGATTGCACCAGTATCCACATAATTTGTGCAGGCTGACTTTGGGAATAGAAAAACGGTAGCCGCGCTTAATTCCGGATTGGTGGACATCAAGAGGGCATGTCTATACTATATATAATACATGCAATAAAGGAGTCCTGCCTACTTGCAATTTCAATCAAATCTCTCTGTCGGAATGTACGAAGCAACATTTCACTTTAGCCTTAATAGAATGCATTCCAATCGGGTAGCACAAGCACGCAAATAAGATTGATATTTGCCCACTATGCACAAGATAGAAACTCTATTCATCTTATACAACTTATTACTACATTAAATTACACCCCATGCAATAAATGTAACAAATTCACTAACGACAAATTCCTGATCAGCACTACAATACGCAAGAACTACACACGAGTAACCGACAGCTCCGCCATTCTTTACCATCTGTTCTTCTGACAATGTTCCATTGATACTTGATAAAATTAGACAGTTTAAAGATCAAAATGATCCTTTGAAACTATTCTATACATGCATACGCACTGACCATGTATCGCTGAAACCACTTGTTTATTGCTTGATTTGCACGATAATCGTCTGAGAACCATGTCGCTTAAGCAGAGTGCCCATCATCTGTGTCTGGAGAGCAATGAGTGACAATTACTTGAACGGCTATGAAGGTGCTGGTGGTTGAGCTTGCTGTAAACACACCATACCTCTGAAATCTGCACGTAGTTAAGCGTGGGCTGAGAAAGCAATAGCACACCTTTACAATCCAGCTGTCACCAATTCCCAGGCTCTGTCTGCAGTGCTTTATCGCAAAGATAATTTAGCTCATAAATTTCCCCCATGACTCCTACCAACAGCAAATTATCCACAGAGGGACTGTACTGTCCAAGAGATAATTACTTTGTCTGCAAGACTGCAGGCAACAGACAGAGGAAAGATTAGGAAATAAAAGACAAAAGGGTTCGGCTGATATTACACACCTGGCTGCAACAGTTATTTGTTACCTCTACATTCTAGAAGGATGCAACCACCAAGAGCAAATGTATAAATAGAGATCCTCACTGATGTTGGCTTACATACAGACTGGAATTTAAACAGTGTAAATCAGATGAGAAACAGGGTAGTAAATGGTTATAAAGCAGACAACTTTGTAGGCACAATTACAAACATCTGTGAAATGTCAGTGATTAAATAAGCAGTGGCACCATGTCTAGGCACAGCGAATGCTAAATATAAGGATGGGTAAAGTCATGTCACTTTTATAAACACAACACTTAAAGCAAAAAAAAAAAAAAACCCCTAGGTATTCCTCTGTTGATTGTATTGCAGGATAAGGATCCTTTGCACGGCATTCATTGTTGATGATGTGGTTAACAGGTAAGAAGGGTAATAGAGAAGTGCTTAGGAGGAATACTTTTGCCTAGCTCATACAAGCAATCTACTTTGTCATAGGCTAACCTGACAATCACACAAAGAATTTAGACAGCCAACAGTTGTCTGAAGGAGGCCTATTACAGCAGGATCCCGGTGACTTGGTAGGGTGTTTTAAAACATTTCATTCCCATGATCGTGGGTACAGATTAAGGCATCTATTACATTTAAGTATGTGGAGTTAAAAGAATTCTGGTCTTAATTCACTATTGGAACCTTACTAATATAAGCAACACAACACAAAAAAGACCACAACCCCTGCATATACTAGCTATCTATTGCAGAATGTGGAGGTAATGGTGTAGACCTTTTTCATATGTATTGCAGTTCCTTAACTAACATGACCAAGCTGAAGTAAGTATCTTATTTAAAGCGAACCAAGTCTAATATATAAAAAAAAAATCCTGAGTTGATTAAACTGATTTTTGAACTGAGGGAAATTAATACTCATCAGACCTTTCTTTTTCTTACTTGATGGTCTACATTTCTACAGAGTACATGCTTAAGTTAACTAACGGGTTACAAATAATGATTTTCATAAAATTTTAAGATTAAGAAAATGAAATAAATGCTTTGTGCTATTATTTTTAATTTGAGAACCCTCTATTAAAATTTATTTTCTTTTGTATCAGTTCATCAGCAAAACTCATTCTTCTGTTGGGGTTTGATGTTGAATACCTAAATACACTTTTGCAATAAAACCAGTTTGCTGCAAAGGGTTCCTTTAACTCATTTTTAATTAGCTTGATTAAACATGATTTCCTAGAGAGAAATAAAAAGGTTTACCAGGATCTTGTATTTTGCCAAAATCAGGAACATACAAAATACAAAATAATAGAGGTTGCTACAGGAATGAAAACACATTACGACGACATGCTTTGTCAAGGAGTTTCTATATATGGGGGAATCTAATTCATCTAATACTTCTGGTAATGAAATCTGCTCACTTTTGAAACTAGCATGGCCAGTAATATCATAGTAAACATAAACTGCATTTTAAGATGCATTAATAAAAAGGTTTATCATCCTGAAGATCTCATTTTCAGCTTGATGTGACTTTACATACTACTGGCTTTAGGGTAAATAAACAAAATGCATTTATACTTGTTTTCTATGTCATTCTCTATGTGATAAATGTGAAATTGTGGTATGCTACTGCCCATCCCACCCCTGTCTATCAATCAATTTCAATATCAGAATTGTGACCTCAAACTGTATTGTAACCCAACTTTTGGATAGTAACCGTGTATACTAACCCCCCCCCTCCCCATTGTCACCTGTGGGTTATGCTGTATACCCACAGTGTGATGAGTGCTCTGTCATACTATAGAAGATACTACAGAGCACTTCTCATGTCTAGCATACACACAATCTCAGACAGAAGACACAGTGAATAAAATCAGCTAAAAGCAGATAATAGGATATTGTACCAACACTATGTACAAGTTACAATATTATATGTAATAAGCATCACACATATATTGTTAATTATTATGCTTTAATTGACCGTGTGTAGGAAGCACTGCAATCTGGTGGTGATGCTTTGCAAAACCCATTATATATAGGAAAAGTGCTCTGGACACCTCTCTATGGGCCTGATCCAGACCTACGCATGAGAGCGGAGCATATTACCTCTTCAGCGTAAAAACTTTCACAACCATGACACTCCCCTTACCTTTACCTCCGTACGCCGGCTGAACCCTACCTTAACTTTTCCCGGCGTCAAAACGAATTTTCGTAGCGACGCACTGATCGTACCGGGCTAAGCACGCCCATACTGTACAATTTAGATGGCTCCCCCCCCGCCTACATTCCCTAACTCCAGCGTCCGTACTAACTTCGTAATATAAACACGCCCCGTCGTCAAAAAATACGCAAAGAATACGGACGCCTGAATTGCGGCTACGAAAAGGTCTTTGGTAAGAACGGAAGTTGTCACTCTGCACATGCTAAGAACGGAGTTGTCCCTCTGCACAAGCGCAGTGCATTTTTTTCTGCCGATTTTACGCTTACGACCAGCGTAAGATCGCTTGCGAGCGTAGGTCTGGATCAGGCCCTATGTCCCAAGAGTGCTGACATGCAGCCTGACTGATGTGATCTGAGAAGTTCATTAAAGGCACACTGCATCACTTGTATATATTTTTGGTATTTCGGCACTAAGCAGTAAATATTGCACATTGCTTTGCTGTATGATGTAAAAGAAAATCTTATTTACTGAAGTTGACAAAACCTTACATTTGGGGGTGACAGACCCCATTTAGGAATATTGCAGTAATCCTTAATCTCTAAGGACTTCACAAGACCATTACAATAGATTATGTTGCCTCGTAAAAACCAAGGTTATCCTGTGAGTATTAGAACATTAACAATACACAAACATAATTATTCATTTTATTATGCTTAACTATCACCAACTACCCTTTCCATCCCCCACAAAGAGTCCAACAATACACTTAATGTAACATTTTCTATGTATCATGTGCTTTTTTTTTTTGCACTATAACCTTCAGACATGTCCTATGTTACTAGACAGATCTACAAATGATGGTGCGTATGGAGACGTCTGGCAGGTGGCCAAAGAGCATCATTAGAGAAAGCTCAGGGGAAACACATATCTAGACATATTGTCAAGGGTATCACCAGGTATGCCAATTATGTCTCTTTTTGCTCAGTAGTTCCATCAAAATCCAAATTGCAAGCCTAATACAAGTGTCTAGCACAGAAGTCTGGTGGTTATAGAAGCAATACTTGTTCAGAACAAAAGAATAATGAAATAAACATTAACATATACTTACTTCTAATAAGCTTCTAACACAGTTATATTTATATTTGTAAATACTATTTATTTTGTACAATTAATCTTAAGTGTGTAGCAAAAGAAAAATCTTGTCCAGTGATTTCCTTTACAATAACTATGCCCTATATACCATAATCCTAATATGGCTAATATAGAGAACTACAGTCTGCAACTCTTCTACACAGCAAATGCTGAAACTGGATGAAATATGGGACCTTTTGATAAACACAAAGACTATGAAATAGTTTAGTATTATTAGATGCATGAATGCATGCTGGGATATGGCTCACATGATTCCTTACAACTGGAGAAGCGTGCAGTCCTTAAAACTGGGGAAGCGTGGAGGGGCTAACAATTTAATACAGTAAGGGGGGGGGGGGGTGTGGGTTAACGCAGAAGCACGCATTTATAGCGGTCAGGGGCTTTATCTTCTGCATGGGTCAGATACATATATGTTATGGTCATGAGCCGTATTCACACCTAACTCACTGTTAGGTGTGAATACGGTCCCATATGAGCATGCAGTGTCATTCTGTAATGCTATGCGCTGATCTTCCAAGGTATGACCTTTGAACTGTGAAATAACAATGTACATATTACATTTAAAATAAACAAAATATACATCAAACAATACATTTCCTTCTTTCTTTATTTATTTGAAAAGACGACTATACCTATTAGTAACCAGTTAAATGAATCGTATAAAATGTTTACGGAATATAACATATCATCTGAACTCATGTTTATATATATGTACTATACATGTTTGAAGAGTCATAACGTTATTCTACTTCCATAGTAGTGTGTGTGTGTGTATGTGTATGTGTATGTGTATGGGCAGTGTGATGTTATGGGCAGTATGTGTGTGTGATAGTATGGGCAGTGTGATGATATGGGTAGGCTGATGGTATGGGTAGTGTGTGTGTGTGACAGTATGGGCAGGGTGATGATATGGGCAGTGTGTGTGACAGTATGGGCAGTGTGACATACACACACACACACACACACACACACACATACATACATACACACAAGGCTCCTTGTGATTTCAACAGCAATTTTTCAGCTCTAAGGCCCGGACTGGCTGGCTACCCCTGGGACAAGGCTAGGAATTTGTCTATAATTCTGTTAAGCTGTGTGATCATATTAAATGCTACTGAAATCCAATTTCACATCATCAACAATAGTCCCTTATGGGGACTGCTGCACATATGTTGTTGTGTTTTCCCTGTTCTTGTGTAATCACACAAAAGTCAAAATAATTCCATCCAACACTATCGAATGACAGTGAATGAATGCAGTTGCAGTGTGCAATTTTTGTAATCAATTTGTAAACAGTATCTGTATCAATGACACCACCTTATTTATTAGCACGTTGTCCACAATGGAAAAAGGAGGAAGAGAAAAAGAAAACAAAAGTTACATTTATATGGTTCTTTCCTCAGTTTTCCATGGGAGGAATGCCAATATCACTTTGAGAAAGATAATCAAATCTCATTCTGCACACCAGAGATGCTATGTGATATTTCAGTGTGAATTTTAAGGCTAAAGCAGTTATTTACTGACACTGCGAGTGAAGAACAGCATACCTATACCTTTTACGTCAGACACTGTTGTGATATAAGTGTTGCCTATGTCCAAGTGAGGAGAGCAGGGAATGTCAGGATATCACCATTTGCAAGATCATTCCTTAAGGTGCCAGACAGAGAGATATTACAGGACACCTGCTACTCAAGAAGGCCCAATTGATATTTGGGAAGTTGAATTGTACCCCATTTCCCCAGATGCAAAGTGCCTGTGTATTTATATAATTCAGACAGTTCTAACCTATGGGTCAGTTATGATGATAGAACTCACAAACACGAGTCTTTTCATGAAGTGATACATACACAGTGCAGTGCCCAGTTGGCTTCGTAGACAAGCTGTTGGGCTGCTGAGGTTGTGAAAGAAGAAGAGTAAGATGGGCTCTATTTAACACAGGGCCTGATTCAATTAGCAAAAATGTGTCCGCCGGCGTATTTTTAACGCCGATTTTGTTGAAATAACGCTGGGAATAAATACCGCTAATTCAATTTAGGTTTTTTTTAACGCTGCGTTAAAACAACGCAGGGTATTTTTTGCTCCATTGAAAGATATGGGGCCAGTATTCAATTGTCTTCCAGCGTTAAAGAGCTCTAATAGGTGCGGATTTCTAATGCTATGTAATAGTTAGTAATTAAAAACGACTATTTACATGAAAAATGTGCCCCAACAATAATAATGCCCCAGTGCCCCTCAATAAATAAATAATAATGCCAGTGTCCCTCAATAAATAAATAATAATGCCCCAGTGCCCCTCAATAAATAATAATGCCATCAATGCCCCTCATTAAATAAATAATAATGCCATCAGTGCCCCTCAATAAATAATGCCCCAGTGCCCCTCAATAAATAAAGAATGCCATCAGTGCCCCTCAATAAATAATAATGCCATTAGTGCCCCTCAATAAATAAATAATGCCCCAGTGCCCCTCAATAAATAAATAATAATGCCATCAGTGCTCCTCAATAAATAAATAATAATGCCATCAGTGCCCCTCAATAAATAAATAATGCCCCAGTGCCCATCAATAAATAAATAATAATGCCCCAGTGCCCCTCAATAAATAAATAATGCCACAGTGCCCCTCAATAAATAATAATGCCACCAGTGCCCAATAAAAATATGTAATATATAACATTACAATACAGGCTATATACTAGTGGGCAGAGGGACTGGGTCCTTTAAGCCACTAGCATTTAGCTTTTTCATATAGAGCAAGCTATTTCCTAGTGGCTAGAGGGACCAGCTCCGCAATGGCCAGCTTCCTGACGTCGCGTCTTCCCTCACGTCCTCCCGCGCATGCACAATGGGGTTTTTATTTTTTTATTTTTTTATTTTTTTAATGCTGCATTTTCCAATTTCGCCCTCGGGCCAATTAACGCAACGAGGGGGCGTTATTTGGAAATAATTGAATTGGCGAATTTTAATCGCTTGATTAGCGGCGATAGCTGCGTTATATTAGCGCAAGCTTATTAACAAAAAAATTTGCTGCCAATTGAATCAGGCCCACAGTTCTTGTCCAGACTGATTGTGGAAGCACCTGGGAAGGCTGCAAGGCATGGAGAGGGATTTAGAGTAGGGCTGCAAGGGAGGGGGGAGGGACATTTTAGGGTTATGGAGTGGGGTTGCTTACCTTTCATAGCACCGTGTTTGGTGCTCCAAGGTTCAGAACTAGCTGGAAGCGAACTACCCTATCAAAATAGGGCTGTTCGCAATGGAGCTCCAATGAGACCCCCACTCCACAGTGTGAGATAGCAAAAAAAATATGCCCATGGATAGAGCTAGACACCACCTTTACTTACTGTACATTCACCCTGAAGTGAATTCTCATGAAGTCTAAATAAGTTTGCTTTAAAAGTAAAGGTCTACTAAGCATAAATGTAAAAATCATGCTTTACATAGAAACTGCAGAAAGTGACTGCAGATAAGAGCCACATGGCCCATCCAGTCTGCCCATTTGTTTATTGAAAACTATACTGACCCTAGACCCTATTTACCCTCAATTTGGTTTACAATTTAGGATACCCTTATATTTATTCCAAGCATGTTTAAATTGTTCTACTGTATTGGCCTCAACCACCTCAGATGGAGAATATTCCACTTATCTATCACCCTTTACTTGTATTTTGTAACTACAAAGCTGTTTGTCTTTCTTTGCTCCATTTCAGCTTTCTTGACGGAGTTTCTGATCACAAATGCATCAATGTTTTTTGGTAATATCCATACAGATCAAGCTGAAAACTACAACCAATATTACTATAAAATTAGTTTGTAGCCTATATCAATGGTCATCTGCCAAGATACTCCATTATATAAATAGCAGCAGGGAACAATCATAACTTTATACTGCTTCACATAAATCTAACACTCTCCTACGTTGCACAAAACAGGATCACACTGGTTACTCTAACATGAGTCTCATTAGCAGCTTTACGACAAGGATTTCTGTCACAGCAGGATACAGAAAAGTAGGTCACACGAGGCTCCTACAGCTATCACTGGTTTGACTGACTTAAAAATCTTGTGGACAAAAAACATCATACTTAATTTTCCAAGCGACAAAGTCGGCCTTCACCCTAACCCATGCCTTGCTAAAGTTCCCCTTCTATAATAAATATGTATTGGGTCCCATTCTAATTGCAACTAGAGTGACAATAGACCAATTTTGAAGACCCTCACCTTTCTCCCACCACCACCATCTCTCTCTTAGCTCAATTGTTTCCAAAAGCTCAATTTTTGCCAAAGTTCACAAGTTTCGTTATGAAACCTACCCAAATGAAATGGTGGTTGCCTCAGCCTTTTAAGCACCCTTTAGTTTGCTTATAAATTAATTAAGCACACACCATTTTTTAAAACATTCTTTGGAAGAATATCGGATATTAGCAGCTGATAGTTGTTGATGATCTACAGACGCTATTAGAAACATAGAAATATAGAAAGTGAAGGCAGATAAGAGCCACATGGCCCATCCAGTCTGCCCAGTTGTTTATTTAAAACTATACTGACCCTAAACTCTATTTACCCTCAATTTAGTTTGAGATTTAGGATATTATTACATTTATCCAAAGCATGTTTAAACTGTTCTACTGTGTTAGTTTCAACCACCTCAGATGGGAGGCTATTCCACTTATCTATCACCCTTTCAGCGAAGTAATTTTTCCGCACATTTCCTCTGAATCTACCACCCTCCAGTTTAAATGCATGACCCCGTGTTCAATTACACCTCTTTCTCTCAAAAATGCCACCCTCCTCTAGCCGGTCACAACACTTGATATATTTGAAAGCTGCTATCATATCCCCCCTCTCCCTTCTCTGCTCCAAGCTATACATGTTTATATCCTCTAGCCTTACTTGTGACACAGGCCATGACCAGGCTATCAAGGAGGTTTTAAAGGCGGCCTCTAGTCGAGTAAAAAAAAAAAAATAACAAACAACACATCATAGAGGCCGTTATGTTCTGATGCAGAGTTAGATTGCAACAAAATTTCAGATTTGCACTTTTTTGATCAGTTAATGAGTGAAAATGTATTTACATTTTTTACATGCAGGAAAAACACGGACTGATTTTACTTTTTAAACCTTATATTTTATTTTTAAACTATAATTTAGAGTAACGCTGCAAAACATTACCTTTTAACTCATTCTATTTGCACATTTAAAATCCTGTTCCACCTTCTGTTGAACATGGCCTTGCCAAGCTGCAGAACTTCTTACAAATCTGGATCAGACCCTTAATGCTTAGAGTTAGGACCACTTTAGCAGAAAAATCTTAAAATTGGCAAGTAAGTCATCATATATTTGTAAATGAGTAACTAATATTTCTGAACTGTGTTTTACGGAGGGTTTAGAAAGTTATCTATTGGTTAATAAGCAGTGTGCTGGGGAATTTTATGCTTTGTTATGGCATATACTTTGTTAGGGTTGCTGACTTTTAAAAGCCATAGATGCATACAGGGGGCGGGGCTTAATGGTGATATTTATGCAAATCACATCATTAAGCCCCGACCCCTATCAATTACCCCTTTCGGGGTTTCATAGGGATGGGAATGGGGCTAGATGACACAATTTGCGTCATGAAGTCCCTCCCTATCCCTAGCAACACTAGTAAACTAGTGTTGCCAGGCAAGGAGGCAGGACGTGAGGCCGTGGTTTCATGGAAACCACGAGCCTCAAGTCCCTTGCGGGAGATTTGTCGTCTCTCCTGGGATACCAGGAGAACTGCCCGAATTTTTTTTGTGTTATGGAGAATCCCATTGTTGAATATCCTAATTACTCTTCTTTTCCTAAATTAAGTGGCACTTCTGTCTGGTAATTTGTACGAGCAATTTTATCTGGATAATCATTTGCATGTTCAGTGTGTGTGTTGATGCCTAAAAATATATAAAAAACATTTTTATTTTACACAAAGCCTCATGTAAAATATGTACGTACACACACACACACACACACACACACACACACGCTTTCTACACTTACAATATTTAGTCTTCTTACAGACCAGGAGTTTGATTCCTGGACTAGGCCTTATCTGTGTAGTTTGTATGTTCTCCCCTATGTCAAAACTTACTGGTACGTTAATTAGCTGCTGACCAAATTAACCCTATTGTGTGTGTGTGTGTGTATGTATGTGAGTGTGTGTTAGGGACCTTCGCAAGTAGCACCGGTAGGGGCAGGGACTGATGGGAATGTCTAATGTTCTCTGTAAAGCTCTATGTAATCTGATAGTGCTATACAAAAACCTAATAAATAATTAATAAAATAATAAATAAAATAATAAATAAATAGTGTAACCATTTCTTTTTCTACTTTATTTTTTATTTATACCACCTTCAACCTGGGTTTTTCCGGGTGAATTGCGGTGTCAAAAACAAAAAAAAAAAAAACCAGACAGAGCTCCCTTTTCAACTGCTCTAAACCTCGTCCTTTGCAGGTTTGTGGTTCAATGGTTTATTGTTATTCATAGTGTATGATTGTTTGCTTTCATTCGCATTACCCCTAATCCCACCACGTTCTCCACCTCTCTCCTTAATATCTTACAGCATGGTCGCCTCTCGCCTCCCCTGGCGGCGACCCACCCCTCACATATTTCCGGTACTGGACTGGTACCTAGTCTGTCTTCCCTGGACCTTACTCCGCAACAGGAGCATGGTCTCCCTCTATCCTTCCCTTACATACCCTGAAGGAGTACATGTAACTATCTCAGCTTTTCTGACGTTCCATCCTCCATGACACTCAAAATTCTATCCTTGAATGTTAACGGTCTAAATTCCCCATCAAAGCGTACTATAGCCTTGCAACAACTT
Source organism: Limnodynastes dumerilii (assembly GCA_011038615.1). Lineage (NCBI taxonomy): Eukaryota > Metazoa > Chordata > Amphibia > Anura > Limnodynastidae > Limnodynastes > Limnodynastes dumerilii. Next base: position 519,072 of record WWET01000188.1, on the reverse strand, counting down.
AAACGCCACTCGGTAGACATTGCTTTTCTACAAGAAACCCATTTTAAAATACCACACCCGGGTCTGCAAAGTAACTATTATTCGCAGGCTTTTTATGCTTCCACCGACTCTAAGCAACGGGGCACTGCGATCCTATTCTGCCATAAAGTCCCCTTCTCTCTTATCTCCTCCACGGCGGATCCACTTGGCCGATTTCTCATACTAACTGGCTCGCTAGGGCCCACTTCTATCACTGTGGCTTCAGTTTACGCTCCCAATGTCGGCCAGGGTGCCTTTCTCACCGAGTTTTTTCAAATCCTATCGCAGCTGGCGCAGGGCTCTATTATAATTGGTGGCGATTTCAACGCTTTTCTCGACCCTGCCCTTGATCGTTCAGCCCCTCAGCCGGCTCCGCCAGGATCCGTCCGCCTCTCCAAGACTCTCGCTACCATGCTCACCCGATTTGACTTATATGACTCTTGGCGCATCCTATACCCCACTAGCAAACAATTCACACATTACTCTTCCCCTCACGATACTCACTCACGTATTGACATGATTCTCGTGGATCGTAACCTTTCTCAGCACCTCTTCCACGCCTCTATCAATCCGGTAGTCTGGTCTGATCATTCCTCCGTCTCCCTTATGGTTGACCTATCAGCCCCTCGCCCTTCGGTTTTCAAATGGCGTTTAGATGATTCGCTGCTCCTCTCTCAAGCCCACGTAGACTCTATTGCGCTTGCCATCACTGATTATATTTCATTTAATTCCTCTCCCGAGGTCTCCCCGGCCATAGTCTGGGAGGCGCATAAAGCGTCGGTCCGTGGTACCCTGATTGCCTTAGCAGCTAATAAGCATAAAGTTGAGAAAGCACTTATTCAAGCCCTGGAGACCCAGATCACCTCCCTAACAACCCGCTTCCAAAGATTTCCCAAGCGGAAGACACGTATTAAATTACTAGCGCTGAAAGGTCAGCTTCACCAGCTGCTTTCTAAGAAAGCTGCTAAAACCTTGCAGTGGCTCAAACAAAAATATTATGAAAAGGGGGACAGAGCGGACCGTTTACTAGCTCAGAAGTTGAGGGATAAACGCACCAGAAATCACATTGCGGCTATTAGGTCGCAGGAGGGGTCCATGATTCATAACCCCAAACTGATCGCTGACTCGTTCAAAGAATTTTATTCTTCCCTTTATAACTTAGAACCTCATTTCTCCAATTCGGCAACATTAACTGCCAAAGTCAGGGACTTCCTTAGCTCTATCCCTCTCCCACAAATTACCCTCAAACAACAACTATTTCTTAACAGAGCCATTACTTCCCAGGAAATACTAGATACCATTAAAGACCTAAAAAACGCGTCTGCTCCTGGCCCTGACGGATTCACTGCCATTTATTACAAGAAATTCGCAGCGCAGCTTTCGCCTATGCTTCTCACTTTATTTAATTCTATTCTATCTGGAGCAAAATTTGATCCGGCCACCACGGGAGCAGAGATCGTGGTGATCCCAAAGCCGGGTAGAGACCCTACTTCCTGTAGCAATTATAGGCCCATCTCACTCCTTAATGTCGACCTCAAGCTTTTCGCCAAAATCCTGGCAAATCGCTTGAATATGATCATCACCTCGCTAGTACACCCAGATCAAGTGGGATTTATCCCCGGGCGTCAAGCGTCCGACAATACTAGGAGAGCCATTGATCTCATCCGGATAGCTGACACCCGCGGTCTCCCTGCTCTTGTGGTGGCATTGGATGCGGAAAAGGCGTTTGATAGGGTGGACTGGACGTACATGCGACTGGTTCTCTCGACCATGGGCATCCGAGGCCCCTTTTTGAATGCCATAGCGGCTCTCTATTTTAATCCTTCGGCATCTGTTTTGGCCAATGGATTCAAATCCTCTCCTTTCACTATCTGTAATGGCACTAGACAGGGTTGCCCTCTATCCCCTCTCATATTTGCCCTAATGATTGAACCCCTTGCCATAAAAATTAGGAACAACCCCGACGTTACTGGTATCGTAGTTGGCCCCACCGATTATAAAATCTCCCTTTATGCAGATGACATTCTGTTGACTCTCTCCAACCCTGTCGTGTCCCTTCCCAATCTTCTTAAAGACTTAACAGACTTTGGGACCCTTTCTAATTATAAAGTTAATGCCAATAAATCTGAGATTTTGCCACTGCATCTGCCCCCTTCCCTACTTCATCAGCTCAGACAGTCATTTAATTTCCGCTGGCAAACTAAACAGCTCAAATATTTGGGTATCTTCCTAACAAAATCCTACCAACAGCTATTTGCAGCTAATTTCCCCCCCCTATTCTATAGCATTAAAGCTGACCTAGAAAAGTGGGACAAATACATCATTTCTTGGATAGGTAGGATTAATTCTCTGAAAATGAATATTCTCCCCCGCCTTTTATACCTTTTCCAAACTCTGCCCATTAGAATTCCCATAAAATATTTCAAAACCCTGCAACAACTGGCTACTAAATTCATCTGGTCCGCCCGTAAGCCTCGGATACGCCAGGAAACTTTGTGCCGGCCTATTGGGGAGGGAGGACTGGGTGCTCCAAACTTTTTGGCTTACTACAGAGCTGCGCATCTTACCCAATGTATATCTCTACACTCACCTGCAGGCACCAGGGTATGGACAGACATTGAAGCCAATTACACTGACACCATCTCTGCCTCCTCCTTTCTTTGGCTCTTACCCCGTCATAGACCCACTCTATCCTCTCTCTTGCCCACTTTAGCTTTTTCTATATCTATTTGGGATAAGCTCACCAAAACATACGAGCTATTAGCTCAACCCTGGCGTCTATATCCCCTTTGGAACAACCCGCTTTTTCAACCTGGATTTGACAGACATTCCTTCTCCCCATGGATAGCCAGTGGCATCTGCCATTTTGCGGATCTGTCCCCTCTCCGTTTTTTCCCCTCATTCACGGAGCTCCAGACCAGACTCCACCTCCCAAACACCTGCTTTTTTCAGTACCTCCAGTTACGCCATTTCTATAACTCCCTTGCTCCTCCACAATTTTACACCTCCAGTTCCACTACAGTAGAGTCATTATGCGCCCTGCGGTCCCCTCCGGCGAAACTCATTTCGACCTTTTATCGGTTGTTTCTCCACCACAAATGCCCTACAAAAGACCCCCATGAGCTGCAGTGGGAGCGGGATTTTGGAGAGACATTGGAAGAAGAGGACTGGGTATCAATTCGAGAGAATCTAGCTAAAACTTCTATATGCGTCCGTATCAATGAAAACGCCCACAAAATTTACTATCGTTGGTACCTGACTCCCAAGAGGCTGAGCGTAATCTTTCCTTCTGCCTCTGCGGCATGCTGGAGACGTTGCGGTGAGGAGGGTACCCTGCACCATATATGGTGGACTTGCCCGGGGGTGATAACCCTTTGGCGAGAGGTCCATCACCTGATCCTCTCTATCACGGGTGTTCGTGTCCCTGCCTCGCCCACTTATTCCCTACTTCCCTGTCCCATTCCGGATACCTCTAAGAGCGTCCGTCTCCTTATAAAGCATATCCTTAGCGCCACTAAGTGTCAGATCGCAGCACACTGGAAGCAATATTCACCCCCTTCTTTGTCATCTATTATTAATGAAGTGTGGCGAATATACAAATTAGAATATATGTCCAGCATACTCCATAATTCTCCCAAACGCTTTGCTGGTGTTTGGGCTCCATGGCTCACCCACTTTCATGTTTCTCTGGGTTGTCATGACTAGCCGTTAACATCTCTGAATAGTACTCCTTCATTTCTCATTCTCAATGGTTACCTCCTTCAAGTCTTTCCTTCCCCTTCTTTCTTGTTTAAACTTCTGTCCCCTTGCCCCCCTTCGTGGGACGATCCCTAAATTCCAGGATTTCAAAACCATAAGGTTAAATTGTGGTTTATATTGTTTATATGCCAATGTGTTGTTCTCGTGTTGTTGGATATGCGTCATGTTTATGCTTATCTGCTTGGATTTACTTATCCCTCATGGGATTAACATTCTCCCTTAACCTTTTTTCTTTCTGTACCCCTTCCCTATAACCTTCTGAAAAATCAATAAAATATATTGTCAAAAAAAAAAAATTCTATAGTGTCTCCTTTAACTCCATATGAGTTCTAGCCAAACAGGTTCACGGGGACGGGAAGGGGGGCTCCCGTATTTATGTTATTTTTGTTTTACAATACATCTTCCTATGGCAGGCATGTCAAACTAAAACCCCAAGTGGGCCAAAAAAAGCAAGGTCTAAGACTATGTGGCCCGCAAGAAAACTAAAAAGTCTCAGATGCAGTTTCTCTCAAGCTCCCAGTAATTCCCCATTAATAGGTCTCCAGCCTCCCCAGTATTCCCCATTAATATGGCTCGAGTTTTCAGTAATTCCCTGTTCATTAGCCTCCAGCCTCCCATTCATACATTACTTAACTTTGATACCTTCCATCCGTGTCTCTCCTCCAGGGTGCGCGCCATCTTCCAGCTCTTCTATATGACGCTGGCCATAAATCAATCTGTTTCCTGTTGTCGACTGATGCAGCAGTTACACAGGACAGCTGAAAAAGGGGTTTGCTATCAGCTGTCCTGTTTAACTGCTGCGGCGGGTGATAGCAAGCCCTTTTCAACAGTCGCCGGACTTCCCTGTGTGAGATGTGACTGCAAGCAGCCCACAGGCCGGAGGGTTGTCATGCCTGTTTTCCAAGCTAAAATAAGCCTTCTTTTACTTTGAAGAACAAGCATTTGTTGGAGTCTTGCAAGAAAGGTAAACATAAGAAATTTTGGTTTTGTATAAACAAACCCCCTAAACTATTTAAATATAACTATAATACATAATTAGAAAACCCATAGTCAAAGTAATAACCAGACATTTATATACAAGTTGATACAAATTAAACTAAGAATGGGTCTCACAATAGGTAATTATCGGAGTTCCAGCTAAGTTCATTTGCCAACCGCAAAAAAAAAAAAAGCCATACCAAGTCATGCGGCCCACTTAAGCACATAAGTACCTATAGAAAAAAGTTAGTTAAGCATATTGAAAAGGGTAAGTATCAAATATTACAAATTAGTTACAAAAAGGAGGTGATAAGTACAGTATTAATGAGGCAGAGGACTCACTGCATCTAGCCGCCTGAAGATGGTACAAGTAGTTTCAAGGTACATAAACTCCATAAATACTGTATACTAGACATTTAAAGTGGAAAACTTAAAAAGAAACAGATTGTATTTGCAACATACTACAGCTATTTTTTTTTTTACTTTACTTTGAGTGCAATCAAAGAAAGCAGCACAATAATATTTATTTTGTTACTAAAAAATATCTTCAGGAACTTCCCCATATATTTAAAATAAACTGTTCTACAAAATACAACTCTTATGGTTATGCCATTTACACTGAAATTACTCCTGAATCTACAGTGGGCTAGATTATATGAATTTAGCCACCAGGTGGCAGCTTTCAACACTCCTTAAGCACAGGTACTAAATATAGGAGGCCATAGAAACTGTGGAGTTATTTATATATGCATGTGAACGCACTATCCAACTAGCAATTATCATTCACTACATCTTAAAACAAAGTGTAATGGGTGCCTTTCTTTTCACCAGGACTCCGTAGTTTATACAGATGAAATACCTAGGCCAAAGTCTGGAAACACACCAAGCTGGGATCAAGGTCACAAGAAATTTCTGTTTAGCGTTTGTCATTCTTCAACACGTCAGAAACATCAATATAAATGAGTAGGTTTAGTTTTTGGTGTTTTTTTTTTTTTTTAAACAAGACAGTTCCACTGACTTTTGCATTTATGCTGCTCTACAATCCATGACAAATACTAAATAAAACCGTCAACAAAGTGCAACAATGAAAGTTTCTGGGATTCTTGGCATCGATGTATAACAGGCAAATATTGCTGATTTAACTAATCAATCAATGAATCAATCAATACCATTGAAATCATTATTAAACCAAACAATGAAATTCTCTATGCCACAGAGTGAGCCATTAAGCAAAGCAGTGTACCACAAATTTGTTTCATATTCAGATTCAATAGCAGGTACTGTTATCTTTCATTTACTGCCTTTATGGTAAAGTGCTTGCTTTTCTGGGTATAATATTTCAATTTAGTTCATACCAGTAATATTTAAATGTTATTTAAACCTTTTAGCAAATACCATAATATATGTAAGCTATAATTAGCCTATATAACACTAGATCAGATCATTTTCCCAACAGGGGAATTCCGATCTGAAGGTCCTGTACACTTCTTAAGATCACTGTCCACATGCTTTAGGAAATCGCAATGAGGCCTCTTTGAATGAGGCCCATTCAAGGAGCAACACTGTGGTCATTGCCAAACAAGTTTTAAAAAATGCCACAGGAAACTGCATTTAATTAGTAGCTAAAATGCTCTTCTATCTGTAAAATAAAATGCAGAAAATTTTACACACAATTGCAAACATATGATGAAGCCACCTGCCACCTGCGAAGTTTGTTCTAACTCTAAACAGTGAGAGTCAACTAAATGCAACCCTAAGAGCCTCCAAAATATCTTCTGTTGATCCCAGGCTGCTTCCAAAATAAGTTACGTAGGGTAATCATTGCAGTCTGGGCTGGATAGGCAACCTCCTTGCCCTGCACCGCCAGTTTCAAGCACATTACAATGTTTAACTGTGGCAGCCATGCACTGCTGCTGCGATGCTACGCCTATCACACAATGTGACAGGCAGGCTAAGGCAGCGCAGCAGCTTCAGCACCAATCCCCTGGATCCCCCCTCACCCTCCTCTACCATTTCATCCAATTATTTTGGTTCACAGTTTGACACTGGCATTACCAGCATCATTCAAAGTAGAGAGCCCCAGGGAAGCAAGAGGGGTGGCACAGGAGGGGTCAATAGGTTAAAGACACACAAAGGGGGGGATATATGGTATCTCTGGGAGATATGTAAGTGGGGGACTAGATGGCATGCTTTTCCTTGTTTCACTATTACAACCTCATCAGACAGCCATCTCTTCTCCCACTGCCATTCTCTTTAACTGCCTTCTCACCACCGGCTGCAATGGTCAACTGTCTTCTCCCTCTTTTTGTCCAGCACATGCCTGAGTTCACTTCCTCTTTTCTGCCACCAGGGATTCTGGGACATGTAGTTCCAGCCGGAAGCCAATTTCAAATAATATATACAT
>WWET01000188.1:490533-510265 GCA_011038615.1 Limnodynastes dumerilii | reverse complement strand
GTGAGATGAGATAACAGATAACAGTAAGCGACTGCACTTTTGTACTGTGGTTCCAAATATGTTTTCCTTATTGTTTTAAGAAAGAGGCCTTTTTTACTGCATTGTGTTTACAAGAATATTTATTTTGTAAGTACATGTGAGATAACAGATAACAGTAAGCGACTGCACTTTTGTACTGTGGTTCCAAATATGTTTTCCTTATTGTTTTAAGAAAGAGGCCTTTTTTACTGCATTGTGTTTACAAGAATATTGTATTTATTTTGTAATAATCAGGAGGATGCTATCTGTATCGCATGGCAGTCTCTAGGATGTGGTCTATATGGTATATCTGTCACTAGGATAATGGTATGGCTGTCACTATGATAAAGTCTGTATTGTGTGGCGGTTTCTAGGATGCAGTGTGTATTGTATTCATAAAGGGTACAGTGTGTATTATATGGCGGTTAATAGGATGCAATCTGTATTGTATAGTGGTGACTAGGATGCAGTCTGTATTGTATAGCAGTGACTAAGATTTGCTTTCTTCTATTGTGGTTACAAGATTGTGTTCTGTATTTTATGACACGCATATAGATACTATTATGTAGGACAGTCACTGGTGTTAAACAAACTGTTTGGAGGGCACATATTTATAGTTTGCAGGGATACATCAAAATCCCTAGTACCAGCCCTGGGTATTTGCTTACATAAATTTATAGGTGAATAAACGTGTATAAAAGGCAGGGGTTCTCTTTGCAGGTTGCTACGATCTATTATGCACCTATTTACTGACCTATAAATTGTTTGGAGCAATCACTATGTTGTGTATAATCTATGCCTTCTTTGTATGGATCACTCTAATATAGAAATACTGCAGGAAGATTTAAAGGCCCTGAGAAGCCAGGGCCAGCCAAGAGCTATGAAGGCTCTCTATTACCCATCTCTTTTAGTATACAGGATGAAAAGGGTCAGTTCTTTACAAACAACTTATGTACATGCACTGAGAAGGTTGCATGGACTTTATTAAGATGCATTAACAGCATCATACAATTGAAACTATTTAATTCCATTTTCAAAATTACTGTACGCAGACTGTTTGGCTGAAAAATACACAGGTCATGTTAAAATAAAGCATTTTCTAACGCACAATGTGGAATTTTAGAGCTATTTCAAAGTACAAGCTGCCATGTTTGTCACAATTCTGTCCTGCTCCATTGCTTGTTCCATTCCTTTCTCCTTCAGCATAGTCTGCATTGGCATCTGATTGAGTCTGCAGCAGCAGCAGCTCTCCTGTGCTTCCAGTGGCTCTGACAGAGCAATTAATTTCCTTCTCCTGAGGTTAGTGGAGAGGTTACACAACTGCCTGTACCCATCACTCAATCTCCACACTCCCCTTTGTTCCATGGAATAAAAAATAAAAAAAAGATTTTGGATATTTTGCAGTTTAACATTTTCAACGCCAGAGCAGAAGAGATACTACAGGAAAGGGATTCTACTAGCTGCTGAAACCCATTATACCACAGTATTGAGACTAGGCACTATATTACTCTTAATTATTTAATCATTAAACATAACTCAGCATTTACATAGTGTCGCCCAGGGCCTCCACCAGGAGGGAAGAGGCAGGGACAATTACCCGCAGCCGATGAGACCTGCCAATATTTACCTTGGCTCTGCAGCAGCAGGTATAGCTGGTTTCCTAACAACAATACTTGCTGCTTCTAGCTTTACGTTAGTGGTTAGTGGGCCAATATGCAGGCAAGGACTTCCATGCGCATTGGTCTGCTGTTAATGCAGTGGAAACCCTGCCCCCTATGTGATGTCAAGAGTGACATCACATAGGGGGCTTGGCACCACTGATGCATTCCGGACCCCAATTCCGGAGCGCTGTACAAACAATATAGGTAATTTACATTAGTCCCTACCCTTGTTGAGCTTAAACTCTTCATTCCCTAACACAGACAGACAAACACGGACTAGGGTAAATTTTGTCAGCAGCCAATATATTTCAGTGTGGAAGATAAACCAGGAGTTTGAATACTTTAATAGTAACCATTTAAACTAAGAGAGGGGAAGGTGAAGAAGGGGGGGGGGGGGGGGGGGGGGGGGCAGTGATACAAATAATGAAAATAGCTGCTCCCCCAATCAAGAAGTGTTGTGTGGTCAGTCAAAAACGACAGATAGTATAACCTCAGCAACTAAGGGAAAGGAAAACAGAAAACACAATATAAAACATATCTAACAACAATAATAATAAACAGAAGAATAGAAGATTCAAAATGCAAACTCTCAGAGCAACGTGTGTAAAATACTAGGAGCTTAGGAAATAAAGTCCCTGAACTAACTGCAATAACAGCAAGGGATAATCTGGATATTGTGGGAATCACAGAATCCTGGTGCAATGAAAATCATGACTGGGACCTAGCTATAATGAGATATAATTTATTTAGGAAGGATAGAGTTGGAATAATTGGAGGAGTATTAATGTGTGTGAAGGGTGGGTTAAATTCAACTTTTATAGGGAGTATTGGAAAAAAAAAAACTGAGGCACTTTGGATCACCATAGAAATCCAGGTGATTATTCTTTGTACTGGAGTAATATATAGGCCACCAGGACAAGAGGAGGAAATATACAATGTCCTATTGCAAAACATTGCTAAAATGGCATTAAAAGGGGAAGTAATAATCATGGGAGATTATAATCTACCTGATGTAAACTGGGGTAAGTGTTCAGCAAACTCCACTAGAAGTGGGGACACTTTAATTTCATTACAGGGAGTGGCCCTCAAGCAACTGGTGAGAGAGCTCACTCGCAAAGAGGTCATCTTAGATTTGGTACTAACAAATGGTGACAGAATCTCAGATGTAAGTGTGGATGACAACCTAGGATTCAGTGATCAACAAGCAGTATAATGACAGAGAGGCACGTACCACACAAAGACAAGGGTGCTAGACTTTAGGAAGGCGGATTTTGTGGAAATGGGGAAATGTGTAAGTGATTCTTTGGCAGAATGGAGGCACATGAAAGAGGTACAGGAGCAGTGGGGAAATTAAAAACATTGCATTATTAACAGCAACAGACCTTTGTATAAGAAAGGTTAAGAAAAACCCCAGAAAAAGAAAGCCAACAGGGTTTAAAAAAAGAGGTAGCAAGTATAGTGAAAGCAAAAACTAGGGGCTTTCGGAATTATAAGCAAACTTAAAATAATGATGACAGGGAGAAGTATTTTGCAAAGCAGAAAGAGACTAAAAAAGGTTATCAGGGCAGCAAAGGCCCAAACTGAGGAAAAACTAGCCCACTTATTATGAAAAGGGGACAAAAGCTTCTTTCGGTATATAAATTAAAACTGAAAAACTAAGCAGGGTATAGTAAGGCTCAAAACTGAGAGTGGGACTCTTGTTGAAGGTGGAAAGGCTGTAGCAGAAAATTCACAAAAGAAACAATTAGAGGGGAAGGGACCACTTTTAAATGGGAAGACTATTAATACAGAGGAGGCTATTACTACTGCTTTCACTGAGGAGCAGGTATTAAAAGAACTTTTAAAGCTGAAAGTGGACAAATCAATGGGGCCAGGTGGGATACATCCTAGGATACTAAAAGAGCTTAGAGAGTTGCTGGCAAAACCATTCACTGAATTATTCAACTAGTCACTAATAACTGGGGTGATTCCAGGGGACCAGAAAATAGCAAATGTAGGCCCTCTGCATAAAAGTGGCCCTAAGGAAGAAGCAGCAAACTACCGAACAGTGAGTCTAACATCAGTAGTAGGGATATTATTGGAAACACTGTTTAAGGAACAATTTGTACAGTATATTAAATCCAGTAACTTACAGGATTCCAAGCAGCATGGATTCACTGGGGAAGATCATTTCAAATAAAACTTGAATTTTTTGACTGGATCACTAAAGTAATAGATAAAGGGGGAGCTGTACACATAGCTTATCTAGATTTTAGTAAGGCGTTTGACACTGTGCCAAATCGCAGACTGTTAAATAAGCTCCAAACTTTGGGATTGGACTTAAAGATAGTTGCATGGATACGATCTTAGTTACAGGATAGCCAACAGAGTATGATATGTAACAGGGTAGACACGCCAGAAGGGGTACAGAAAATGATGGATGATCTAGGCAGACTAGAGGAATGGTCAAGAATACGGAAACTGCAGTTTAATGCCAAAAAAAATGCAGAATCATGCACTTGGGGCACAAAAACCCAAAATATATATTTAATGGCACTACATTAGAAGCTACTGATGTGGAAAGGGATCTAGGAGTAATTATTTCATGTGACTTAAAGGTAGCCAAGCAATGTAACAAAGCAATGAGAAACGCAAGTCAGATGATTGGTTGCATAGGGAGAGGAATTAGTAGCAGAAAGAGGGAAGTAGACCTCACCTAGAATACTGTGTTCAGTTCTGGAGGTCATATCTCCAGAACGACAAATACATTAGAGACTGTGCAAAGAAGAGCAACTAAAATGGTACACGGCCTGTGTCACAAAACATACCAAGAAAGGCTAGAGGAACTAAACATGTATAGCTTGGAGCAAAGGGGGGGATAGAATAGCAGCTTTCAAATATATCAAGGGTTGTGACTGGCTAGAGGAGGGTGGCAAAAGAGGTGTAACACGGGGTCATGCATTTAAACTGGAGGGTGGTAGAATCAGAGGAAATGTGCTGAAAAATGACTTCACTGAAAGCTTGATAGATAAATTGAATAGCCTCCCATCTGAGGTGGTTGAGGCTAACACAATAAAAGAGTTTAAACATGCTTGGGATAAATATAAGGATATGCTAAATCTCAAACTTAATTGAGGGTAAACAGGGTCTAGGGTCAGTATAGTTTTAAATAAACAACTGGGCAGACTGGGTGGGCCATGTGGCTCTTATGTGCCATCACTTTCTAGGTTTCTATGACCCAGAGGAAATTTTAAAACCATCTATTTTTTAAGGAGATCCCCAAATATGCAGATATAATACATTTGCATCTAAAGGACACAGAAGTAGCACATAAGGTGTATGTAAGTATTAAGTAAACAAATTTCAACCAACCTGCACTAGTTATTGATGGGTAATAATACTCCACAACTTCACTGGGTCAAGGTTGGATGTTATCTATTGAAGTTGTTACAGTAGAAATTCAAGGATTCAAGGAGAATCAGTAATTAGCATACTGGAAAATGAGACAGATCACCAATTGCACAAAAATTTGCCAGGGTGTTTAATCAATTGCATGTGTACACACGAGCCACAGATTGAGTGGATTATTTAATGGTTACCAAAACATTTTTATTACCATAATGAAAGTGTGAAATACTAGATATTGTTGCAGCACTTACCACCAAGTAATGACAGAGAAATTGCAGGAAGTTTTCAGTCAATGCACCGGATTACAGGATTAAGTAACACAACGGGCATAATTGGTGCTTTGACACGGACCTTGAAAACAACCACAGGTTGACTACAGCAACCCAATAAATAAAATCAAATTGAACTTGTACACTCCTCAATGATTCAATAATTCATTCTCTTTTAGAACACTGCAGTAGAAGTTTTAACAACATTATACCATGATGTTAAAGTGAATTCAATTATACAACCATTGGCACTTTATAGTGTGCTTTTGGTGGCAATCATGTAATGCTCTTCTCCAAGATCTCTTATTCAACTCAATGAACTTGGCAGAAGAAAAGTGCATGCATGTGCAATCTAAGGGGTTGAGAGCATACAGACCAATATGAATATGTCAATAGCTGGCAGCTACCTATTAATCTGTGAGGTCACACCCCCGTCAGAAAACCATTCAATATTCAACACTCCAATCAGCAAAATCATTGCATGAGTGACAAGGATCAGCAATGCAAGCACACACTATGCTCACTGATGTTTTTATTCATTCAACCAAGTTGAAGACTTAGGACAGAATTCCAACCACCAATCTCTGCTGGATTCAGCCTTCCGTGCTGCTCATGGGTGCCTACTCTGCCAGCTTACATGGAGTTCCATTCCAGGTATCCTACCTTAAAGTTTACAATCCTTCCTCACTTAAAATGGGGACAGATGTGAAGTCTGGATAGGGCGGTGTGCATAGGGCAAACCTATACAGTAAAATTAGCATCCCTACCACTAGCATTTGCACCTGCCCTTGAAAACGTGTTGCAATTAAAATCAATACAGAAATTTGACTCTAGATCCATACTAAAGATGAGGCTTGCGCACATGCGACGTTGTGATTGGAGAATGGCCCTTTTGTTGAAGTCTGTATCCAGTCGTATGAGATTTGACAAGCTCTTACATAACATCCATAAAAGCATATAAGTATATACACACATAGGAGTACCCTAAAAGTCAGCAAGGAATTTTGGATGTGCAGCACAAAATAGATTATGCGATGCTTCCATGTATTTTTGTAAGAAGTAAAAGTACTTTTACTGAACATTAATGTAAAACATGCACAAAAATCCATGGTAAAAGCAATTAAAAGCTTTACAATGCACTCACTTTTTTAAGCAAAATCAATGTTTTGAAACCGTCAAATTTAATAAAAAACTAATATATTGCGTTTCCCCTCATCAAAAGCAGCAAGTCAAAAAAAGTCTTATGCATAAAACCAGCAAAGCCATTGGGAAGAGGATATATTCTTAACAGTTGTCATGAAGGAGCTTTGCAGGATTTTAAAGTAAATCTTAGAAACCAGAGGATCCTTGCAAACCAGATGAAATCAGGAACATCAGGTCAGTACGCAGTAAGGACGCACTAGGGTGACAGCATAGACAGACTAGAAACCGCCATCTGAATATTAAAGAGATAAAATTGGAATTCTGGCTTCCCATTCATCCCCGAGCTGCATCAGTCAAGCTGTGAAGTGTGAAGGAAGATTGAGAGGAGCTCCAGCAGAGAAAACGGTTTTCAGCTGATGCAACCATGGTTCCTGGGGGAGTTTCTGCAGAAGAGGGAGCAAGTGACTTGTAAAGTAAGTGGAGCATTAGCAGAGAGCTTTGTGACATCTCCACCAGCTTACTTACAAAACTCTGCTATCAAGCTATTGTCAAACAATTGTTCAAATCTGAAAATCACATTGTTGTAGTCATAGTTTGCTGTATTAATGTTAAATACAATTGCAAATAAAATTCTATAATAACTTATACATGTTGTATAGGAAAAGCATTCTGTAGTATTCAAATGTTTAAACCGTTCTTTAATATATAATAAAATTTGACATGAAAATATTACTTGTGACAAGAAAGCATCTTATGACCCAATACAAAGGTTAACAAGAGTGGCTCTGGTTCACCACATAAGTGTGACCTTCTGCGTACAGTCACCATCCACAAGTACAGAATTATTCCACGGTTATGTATAATGAAAATTTTGTTTATGCTTCTGCAACAATTCACTACAAATGACCCATCTGAGATATATAAGTATGCTTTGGGATAAGATACTGGAACTCTCTTGCTGTAAATGGGCTATATTAGTCATACTCTTCCACGTAATGCTACTTTGAGGCATGCTGGCTTGTAATTAGAACCCATTCCGGGGTATGGGTATGGCAGCTGTGCCATAGGGTATGGAGTAACATATCCTGCATGAGACAAACAGGTCGCAATTCTAATACCCTGCTATAAATGAGATATGGACAAACATCTGATCAGGAGTGCAGTTACTTACTAGAACAGGTAGGAGTGTTACACTTTGGAAGGTAAAGTATCCTTTGGAATGTAATATCCTGTCTCACCCCTAGGGGCAAACTTGGACATTTGTGTGCCTCCAGAGCATGGACATAGATCCTGATCTGCCACTAATAGCTGCAGCTGGCCTCATTAATTATCCAGCAACTGGCCAGCCTGCTCAAATAGGACTTCCTTTCTATGAGCAGGCTGCTGGTTATTTACTTATCCTGTGTTCCTGCTGCAAGTGCAAAACAGGAGATTAAACCCAGCAGGTGAAATGCAGGTGAAAGAATGGTATTCAATAGCTGGAAAGGAGTACTGTAGACAGATGAAACAGAATTACCAGGAAAGCTGCTGATGAAATGCAGAAGAATATCCCAGCACGGGACACACACAGGACTACTAAGGGAATACTTTGCAAGAGGAAAAAAATAAGGTGTTTACAGTCCAGGAATGCAAAGAGAGCCCAAGGGAAAAGTAACTCAGACACCGAGTATGGGTCTCTGTGTATAAGGTCTATAAATAGCAGAAAGCCAGTGCTGTAGAAATCACTGGGCTCCATTCAGAAAGAGGAATGGGGTCCCATTGCCTAGACAGCAAAACAGATAGCTGCTTACTGTTCAGAAGTGTAGACTAAAAGGCATCTTTTGAATACAAACAGTAGTTAAATGTGCAGTGTTCCTAAGTCTACATAGCCACACTGAAAAGTACAAAAAAAAAAAAAAAAAAAAGGTGCAATTGATGACCCAACAGAATACAAACCATGTCACCTGGAGCCCCAAATCTATTAAAAGCACAAAGGACTTCAATGGCAAAAAAACCCCAAAACAGCTAAAGGAAGGGGGCGTGAAAGCGGATTAAGGAGTTACAATGTACCTCTGTCCAGAATCTTTAATAGGAGAAAAAAGCATATAAAATATTTGATTATACAGCAGTTATACACTGTTACTAGGTAACCTTAATTACACCTTTAGTTCACCTTTCTTAGTGCTATTTATACAACTACATTTGTAAAGCAATGAGTAGAAAGCGAAAAAACATAAAAGTTCAATGAAGTGTATAATGCATAGAGATAGATACATATCTATGACACACAGAAAACACATTCAGATAAACAGCTATTATCTGCAAGTAGACCAGCTCTATATTTTCCCTGCACACCTGTGGTGAAACGTTTTGTTTTATTTGTCCCTCGGTCCGGCAATAGTAGCAGTGGAAGGATATCGCCGGTGGTGGTATTTCTGAAGGAGAATGGGTGAAGTATGCCAAACAGCATAATCACCCATTCTGAAAAAAATAGAAAGTGGGAAGTATTCGAAATAGTGACATCCAACTTTCGGATGTCCCTATTTCGCAAATCAGATTTTCTTGCCGGAGAATGCAACCGCTATACTGTTTGTAAATTGTTTTTATTGACATAACAGGGGTACAGGCTTTTCCAACTGTAGTTACACGGTATCGCCAGAATACCAATATAACTATATCGTGAACTAAACCTCCTTTTTATGTATGTGCTGACACATAGGTGTAGAACAAGGTACAAGTGGTCTGTAACTGATGTGTGCTGGTGCATGTGGTAGATAAACTGGAGACTAGTCCTATTAAATGCCTTACAACAGTGTTTCCCAACCCTGGTAATTAACCCACCTGTGCTACAGCAAGGAGACCTGGAGATCATGCACTGTTAGTGGTACCAGAGGACCAGAGTTGGGAAACACTGCCTTACGATGTTTAAATGCTAAGATTGTATTCAGAAAGTTTCCATCTGTCATCAAATCAGGCTTGTGAAAAATTACAAGATTTGTCTTTGCTGATGAGCTTTCTCCAGAATATCTCATAAGAGCTTTATAATATCAGGAGTGTGGATCCACAGTTTGACTTATAGAGACTTCTTTAGCAGTTCCTGATGTGTTGCTAATTAAGCACCAGATTATAAACCACTTTGGTAAAGAAAACTCTCCCCATCTATTGACTTGATGGAGCTGATTCAGAGTTGCACTTAAACCTATTTTTTTTAGGTGTAAGTGTACAGCTCAGCTATACCATTTTGCAAAGTAAGGGGTGCTAACTAATCTTTACTCTTTTGCATAAATGGAAAATACATTACTTTTGCACACAGAACTCAAATAAACATAAAGGTATGCAGTATTCTATAAAATAGATCTCAGCTAAGAAACTTCACCTCTCAATTATAATTTTGCTTTCACATTTAAAAAATTGCCTCCCCTTACAGTTCAGCATGGTATTGCTCAGGTCTACACTTGCACATAAAAAAAAGGTGTAAGTGCAACTCTGAATCAGCCCCGATGTTCATGTTCTCCATGGTTAGTCTGAGATACTAAAATGTAAAACAGTTTTTTTAAAACTGAAAAACTCAACTTACAGAACAGAAGAAGCAATAGACTTACTACTTCAAAAAACGGTTTAGTACGGTTGTACCTGCTTGACGCTATATATAGTTTATTTTTGGTGGGGAAAACTGTGCAGTTATGTTGTCTTCCTCTTGTAGCTTTCACTGTTGCCAGGGATGGATGAGTCACATAGGTCTGGATCCTAATTCACAGCCTGAATTAGTCATTTTACATTAATATTAGTAATTAAAATTGCAAAAATTCTGCTCCTCACTGCTGTTCTTTCTCAAAGCTCAGAGATACAAACTCTGCAAACTATGATGACAACGCAAGTTGTTCAGGCAACAGGTCAAATGCATTGCGAACGTTAAATCATTTCTCAGACTAAATGAGAGTAGATAACATAAAACAAACCACATAGATTTAAAATCAAACCACACAAAACCTTCAGAAATGCAAAAGCAATGTCAAACGTTGCATTAAACTAGAAAAAAAAAAACACGTGAACCATAAGTGTATAATGTACCATTTAGTATGTTTTCCCAAAGTATGTTAATGCTTAAGGGTATCAGGATTATCTCATACTTAAATGCATATCTAACTGGTCACCTTTGGCCTCTATCTCCCATTCTAGACCATTGAAACTGCACGGAGATACGCTCCCAAAAGTGCAGTTCAAACTGTTGTCAGCATCTGAAGCTCTATCCCTGCAGTATCAGGGCAAGAGATTTGTGGCTGTGGAATGACCTCCCTGGGAGCTAAACTGCTGTGTTTGCTTGTCTGATCAGCCAGTACAAATAGGATGACAGACAAAACAGAGGAAGTCATAGAAAACTTCAATATGAATATTTATTTACTTATTTTAAACATTAGGCTATTTACAACAAAGAATTTTAGGGCAGTGTCAAAAGATAAGCCGGCTGCAAAAGTACACAGCTACACTTCATGCTTCATACTTTTTAATTGCTGGGTTAGATCACATGCTTCTGGGAAGGGAACCTATAGAAGAACTTATATGGTCCTGTTTTATTTTAACACATATTAAACTCTTACTACTCTTTTCTTTTCTCACTAAAGATCTAATGTTCCGGTGGTAGTCACCGCCACAAAATGGGTCTTTTAGAAGTAGAGACAGACTAAAGCTATTTACGTCTGTCTCTATATCGAAAAGACCGCCATTTTAGAAAAAAATATTTTAGAATGGGTAAGTATGCCGACCAGTATACATACCCATTTATTTTTTTGAAACACTGCAGAGGTAAGTAACACTCTCCAGGGAGTTTTAGGGTTAGGCAGCAGGGAAGGGAGAGTCAGGATAATGAAAGGGGAGTGTTAGAGTAATGGAAGTGGAGTGTTATGATTAGGGTAAAGGAAGGGGAGGGTTAGGGTTGGGCTGCAGGGAAGGGTGTGTTAGGGTAATGGTTGGGGTTAAATTTATACTTACCATTCGAAGCAGTGTCTTTTCTCTCGCGGGGATTGATTGCTTTGCTTCTACAGAGAGACCAGCCCTTCCGAAAAAAAGGCAGTTGGCAGCAGTGACCCATACCCCTTATCTTCTCCTATCTTACTTTATGTCTTTTATTGGCTTCAAATAAACTATTATTAGTGGAGATTACTACTGGAGATGGCTTGTGAGCTCTTCTACTGGAATATTGTGACCTGTCTACATAGCTGTACTGAACACCAGATATATAATGAAATAGGCATACCATTCCTATTTTGGCTGTAAATTACCTGTTTTTAGAGTAAGCAGATTTGCATAAGAAGATAATTCATACAGTAGGGAAGGAAAAGCAATAGATCAGAGGAGTTCCATTTGTTGAGCATGGATAAAATGTTTGAGGATGCCCTATATTATTCATCCCTATGCAAAACCTTATCATCATATTAAGGGCCAACACATTTAAATTAAACCAGCAATAAAGAAACTCATAATTCAGAATGTGAGGACAGAATTACTACACATCAACAAAATATTCCTCTCTCAGACCTGGGTGTTTTCCTATGCAGACTAGAAAATTTGTTCTCATGAGCAGGACCCCTCTGTCCTCTTCCATTCCCTACCACTGCAACCATATTCTCCCAAAGTTTTTCTTTTGAAGTCCCAGGATAAGGATGAAACACTTCAGCAGTTTAACATGGTTCTGAACATCTGACATTTCTCTATCTGCCTACTTTTTATTGTTATTGTATTCTTTATTGGACTTGAGATCTTACATCTGGGTTGCAAGCTAATCAATTTAAGGGTGTCCTCTGGAGGAAAATTTTGGCTTGGAGTGAGATACTTCCATTAGACAAATGCAAGTACGAGTGCCAGTCGGCACTTTAAACATTGCCAGTGTGGCTAGGAATTTCTGTATATACCGGGACAGAGAGCTCTATAATCTGGCATCATATTTCATCAGCGGTGAAAGATAATACCAGCACCTCAGGGTTCCTTATCCTTCAGACACAATCAACTTACTTATACAAGCCCTGACCCTCGGTCTCATAGCATCGAATTGATAATTATCTTTCCCAAATTTACTACAATGACATATTGTGGAAGTTACTGAATTAGCATTACCCGTATACCTTGTTTATAGAACTATATTCTGACTATCTATTTCATACACATACATACACTTTTTTTTTTTTTTTTTTTTTACACAGATATTTTTATATACTGCTTGGTTGCGCAAGTCCTGTTTGTATGTAAATACTGCTTTGTCATGATACATTACACTCTGTATTGTAGCACTCTATGTATACACTCTATATTTGGATAAGTACTAAGACATAATATGGTACCAGAATAAATATACTAATATGCTATGCACCAACAGCAATGACCAGGTGGCATGTAAAGATTTAAACTAGTGAATAGTAAAAGAGGAGTGTTGCTTTGTTTAAATGTTAGAATGTAACATAAAGGAATAATATTGGTTCCCACTTTCCATTTTATATTTGATAAATAAATCAATTCACTTTATAACCGTTTTATTAGAAAGCTCTTGAATCCAAATATTTTCCAGGCCCCTTGCAGAGTAAATTTTCCAGAAACCTTACATTGTTTCAAACATGGCATTTACATTCCAAAAACAAAACTATGGATAATGTATATGTTTCATACCCCATGGAGCGTATTATGTAAATAGTTTATCTTTCCCAGCCTGCTGACAATGTGACAATGAAAAGAGAGTGCATGTTTTATACAGAAGCAGAATCAACTGTATATATTGCAGCTCACCAATATTTATCTACCTATACTATATTTCAGTTGGTCATTTACATTAACACCTGCGGATCTTATCTAACCACCATGTAAAAACTAGGAACTAGCTTATTCTGTTGTGCAACTAAACTCCCATGTGACCAGTTGTGTATTAACTGCCAATATATTTATTTCTTTTTTTTACTACATGAATGCATGCAAATTAACAATTGACAAGCATATAAAGCAAATATAATAAACATACAAAAATATATAGTAATTTTGCATGTTATATTAGTTGCAAGTTCTGAAAAGAGAGAACAAATGCCTTTCATGAAAATAATCTTCATACATTTCTTTCCAAGGCCAGTATCCAGTCCAGAGTCGAATCCTGCACTACAGCTCTTGTACAGGTTACCTTCACAAGTGGTAATAAATCATCAAGCTGTGACTATACCTCATATTAGTATTGTAGCAAGTTTTGTTATTTCAATCAAAATACATCTTTACCAATGCACATAATAAAATATTGCTGCTTTTGTGCTTTACTCTGTTTGCCCATATTTATATTAATATTTAATCAAGGACTGTTTATGTCCTAGATAAGTTAAAAATATGCTTAATTAAACACACATCATAAGGATAGTATTAACATATAGTATATGCATTTAGGATTTTTAGACTCAGAAATTGTAAATAATAATAAATAATAATAATAATAATAATAATAATAATAATAATAATAATAATCTAAATAACTTTAGATTATGATTATTATTTTATTGGGAAATGAGCAACTTATGCTAATTAACTTTAAGGTCCATTCCAAGGACTCCACAGAACACTAGCATTCTGCATATAATTCATCGCTCAATAATATTCTCTTCCAACTACCCAGTTTACATCTCTATATTTCTGGAGAGGTCCTGTGCACTGGAACGTGCAAGGTTTCTATGCTAGGACATCTGACAAGAAAAAAGAAAAAAAAAATTTTTTAATCACTTGGGCGCACTTGATAAAGCTGTTGCGAAACGCACGTAGGCGTCTCGCTCCTTCTCTGTTTGCCCTGCTATTTCTTTTATAACAACTTGTCAGTGTGGTTACAACTCTTTATTTGTTAATATCTTGTACTATACCAGGACCGGGACAGATCCCTATATGGGCTGTCACTGAGTCCTCAGTGAATATCCTCAGCATATTGGAGTTCACTGTCCTTTACCAGGGTAGATTTTTTTCAGGAGGAGTAATTTGAATCTCATGATTATAATTTTTGCCCTATTATAGCTATAATGCTGGAATAAATTCAGGACATTTATTGTTTCTATTTACCCTATTAATTCTTCACATCTACTCCACTGTACCCTGTTTAAATTAGGAGGGACATCATCTTGGGATACAAATCCCAAATCATCCACACTGTGCAACTATTGAAAGAGGCTATTATTATACATGGGAAGGAGCCTTTATTTTTAATAACCTTTCTTTCTTTCACATCCCTATACTTTTTAACAATATTTCGCAAAAACTTGCATTTTTTTTAATGAAGTTCAATTAAAATTTATATTTTATAAATTTCTCATAGGAACATTGGTGGCTTATAAGAGTGCGCCCAAGTGATTAAAAAAAAATTTAATTTTTTTTTTTCTTCCGTCTTGTCAAAAGTCTAATCCTTAATCACGGCAGCACCACTGTTATACAATTATTAATTATTTAACAAATTACCATTAAGTATTACACCTCTGTCAATTCCTAAACTGGTGCAGAAAAAAAACATATATTGCTTCCTATGCTAGGACATCCCCTAGTCAGAAAGGCAGAAAATGGTTTTAAAACAATCAAGCTAGGCCAGAGTACCTTGAACTTTACAAGTTTAATGCACTCTCTCTTTTTTTTTTATTACAACGAGCACCTAAGCCAAAAAAAAACACCACATTAAGGAAAAACAACTTAAGTAGTAGTTAGACCTGAGTACAAATACTTAAGTGATTTGCAAAAATAACATACTTTTAAATATGTACTGTATTTACTGTGTAACAAGGATAAAGGTTTATCCATCTGCAAAAGAAGACACTGAACTTATATGGTCCTATAAAAAACAAAAGAAAAAAAAAATCAACTGGTTACTTATTAATTACTAGGATTACTTACCAATGGACCGCATCCTGAACTGTCGATCGCACACACATAAGTCCATTTGTATGAATCTAAAAGCACTCATGTGCATTCTTGATTCTGAGAAGCTATTTATTCTCACCATGAGGCTGATTCAGAGTTGCATTTACACCTTTTTTTTAGGTGCATGTGTAGACCTAAGCAATACCCTATTGAACTGCAAGGGAAGGCAAATTTATATTGTGAAAGCAAAATTATATTTAAGAGGTGAAATGTCTTAGCTCAACTGTTTGCCTTAAATGCAGAGTATTCTACTTTGCAGCTGATTAGAAAGCATTTCTTTTACAGGATAAGGGTTTGCTAATGCAAATGATGTATGGGGATGCAGTTGCCGTTGCAAAAATGCTGTTTATGAATAGAGTCAGCCAAAAGCTAATGTCCAGCTATCTCTATTTCGAAAATAGCGCTATTTTGAAAAAAAATTCTGAATGGGTAAGTATGGTAATCAGCGCACATACCCATTCATTTAAAAACACCACTGTAGACCTGTCGGCTGCTGGTAGGGGAGTCTTATGGTCAGGCTATAGGAAGGGGGGGGGTTAGGGTAGGATAAATACTCACCATTTGGCGTGGAGACTTCGTACCGGGGATGATCGATTAAGTCTCCTCCATAAGGCAGAAGCAATCAATTTGTGAGCCTCTTCTGAATTCAGTGGTATAAATTGGCGCATTCGAAAAAGGGCCGTTCATACAGCTGACCTACACCCACTGTATTCTACGTCCTTGAATCTCTTAAGGAGATTTAAAAAAAAAAAAAATAAAAAATAAAAACACATGACAAGCTACAACTGTCCCTAAACCTACATTGTTTTGGGATCAGCAAGAAAATAAAATTTGAAAGCATCTTTCAAACAAACAGTTCAGTGACTGAAAGAGATCATGATTTTGCTGGAAAAAAGAAGTGGTGTCCTCACTAAACTAACTAAATTATTGAGAAGTGGCTGTTGACCTAGAACTAGAAGGTCAAATCTATAATTAGTATAGCAACAACAGGTTTCATAAAAAAAAAAATATTTTGGCGGACTAATACTCTTCACATTCTTAAGGAATATTTTTAACTTAACTTGTGTGGAGTTAAATAAAATATTAAATTCTCTTACTGAATTGAACACAGACTTACAAATCTGCTGCATCCCTAACTCAGCTTTACCCAGGCTTCCTTACAGATAAGGGAAGGCCACTCTCCATGCTCGCAAGGCATTCAGACAGCAGATCTCTACTCATGGTTATGCACCATCCTTGCATTAAATGGGGGCAGCTTTGAAGTATGGATACAGTGGAGGGCACTTAGCCTACCCTCACTCTATAATTTAAGAACTTTCACCAAAACAAATAGTGGAATCTATACCAGAATCCTTCCCCAAGATAGGAAAATGCTCCCAATACAGAACTATGGATCCATATCTGTATGGGGAATGTGCATGTGTCCAAAACGTGTTCCAATTCTAGCAATCAGAAAACACTTTTTGGCGGAAGTCTGGGTCTGGCGGGTTATATTCAAAATTCACCTTTTCAGCAGGGAAACATTGGTCCGGATTCACAGTTACGTAGTTTTCGACTTACATACATTGTGTTAAGAATAGTTACTACGAATGTGTAGTAGCTTATTTATGCTATCTACGTACCATTTCAGTACGTAGATTGCGTAAGCGCGGTCTAAAGATTCAGTCTAAAGACCGCGGCTACGCAATCTACGTACAGAAATGGTACGTAGATGGCGTAAATAAGCTACTACGCATGTGTAGGAGCTCAATTCTTAAAAAAATGTACGTAAGACGAAAAACTACGTAACTTTGAATCCGGGCCATTGTTAGGAAAAAAATAAAGTGATAACCTTACTCTATTAGGCTGAAGGGGAAATAATTCTGGCTGATGTGAAAAGTCACATGTACACGTGCCTGTGCTTTCTGACAAGTGGTTGTTATACCACAAGCACATAGAAGCCAACACAGAATTGAATGTGTTAGAGTGAATGCCAGTATTACAGGAGCCATTATAATGCTAAACGCTTGAGTTCATTTCTCCTATTTTGTTCTTGCAAACCAATATTGCAATTGAGCTATAACAAAACTTTAAATAATGTTCTGCCTTTACCCAGAAGTTTGACTTTTTTTAAAGTAAATGGCACGAAACAGACCTTTGAAGAAACACAACTGTGACATATTAGAGCCATACAAATCCTACTAAAGTAAACATTAAATCCTATTAAAATGTCCTTACAAACTATTAAAATTGTTCTTTTTTATATAGTACAAATTATTACCTTTGTTTAAACAAAAATGGATATTATGCAGAAGATGATAGAAGGCATTGTAGGGCCTAGAGACAGACATTCTCTGTTCCACATTATGTAGACATTAATATGCATCCAAAGATCTCTGCCTATACTATACATTGTAATACAAAGTCACACCAACTTGTGAGTTCAACCTGGCCCCGCTGTTGCAAACTGATGGTACTGTTACTAGAAGCCTGAGTCAAGCACAATGCATACAATTAGTGTAGTTCGATATGCATGCACACGCAGTTGGCGAAACTGGGAGATTATTGATCCGAATTCATGAAATGGACATGCATTTCAGAATGTATAGATATGCACTATTTTCTTATCCCATACAAATACAAAGAAAACTAAGCTGCAGATCAAAGTTAAGACACTTCTAAAGGTTCCAAATAATGAATAGGAGTAGCAGGCTTAATGCTTATAATGAACACTAAAATATTCAAAGTACACCTTGTTTCATTAGCTTCTACATTAAATGTATCTTAAGCAGAACACACCTAGGACAGGAAGGTGCTGAGCATTAGTATTACAAATCGCATTACCAAACCCTTTTGCCCAGTTTGTTGATGTCAGACTTGCTAAATACCAGTGCTTGGTTCTTGGATGTCTGTCACGGAAATACCATCCTATTACTGTCTGCCTCCATAGACAATGGTCTGCTTCAGCTAATCCTATCTGACCAACCAGGGTACAAGATTCCAAATCCCTGCTTTTAGTGAGCTGGGTGCTCTTTAAACCTGTTCCACCGTCCGCTCATTGCCAGAACCACAAGTTTCATGCTTGGCTCGGTTATTCCTCATGTATATTCCACTTACATGTGCTACTTGAATTCTGCCTCTCTGGCCTGAACCACATTTTGAAAGTTCCATCTCTGTTAAAGACTCTGAGCTTCTCAGCAATCCACTGTGAAGTAACTTGTACTACAGACCTGCTACAACTCCTGTGGATACCTGTGAACTACTAGTCTGCTCATTAACTCTGTAAACTAACTCTGTAGTCCTGTAAACTAGAAGTATGCTCATTAACTGCCCATGAGTCCTGCATTCTCGTCTGATCTTCAAACATGCAAGCACATCTGTGTAAACCATCTGCATCTCTTATCTGAACAATATCTTTCAGCTGCTGTCAATGCATCTATATCTATTTACCTTGAGCAACTGCTTCAGTGGAGTCTATTTGCAGTTGCCTCCATGTCGTCTATTGCTTTTGCTCCTGCCAACCTCTGACCCAGCCACTGCTTCTGTGGACTTTGTTAACAGTCGCCTCTGTGATTCTGATTACCATTGCCCCCTACTAACGATACCATGTGCATCCATTTGTGGACTTTATTTGAAGTTGCCTCAGAGTCTATTACTTGTACTGCATTGTGTTCTCCCTTATGTCTACATGGGTGTAGTACTAATTTCCGGAGGTAAAAATCCCGACGTTAAAAATACCTCCACGAGGGTACCGGCAGTGAAAATTCCGACACCACAAAAATCCCGACACCACAAAAATACCGGCGGTAAAAATCCCGACACCCCAAAAATACCGGCGGTGAAAATCCCGACACCCCAATTCTATTCTATTCCGGCTCTGATGTTTAGCATCGCGCAAAGACCTTCTACATGCCAATAGCAAAGTGCATATAGAAGGTCTGGGCGCCTGCAAAACATCAAAGCCGGAATAGACGCCATGTAGAAGGTCTGGGCGCTATGGTAAACATCAGAGCCGGAATAGACGCCTTGTCTTATGTTTAGCATAGCGCCAACACCACCTACATGGCGTCTATTCCGGCTTTGATGTTTTGCAGGCGCCCAGACCTTCTATATGCACTTTGCTATTTGCATGTAGAAGGTCTGTTGGCGCGATGCTAAACATCAGAACCTGACCAGACGCCATGGGAGTCGGGATTATAACTGTAAGTATTTATTGTGGGGTACTGCTTAGCGGGAGGGTTTTTAAATTGCCGGTATTTTTTTTTGGCGGTATTTTTAATGCGTCGGGATTTTTATTGTGCCGGTATTTTTTTTATGACGGTATTTTTTAGGGGCCGGTAATTTTTGGGCCGGTATTTTTGTGGGGTTGGGGTTTTCCCCACC
>WWET01000188.1:451197-478470 GCA_011038615.1 Limnodynastes dumerilii | reverse complement strand
AGGGGGAGAGAGAGATGGCACTTGTAATAAAAAAGTAATACATGGACACCAGAAAGCAACAATTG
This sequence comes from Limnodynastes dumerilii, assembly GCA_011038615.1. Lineage (NCBI taxonomy): Eukaryota > Metazoa > Chordata > Amphibia > Anura > Limnodynastidae > Limnodynastes > Limnodynastes dumerilii. The sequence continues at coordinate 478,405 of WWET01000188.1, read as the reverse complement.
TAATGTTCCATATTTTCACAACACCCAATGAGTGAGTGCAACTTTGATACATATTTATCATTATTTGTTTTTTTTGTTGTTTTTTTTTGCTTGGATGACAGTCTTTAGGATGCACTTTATTGTATAGCGGAGTAGGATGCAATCTGTCTGTATTGTATAGTGGAGACTAGCATATGCTTTCTTTTATTGTGGCTACAAGAATGCGTCCTATATTTTAAAACACTCACATGCATACTGTAATGTACGATGGTCACTGGTGGTAGTTGTTAAATATTAGTTATAGTTAGCCAGGGGGGGCGCGGCACTGAACACCCTAGCATCGATCCTGAACAGGACTATACGACAGCAGCTTTCAACTATATCAAAAGGGTTTAAAAGGTACAGGAGGAAATAATTTTTCAAAGCAACAAAATGTACGAAACTTAAGGTATACTTCCAAAAAATGAAAGGGGGGAGTTTTAGAGTAAATTTGTGGAAAATTACTTTACAAAATGGTTGTTGTCCAAGTAGAAATGCTGCTTATCTGAGGTGTTAAGATAATAATATAATGAATGTATAATGAACAATGCAAGAAAGAAAATCTGGCATCACATTTAATGTTCTTGCCCTCAGAAAGGACGGCTCCTGCAACTGCACAATTTTCAAGTAAAGTGGCGACTGGTATGTTTTCTAAACCTCAAACATCCCGTTCTCGTAAGCTAAGCCTAACCTTAACCCTGCACTCTGTGCAGCCTAGCGCTAACCCATCGTCCCACTGCCTAAATCTAACCAGGATGGGTACCTCGTCGAAAATGGGTCATTCGATATAGTACCCTTTCTGGAATGTAGATGATAACTTTGAAAGCAATACATAGGAATCTCAACTTTTCTAATGTCCAATTGGGAGTTGTCTTTGTAGAGTTCTTAAACGGAAAAGAAACTTCTCATAAAACAAAGAATTAAGCATGTACAACTAATAGTTCATCAAGACAACAAGGAACCATGACCAGTTTGTTTTGAATGATGAGGTGTGGCACACAGTTGAAAGGAACTTTAAAAATAATTGTAATATGCTGGTTATATTAACAGTTAAGACTATTACTGAAGCTTCCCACCCTATAATGGGGCAGTGCAAACTATTTGTCAAACAATATCCATAAACACGCAGCACACAAAACAAATGGATATCTGAAATTAAGTGTGACTGTTTTTCTTTGATTTTGGAGGCAAATCTTTAAATTTTATTTATTTATTTTTTTAAACCTGTTGAAGATGTTCCTATTTAACACTAATAAGCATTTGACTAAAAGATATTCCTATTGGTTATTATAACAAGTTTTGCCTCTCACTCACAAATTAAGACATTGCAGAGAATTATCTGGACTCCCAAATTTCAGATGACCAGTGTTAAGACACTGAGCTCTTGTTGCTAAGAAACAACTACCACTGATACCGATACTTTAGCTAGTTGCAGTCCTAAAGTAAACAAGCCAAAGAGTATCTAATGGTCCTCAAAGCTAGTTAGAGTGGCTCCATTAATCTGTATAAAAGTGTGAAAAGGCACCATAATTACTAAAATGCTAAAAATATGGATACATATAAATATTTACAAAATTACAAAGACATAACAATATCCTATCTTAAATATTAGAATTCATTCATTATCAAAAACAAATTATACAATCCCTGACTTTGAATCAAGAACTTTTAAACTTTGAATGTGGGTGTTATGTTAATCATGTATGTGGATTTCATTTATTATTTTATCATGTACTTATAACATTTAAAAGTAACACAAGTAACGTATAGTAGACAATACATTTCATACATTCCATAGGAGGTATGTGGTAGGAGTAGAGAGTTCTGTGAAAAGGTGAAGAAAGGAGAATATGTTTTCAGGGGGATGCTGCACAGGAATCTATTAAAAAGAAATAGGAGGGTGGAGAGCTCCACATCTGACAACATCTTTCAGTAGAATATGTTAGTCCAAATGCTGGTTCCAAGTTTACAGTTTAACCTAGCTTTGAGTGATGAACTGTACATCTGTTTCTATCACCAATGTTATGAGCTGGTATTATTAATGTATATTATAAGATGGAACGCTTTGGATTTTTTGTAATGATTCTGTTTATTTGTGCATTGCTTATGTAAACTGACAATTGTATTGCTGACTTCAAAACTTTCAATAAAAATTATTTGTTTAAAAAAAAAAAAAAAGGAATAGGAGCGATTTAGAGAAAAAAAGGTCTAGTTTTAGTATTGTGCTGGGGAAAGAAGTATTCTAAAAACAAATGTGAATTGTCATTTAGCAAAGCCAATATAATTTTCATGGATGTTAGGTAATAATAGATTTTATTCTTATGCAGAAGTTATTATTATCGTTTATTTATAAGGTGTCACAAGGTGTCCGCAGCGCCGTACAAAATCCAACAAAATACAGTACAGACATACAGGGTGGGGATGGACAGCATAGTATATATTAAATACAATATAACTATAAAAATATCACAAAAATACAGTAAAGTGAAGCAAGCACAGAACGCAAGGCAAAATGTGAGGTCTCAAGCTTGAAAGATCAGGGAGCAGGGGAGAGAGCGCAGTGAGGTTGAGAGGGAGCCACCAGGTGGGGATGGGGTAAAAGGGTAGCAGAGGGGGACAAGAGGGTACGAAGTGATTGGGGAGTGGTGGAGGAGGGAAAACCACTAGGAAGGAGGGCCCTGCTCACATGAACTAACACACTATGTGGGAGGGAAGAACTTACAGAAGACATAAGGAGGGGGAAGGATGTGAACTGCTCATGTGAGCGGAGGAGAGTTGAAAAATTAGGGATTCAAAAGGCTACTTCTTGTTCCAATAGTTGCAGCCAGGAACCAAGCCACATTAAGAATTTGAAGAATCTTTTTTTTACGTAAGCCTAAATGAAAAGAACATGATATCTAGAGAACCTCAGATACAGAACATAGATGAAGCACATATGGTAAAATGTAGCATATATATTTAAAGGAGTGTGGTGTGTTACACCAATAGTCTGAACGCAGATAAAATGTCAGCACTAAAATTAGAATAGGGTTAACTGATTGCCATTCTTATAACTGTTACCTCGACACCTGTCAGGTAGAATTTTGTAATCCAGACGCCTCATGCGTTCGGCAGTACAATAATCCTAGTTCCAATTACTGATCCTAACCTTCACTACTAATTAACTATTTGCCTTGCATGGCGGGCACAGGAGAGGAGACTAAAAAAAGAACAAAAAGTGGGGATATCACAGAGAGTGGTAGGTTTATATACCTTTCACATTGCCCCAAAAACTCGGGTTATTGGCGGGCAAACTGTAACAACCCAAGTCAAGGCGCAGTGTGAAAAGGGTCCAGGTGCCTCTACCCGGGTCTAACGACCCAGGAATTAGACCCAGGACAAAAGAAGGGTTATTTCCAGGTGGGGTTGTGTGAAAGGTGCTACCCAGGTTTACCAACCCAGGTAGCACAGAGACTACTTCATTGGTGTAATTTGTTTACTATTGCCCTGGCAACAAGTGTTCCCAGAACAACAGTAAACAAATTACCCAGTGTGATGACTCACACTACTGACAGGGCAGACCCAGGTCCCGGAATTTCCCAGGTCAGCCCTGCAATGCGAAACAGGGTCTTTGACCCTGGGATTATCTGGTGACACGTCAATATCCCGGGTTTACAGACCCGGTATATTGCCGGGTCGGCGATGTGAAAGGGGTATGAGAGGATGGGGCCAGATTCAGACCCAAGTATAACAGGGTATTTATGCAACTCATTTGCATAAGTCCCCTGTCTCGGAATATCTGCGCATGTCAGATATTCCAATAGCGTACCTACAGAGGTACATAACCAAATTACTGGAGGGGCTGACTCTTCATTTACAAGGGCCATATCCCCACCATACAGGCAAGGATAGCCATTTAAACAAGGGGTCGTGGAAGCCCCGTTGTGACTAGATCTGCATCCATAAGTTAAGGTAGCTATCTGGACACACAAGTGTCCAGATTTGCTATCAACAGTGGGGAGTACCAGGGGACATGCACGCCCCTCTACAGCAGCGTAACTACGGAGCCCTGCACCCACATAAAAGCTTGCAGGGGTCTGGATCTGTTCCAAGGTTTGTAAAAAAGGACTTCACTGAAAGTGTAGATTATAAGCGGATCAGCAATATGATGTGATAGAGGCTAAAGCAGGAGACCTTACACTGTACTGGACAGGGGGGATATGATAGCAGCTTTCAGATACACCAAGGCATGTAATCATGTACAAAACTGATATGTTTAAAAATAAAACAAAAGGTGTATTAGAACAGAAGATAATACATATAAATAGGAGGGTGACAGGTAAAGAGGATATGTGAGGAAAAATTACTGTACTGCAAGTGTAGCTTATAAGTGGAATAACCTCATTTGAGATGGCAGAGGCCAACAAAATAGAGCAATTTAAGCATACTTGGTATATATAAAGATAGCATAAATCAAACTTAATTGAGGGTCAAATAAGGTCTAGGGTCATTGCTGTTTAATGAAAATCTAAGCAGCTTGGTGAGGCTCATATATGCCAACATTAATTTAATGGTTTACTAGTTATAAATATTACCAGGTATAAAAAAAAAAAGTAGAAAAATGTAACATTGTATTTTCTATTTTTGTTGTTGCATCACTGTAAACACATGAAATATAAACTACCAACTTTGTTGAGGAGAGAGAGAACACAAACATGGCAAAGAATCCATACAAAGTTTCCATTTATTTACAGACTGTATATCGTTTAAAATTGGGTTTTACATCATTGATTGCTCATGGTAACATGCATTCAGATACCTGCATAGAGGCAGAAGCCAGACTTAAAAAACTAGGGCACCCTTAGCAGTGGAGGGCCTGGGGCAAAAGCTGGCTATCATCAGGCATATGCACGGGTCAGCCTTTATGAGCCTAAAGGCAACTGAATTATGTGTACACAGACCAGTGACTGCTCCTGTACAGAGCAGCTTCTGCTGCTTAGTTGTTTCTAAACAGCACTCCGTATTGAACACTGATTATAAACAACTTGCTCCTCAGGTTTGCAGTGGGGTCAGAGCCATTGTACTTCAGTCTGCCATGAGAAGCCACAGCACTAAGCTGGTAGTTACAGTTGTGAGGTAATCACGATGACTGCGTTATACCTGAGTTCCCTAGGATTTCGATTGCTATGCCTTGATGAGGTATACCAATCGATCCACAGAGCTCCGAAAGCTCCGTTCAGCTAAATGGTAAGTAAAAATAGTCCCTTCCCTAATTCTAACCCTAACTCTCCTTTCCTGGCAGCCTGACAATAACCCACACTCACCCGCAGCCTGACCCTAACCTTCCATCCCCTCTCACTACGCTAACCCTCCTTTCCTGGCAGCCTGACAATAACCCACCCTCCCCCGCAGCCTGACCCTAAAGTTCCCTCCTCTGCAGCCTGACTCTAACCCTAACCTGCAGCTGTTCCTGGTCCAGCGATAGCAGCGACGGAGTGATATCTCAGACGGCTGATGGATAACGACTCTCGTACCGGAGAGTGTAACCGCACCCAGCACTACTACTCCCTGGCAGCTTCAACTTCAGATACACAATCACAATACATCATTAGCCACTCTGTGTATGATGCTTCCAAGGAGCAGTAGCAGCGAAGATAAACCAGAGCCGCTATATGCGAGTAAAGACAGAAGTTCCAGTCACCCCTCACTACTATGAATTCCTTGCAACATCATATATAAGGCCCTGCTTAAATTAATTTACTCTTCCAAACAAGAGGGTGGGTTGTGATTGTGATACATTATAGGCGTTCCCTTACACTGTTTACCAATACAGCTTTTTTCACCTCTACTATTTTCCATTCTCAGGAGTAGTAAATGTTAAGGAAAGCCCTGGGAAGTCTGTTCATGCAAGGAAGTAATTAGCGATTGCTTGAGAATCCAACAACATATTGTAGGAAGCTTATCAAAGGATTCAGCCTGTTGACCTAAAAAGGTAAATCCAATAAAACGACAAAAAAAAACCCCTTTAAGAACAATTGGCCGGATCCAGACCTACAGGCGCCCGAGGTCATTACGACCGTCCTCGTAGTGGTGGAGTGTATGCCCCCTGCACTCTTCGCTCTTGGTAGTGCCCCGCCCCCTCATTCCCATGTCTAGGAGATACAACATTTATAATGGGGGGCAGCCCCTTTCTTGTAAGAGCCGGTGTACGGAGCATGCTTACAACCTTCTAGACAGGGGAATTTCGTACGTGATGTATGTAATTCCCCTGTCGTTTGTAGGGCAGGATAGGACTTAATAGGGACACTCACTAATGCCAATGGATTTTGCCCATCGCAAAGGCAAGTGATCACTTTAACTTTTGCCCTTTCAAAAGTAAAAACATATTTTACAGTTATACACAGAAGTTATACACAGAGTTTTTCACTAGCTGGGGAATGTGGTTGGTGGTTTTGTGTACTGTGAACAGAGAAATCCTTTAAAAGAAAAATATTATGGTTTAGAATGCTGAAATAAGAATACGGTGTAAAAATCCCAGCTTAGCCATTGTGAAATAACATTTTAATGGGAAAGTTACATATTGAAATAAATAAAAAGTGGGATGTGTTACTTTATCCTTTATAACTATAACAATATATTGAAAGATAGTTGAAAGAACAGTTACAGTAAATGATCTCTCACGCAAAGTACTAAAAAAGTTCAAAAACGTTATATTCAGGAATTGCTATAGATGCTCTTGCAGAGAACAAGACAACCACAGAAAACAACTAGACAGCTTTTCAATTCTTTCATGTAATGCAAAAAGACAAGCACTTAAATACTGAAAAAAAATGTCTTACTTCAAAACAACTTATTTTACACAAAACAGGGCATTCTGCTATTTATGTAAGCTAAAGTAAAAAAAAAAACAAAAAAAACCTTACCTTTAGACTAATTTATTACTGTTTAAGAATATGTATAACATAAGCAATACATTAAATGCACTTTTGAATATGTTTCATTGCCCTTATAGCATTTAAGCTTTGAAAGGCACTGGAAAAAAAAAACACTTGACATTATAAGAAAATCTTTTAAAACAGCATACCAAAAAGAAAAACAAAGAACATTAAATACAAAAGACATACAGAAAATATTTATTGTTAGGTTTTATTGTTGTTACGAAAATGATGTACAGTTACTGTTATTCTTTATATTGGCTAATGTTCTAGGTGAACTTTCTATGACACTGAACTCATGTGATCATTAAAAACATATTACTGAAAGCAGAAAATCTGAGGTGGTCACAGGATGCTACACAGAAGCACAATAAAATAACAATAATAATACCAAATAATTCTCACCCTTTAAAAAATAAAAGATAACTATGGCTAGTTTATTATTATATCTAACTGGATTGTTTGTGTCACAATAATATCTATATAATTATATTTTTAAATTATTATTTGACTTCCAGCAACAGTACAAAGTACATGAAGAAATGTGGCACGTATTTATCAGCCCTGTCCTGCCCCCATTTAACAATAAATACAGAATATCTGTGACCAGAGCGGTTTGTGTAGAGAGGGGGCACATGTCAAAACGCTTTAGGAGCCTGTAGACCTACATGATAAAACTGCAATGCCATAGTGCCTTTCATGCAGTACACGGGTCACGTGTCAGCCATCATACAGCACTTTCAGGTTTCAAATGAACCGCACCAGTATACGTCGCCAGGCGTCATGCTATAAAAGTTCTCCTTCTGCACACACACACACACACAGACAAAATGACTGGTGGTAAAATACACTGGTCAAAAAAATAAAGGGAACACTTAAACAACACAATGTAACTACAAGTCAATCACACTTCTGTGTAATCAAACTGTCCACTTAGGAAGCAACACTGATTGACAATCAATTTCACATGCTGTTGTGCTAATGGAATAGACAACAGTTGGAAATTATAGGCTATTAGCAAGGCCCCCCCCCATAAAGGAATGGTTCTGCAGGTGTTGACCACAGACCACGTCTCAGTTCCTATGCTTTCTGGCTGATGTTTTGGTCACTTTTGAATGCTGGCGGTGCATTTACAAGTGAGATAGCGGTCCTGCTGCTGGGTTGTTGCCCTCCTACAGCCTCCTCCACGTCTCCTGATGTACTGGCCTGTCTCCTGGTAGCGCCTCCATGATCTGGACACTACACTGACAGGCACAGCAAACCTTCTTGCCACAGCTCGCATTGTTGTGCCATCCTGGATGAGCTGCACTACCTGAGCCACTTGTGTGGGTTGTAGACTCCGTCTCATTCTACCACTAGAGTAAAAGAACCGCCAGCATTCAAAAGTGACCAAAACATCAGCCAGAAAGCATAGGAACTGAGAAGTGGTCTGTGGTCAACACCTGCAGAACCATTCCTTTATTGGGGGTGTCTTGCTAATTGCCTATAATTTCCACCTGTTGTCTATTCCATTTGCACAACAGCATATAAAATTGATTGTCAATCAGTGTTGCTTCCTAAGTGGACCGTTTGATTACACAGAAGTGTGATTGACTTGTAGTTACATAGTGTTGTTTAAGTGTTCTTTATTTTTTTGAGCAGTGTATATACAAGGCAGAAAATCCATCAGACCTTAAACTTTTCTATTTAAAATATCGTTTTATTGCATTTGTTTGCAATAGCTACCCTGAATACAATCTCTGAATTATGGCAAAATAGATAAATTGTTCATTATATATTAAAGCCTTACTTGAAGAGACCTCTGCCTTACAGATGCATCCTCACTTAACAGGAAGATGCATTGGAAGCCAGGATAGTGCAGCAGGCACGCCCACACTTTACAATTCAAATGTCTCCCCGTTCCCACTAGCACTCAGTCACCCAACTATCAGAAACACAATTCAAAACAGTATGGAAGCCTGGATCCAAGTCCATATAGAAATCACAGCACAGGTGTCCTGGCAAATTGCAGATGTTTTCCAAAAGGTCTACTTCATAAAAGTCTGGATCTGGTTGAATGAGGTGTGAGCTTAGGCCTATTTTTATGGGTCGCTGTTAGGTACATTTCAAGAATCAGAAATGCGTTGATTTACTTAACAGTCTTTACCTATAAACGCCAGAAGCAGCAGATGAAATCATTACTCCGGGGTATAGATATGCACTGCAATATAAAAGGACATCTGCAGGTTCATATTCTCTGGATGAGAGTTTGCAGTAGGGGTTTTAGAATCAAAGTCCATTAGCACAAATAAAATTTCTGATAATACGTGCAGGATACAATCCCAATTCTGACTTAATTTAGATAGCAGGTTAATATAGATCAGCGGCCCCTCAGATTAGCCAACAATGCACAGGTGTGCAGATAATTGATAGGATCCTGGCCAGGATGGACATAGAAATCACCTCATGAGGGAAGCAGATGATGCACCACCAGAATTAGCAGATGGAGTGATTTGGGAACTGCAGAATGTCTTTACCATCCAGAAATGGCATGATGGGCACTTGGCAATCTCCCAGGTAATAAGGAACACAGATGCACAGTCAGGATATTGTGGCTAGGAACATGAAGCAGGTTATGTAGTTGGATGCTGCCTGGAAAGGGCCAGAGACAGCAGCTAGCTGCTGATGGCAACTGCACTAGTTTCTGCATTAGGGAGTGTTCAGGAACAAAACCCAGAATCACTACGGCAACATGCAAACACTATCCCTGGCAAGGATAGTGTCAGGAAGAACATTTTAAGGTACTTCATCATCTTTGCGGCCCCCTGCTGGAGGCCACTGTTTTACGCTACTTACGTATTTTCACTGTGTGACAGGCGGCTGGACACACACTCTATGACAATACATACATACACCCGCAGGCTCTCAGTAATAACACAACCCTGTAAATTTTGCCCATGGCTGCTGGCTCCGGGTGCAGGGCCCCGGCCGGGGACAGTCATGTCTGGCTTCCAGATAAATGATCCTCCTCCCGTCCAGGCCGAGTCACACACACCACTGGCAGCACCTCAATTTTGTCCATTAATTCCCATCTCACACTCAAGGGTGCAAATTGGGGAGAGTGAGGCCCATGTGGCCTCAGACTAGCCTCCGTTGTCCTCAGCAGCTTGAAGCAGGAAACCGGGGCTAAAGTTACAGCTCCCCCCCCCCCGTCTGCAGGAGCTGCCATGGAGGTCCCGAAGTGAGCTATTTTGGTACTTCCTCAATTTATGTAGCGGGGGCCACAAAGGTGAGGAAGTACCTGTTTTAAATATAAAAGTCATGCTATCGGCATATGTAACACACCTGTATAGCTGCTACAAGCTAAATGCAAGTAAGTGAGCTTTCACAGACAGGGTGAACCACAGACAGAAGGAACGTGTGACTCAGGAACCTGCTCAGCCTCAGATCTGTATGCTGGTAATCATGGTGAGCGTCTAAGCACCTGTGCTCCATCACCCTGAACACATGTAGAAAGGATGGGTCACAGCAGCACACAACATGTGGGCAGGAAGTGAGGATTTCTCTGGTATACTAGTTTCACAATGAAACATTAAAATAGCATTCATAGAAATACAAGACAACACAGTAAAAACCACCCCTCCTACCAAAAAATAATAAAAGAAATAAACATAGGAATAAAACAGCAAGTGTTCTCTTTAAAACACTACTTTCCAGCATCCACAAATAATCCAAATAGTGTACAGAAGTCTTGGTCCTAATTGCAGCTTCAAATGCATCAGTGTCAGAATGCATGTAGTTTGTATTGTGGGAAACCACATATAAAGTGCACTCCTCCCTCCAGGTTAAAAGTGGAGCAGACAACAGATCCCAGATACAACTCTTAATTCTTTCAAAGTAAAAAATTCTCACACACACACACACACACACACACACACACACAAGACCGAGATTGAAAAGAGAGGAAAGTTACTCCTGGGCAAGACCATGTTGTTTTCAGGGAAGACAAATTTTATCTGTTGTAAACAGTATTAGAGTTGAGAGGTGCTGTTTCCCAGACCAAATCTAAATAACAAAGGACCTGATTCACACTTAAGAATCTTCTTAAAATAAGAACTTAAAGTCACACCTGGGCTAAACCATGTTGATTGCAGGGGAGTCAAATTTCATCTGTTGCAAACAGTATTAGTGTTGAGAGGTGATATTTCCCAGCCCAAGTCAACATGGTGAGTGAATCAGGTCCAATGTGATAGTAAAGCTGGTCAGTATTTGTGTGCAGTAAGCAATTCAAAGATATATCCCTGCATGCAAAGATTACAATTACCTTGACTCCCCCTGCAATCAACATGGTTTTGTCCAGGAGTGACTTTAAGTTCTTATTTTAAGAAGATTCTTTAGTGTGAATCAGGTCCAATGTGATAGTAAAGCTGGTCAGTATTTGTGTGCAGTAAGCAATTCAAAGATATATCCCTGCATGTAAAGAATACAATTAACTTGACTCCCCCTAAAATCAACTTTTTGCCCAGTAGTAACTTTCCTCTTATTTTCATTCTCTGAATCAGGTACATTATGGCAAATATCTGTTCCACACCAGTCAACTAGGTCACTAACATGTGGCTCAGGGAATAGCACTTTTGCCTCACAGTGCTAAGGTTATGAGTTCAATTCCCAAAGTTGGCCTTATCTGTGTGGAGTTTGTATGCTATCTCTATGTCTGCGTGGGTTTCCTCCCACATACTAAAAACATACTGGTAGGTTACTTGGATACTGACTAAATTAACCCTAGTGTGTGTGTGCGCATATGTCTTAGGGACCTTAGTATGTGGCTCCAATAGGGTCAGGGACTCATGTGAATGTCGAATAGTTGTGGTGCTATATAAATAAGCGTTAATAATAGGTTAAAAAAAATGTACAACATTTTTAAATAACTGCTTTAAATAAGTGTTTCTATACCACAGTTGATTTGTTCTATTCCCCCCAAAAAATCCTCCAGTGTAAATGCATATGAATAACATGAAGCCAAGAGTATGGCCAATAATACCACCCTCAATCAATTTTAATTTAATTTGATAAGACAAAACCAAAACGGACAAAAAAACTCCTGAAAAACCTTTTTTACAGAGCTACATGTATTTTAATAACAGCAATGGGCAACATTATTAAATATGCCTTAATAATAATTATAATAATCATTTTTAACAACTGTTATGTGCGGCACAAGTTAATTACCACTGAATTAACTACCTGGGATTGCAAGTAAATAGGAACAAGTTTAATAAAATAAATGCTTTTCTTGTCTGTGTAGATTAAGTGTTGGGATGTAAAAAGAGTTAAGTATTGATACAACTGTATGGGAGAACATGGGAGAACAGATCTAGATAACAGAATGAATAGCCGTGAAATGGATTTAATGTATTAAAAACAGTTAAGAACTTTCTGGAGGATCTTTGGTCCTCACAAAGGGAAGCCAGGGTGGCAGCAAAGCTGTGCAGCACTTTTGCATGTCCCCAAATCACTGGGCAAATTCTAACCCCCTTCCCCAAGCCGTGGTGTATTTGTCTGCTGTATCACCCTATACCTAGCACACTCATTATCACTATTAAAAACAGTAAATATCTTCTGGTTTCAAGATACCGGTATATCCTCTGCCTGTCCTGAGTGGAACTCAGCATCCTATAGTCTGCTTTGTCAGAAAGCAATTCAGGGGGAAATCTGTCAGCCACCCACAAAGGGGTGTTGCAGCAGCCATGTCAGCCAATAACAAAGTAAACGAAGTCCATGTGTCCTTGAAATAGCCTGTTGGTGGCAACATAAATCACCTTCAGCCCAGTGCGATTAACCAGCAACAGGCGGCAAAGAAGAACATCAATATCCTATGGCGTACGGGCTTCATTTGCAAAGTAAGTTATACTGGTAACAACGCCTGTCTGTAGAGTGGGAGAAAAAAATCAGAACCCATGATGACTTGTGTCAGAGAGTCCTGAACCCTGGGATTATTACTCAAAGCAAACCTGAACAGTAATCCTTAATTATTACACAAATGTCTTTCACATGCATTTCAGAAACAACTCATTTATTTTACTGCCAAAGCAACAGGTCAATGGATTTCTACCCTACAACAATACGTACACATTCACACTGTAAGCTATTATCTGACTTTTGCTGGTTTAGAGACAATACAGCAGCCAAAGCAAACTAAGTAACTCCTATAGTGTGATAGGCTATACTGCCAACACCCAACAATCAGTCACAAGGAAAGTAATGATGTATCTATCAAATAGCTATACATGCTGCAAAAACACACAGCAGTCAGTTACTAAACCACTGACACAGCAAGGTGTGATTTTCTATGTACGTACTGACATGAATCATACAGAAACCAGGTAGATTTGTGTAATTTATGAGTGGAGTCCCATTTGTTTAATTGCGAGAAACTGATATGTATAAGTGTATGTTAAGGTTTTTTTGTTATTAAAGACCATTTCTTAAGAGGATGGGGCCTGATGTAAATAGCATTTGGTTTGGATTCCCCCCCCACAAACTATGACTTGGCTTATTGCAGTAGAGAAGTAGTATAAGGGGCTGATTCAGAGTTACACTTACACCTTTTTTTTTTTAGGTGCAAGTGTAGACCTGAGCAATACCATGTTGAACTGCAAGGGGAGGAAAATTTATATTGTGAAAGCAGAATTAGAATTGAGAGGTGAAGTTTCTTAGCTCTGATCTAATTTATAGGTTAAACAAAGCTATGCAGCAGGCGAGCTATATGTGCAAAAGTTAAGTATTTTTCTTGCATGCAAAAGATTTAATATTAATTATCACCCCTTATTTTGCAAAATGGTTCAGCGGAGCTGTTCATTTGCACCTGTTTTACCTTACTCCCAAATTCTGAATCAGCCCCTCCGAGTTTGGGAGTAAGGGCAAAATGGGTGCAAGAGTACAGCTCAACTAAGCCCTTTAACAAAGTAAAAAAAAAACTATTAATTTAAATTTACTTTTGCACATAGGACTCACATACTGCATAGCTTTAGGTTTCATCTACAAAATAGAGTTGAGCTAAGAAACTTCACCTCTCAGTTCTAATTCAACTTTCACAGTTCATATATTAACCTCCCCTTGCAGTTCAACATGGTATTGCTCAGGGCTACACTTGCACCTAAAATAACATGTAAGTGTAGCACTGAACCAGCCCCTAAGTCTTTATGCAAATCTTAGAGGCATGTTTCACTTAATACCAACTGCACTTAGGTAAATCGTGAGGGGTGTCAGAACTAATGTTGTGGTAATTATGACAACAAATATCCAATTATACTTCTAAAAACAAGCTTTGCAACAGTTTACTGTCCTTTCCTCTGAACATTTAAATGGCTAGACCTAATTGTGATCATTTTGAGAGATGCACTTTGCTTTTCTTTCAAATATAAAAAAAACCTGAATGACAAAAAATATATACTCTGGGGCTAATTTTGAGTTGCACTTACTCCTTTTTTAGGTGCAAGTGTAGACCTGAGCAGTACCATGTTGAATTGCAAGGGGAGGCAGATTTACATTGTGAAAGCAGAATTAGAATGAAGAGGTTTAGTTTTTTAGCCCAACTTGTATTTTATAGATTAAACAAAGCTATGCAGTATTTGAGATTTATATGCAAAAGTATTTTTCCTGCATGCAAAATAATTAAAATGAATTAGCACCAGCAGAGTTGTAGAACCGGATTTAAAGTTGCGTGTCCATGCAGAAAACGGACACATACAATTACATTTTGCGCATATGCAAGCCTTCCGTGTCCTACCATAAAGTAGGCGCACATTTCCGTGTGTACCTGCTTACGCATCCGATCTTTTCACTATGTAAATTTAAGCGTGGTTTCATATTTTAATGAGATTTTGGGCCGTTTTTGTAGCTTTATGTGCGCTTCTGTATTTTCCTTTGCCTGCGCATCCGTTCAAATTTCAACACCACTCTTACCATGATGGAAGTGTATTTTTTCCTCTACATATCCTAATAATCAGGAGAACACACCTGAATCATCTGAAAATGCAAGTTACCTTGCAGTAAGGTATATAAAAGAGGTCCAAAAAGCGCAAATGCGCATGGTGAAAACATAAGCCAACTGCTTTGGGTGAATGTTCTCTTATTCTGAATTTTGGAATCAAGAAATCAACTATCAGGTACCATTCCTTGTAGAAGCACAACAACATAATGTAACTGTTAATCTTCGCAACTTAGCCAACCTTTATAAACTGTTTCATTTTGTTAATGGTTGTTTTATTAAATGTCACAAATGTACATTCAACACCAAAGTGCCCACACTTTGAAAAATATATTTTACACATCAAAAGTGACATTTATACCTAAAAACATTGCTATTGATCCCATTGCGCACAGATTCGTAGTCATTACGACTTGTGCGCGCATATTTCTATGAATTGGCCTTAGCCGTGAGCATTGATGCGCTTCGCTTCCGTATTGCTATAACAGCGATACATGTGATTCAAATACGGTCAAATGAAACGAAAATGCACAGCTCTGAATAAGCCGTATTCAAATTGCTTGCGCGCTTCCGAATTTCGCACACGTCTAAACTCTGAATCCGGTCTGTAGTCTTGCACCTGTTTTGCCCTTCCTCCCGAACTCTAATAGCGCATTGAGTGATATATAACGAATCCAGGCTCGCTGCACCTTGCAGCAAGCCTGGACACTGAGTCCCGCATTGTTAAAAACAGCGATCAGCTGGCCTGCACTGGCTGATGATCGCCATGGTTTCAATGGTTATCATAGCTTTCTAAATGGTAAACACTTTAGTTTTAGGATATAAAGACCGTTTTCAGGTGAAAAACAGTCTTTATCTAGGGAAAACAAAGTGTTCACTATTTAGTAAATGGAGCCCAAAAGGTATTCTCACACAAGGAAGCAAGATGAATTTACTTTAATTTGTAGATCAGTTTATTAAATGTAAATGTCTGCTTGCAATGAGATATTAACTCTCCAAAAATTAAACTTTTTTTTCAGAAACACTAATCAAAATGTTTCATCGCTATCATCCTCCCTGCAGTTAAACATGGTATTGCTGAGATGCAGAATGGCACCTGGATTAGCTCCAATGTCCCATGCACACTGCATGATAAATAAATCAGAGCAGCCAAATGGCCAATTTGTATGACCATTGTACAGTGCATGGAGATTGCTTGATTTTCCAAACTTTATTAAGGAGCCTGACAACAGGGCATATTGGGTATACCAAAAATGCTTCATGTACCCAAGCAGCAAAGTGATCATCAAACTGCCAGCTAGCCTTCTGTTCCCTCCTTATTTGTCCAGCAATCCATGCACACACTTATTTCTTGACTTTCTTACTTGGTCTTCTTTCCCCTATGGCAGGCTCTCTGTAGTGCTATGTCACACCAGTGTCATTGTGATGGGTATGCAGTTATACAGCAACAGACATATAGGACAGTATTCACAGATCCAGGTGAGTTAGGTGCGGACAGATCCACACCTAACTCATAAAACCTGCCCCTATTTCGACCTCCCCCCCCCCATTTAGGTACCTTATGGCACTTACGAGTGTCATAGGTCTACCTTATCCTTACTGTGCAACGTCCGCACGGCCATTGCCTCTGCCCACCTCCCACTTCTACATAGACACACCCTGAGGTGGCATTACACCGCCTCTTTCTTCTTAAAACACTCTGTGCGGTCTTTAAACACTGCACAGAGGCAATCTACATACCTAACTGGTACATAGATTGCCTAAGGATTCGCACCCAAGAAGCGTCTGCTTGTTAGGTCTGAACACGGTCCATAGTGCCAACCACTATATGTGTTAAATGCCAGCTTATTACTAAAGCAGTGCAACCACACTGTCAGGAGTACTTGGCACTATGGGCTCTATTCATAGACTTCATTTTGAAGTGATAGGGTCGGTTTTTAAGATAAAACTGCCCCTATCACTTAAAAATGAAGTTTTTCTTATTTAGTAATGCTGCATCGCCAATGGAAACTCTAGTTTCCATGGCGATGCAGGTAGCGCTCAGAGACCATCGCTGGCCCGTTCTTCCTAATGTGGGCCAGCAGGGTCTCCTATTTATACAGTCGGGAAGCGGAGCTTTATCGCTCCGCTCCCAGTGTAAACCTAACACCGGCTCAGGCTGGCGCTAGAAGCTGTCCGGAGGGAGATTTCTGCGATCGCAAAGAATTAAAAAAAAAAAAAAAAAGCATTAAGGAATCGGCTTGATTCCTTATGCCACTTCTGCACATGCGTGAGAGCGTATGGCGCATGTGCAGGATTTTAACAGTATCGTCGGCGCTTCATATACGAATGAAGCGCCGGCGATACAGCAGCTTCACTCGCAGGACATCGAGAGCCTGCGCAACGATGTTGAGTTTTTATAAATCTGGGGAGGGAAGTGTCCAGGCTCGCTGTGATGATAAGCGAGCCTGGATCACTATCACTCTCCAGATTTATATTCTCTATAAATAGAGCCCTATACTGTATGTTTGTGTTGCTTTGTGATTGCATACCCATGATACATGATGCTGGGGATTTAAAGTGGAGGCTCTGATCCCTTCAATAAGAGGTGGAGCGGCGGTCTGCAGATTTCAATGGTGACCAGTCCATGCGGTCAAAGCGTTTTGAGACGGACTGCAATGACCTGCTGGAGAGCAGGAGATTATACTGGCTCCTCAGAGGAAATCCATTACAGTCAGTCTGAAAATGCTTTGAATGCTGGGGCCAAGCAGCAGTGCTCAAGGGCCCCTAGACTTGTGGCTCCCTGGGCACCTAACCATTGTGCCCAATGGAAAAGATGGCCCTGTGTCTATCGTTATACTTAACTTTTAAGATGGCCATACACTGAGACGATTTTCTATGCCAGTAGGATGATTTCGCCTGGGAAAGGTCCTGTTATCGGTTCCATACATCTGTCCTGCTGGGACCAATAATCCTAGCAGAAGGGGGAGGCTCTAACAGAAAAGGGAGCAATTTAGTGAGCTGATTGGCACAGCTTAAAATATCAGTTGCTAGCACCCAATATAAATATAAGCATATCAAGAGATCAAATAATTGTACCAGAGTGTTTCTGATACAATTATTGGCCGTTTTAAAAAAATCTATCCTAAAGTATAGTGATTATTGGCCCGATCATTAGTATATGGCCAGCTTTAAAAGTATTCTTTTTAATAAATAAAAAAAAACATTTAAATGCTCTGCACAAGAACAATGCTCTCTTCAACAGGAAGGCAAAAAGATATACTATATTCTTTTCTGTAATTGAGAAAAACAGATGTATGAATAACAAGTCAAAACACTCAGCATAAATGAAGTACAGTTGCTCAATGGACTCAAGGACTTAACTATTTTCAGGAAGAAAAAAAACAAACAAACAATACTATGTTCATGTTTCTTTTAAATTATTAACTGTTTATGGATCATCTTTAGCTTATTGGTCTAGATACAGATGAATGATGCCAGGAGCACTGGTCTTGATTCTGTCAGTTTCTTGTTACTGGGTTCAATTACTTCTGTTTATGAAACAACTTCGCATTGCAAACTATAAAGCATTGCAATAAAAAACTAGGGAGAATGCAAAACAGTTAAATACGCAACCCTATAACATCGGATGGTAAAGAATCAATGAGTAGTGTAGCTTCATCTAGATGTGTAGATTATTTACACGCTCATTGTAGCATGCAGGAAAATATATAAAGAATATCAGCAATGCCAATACTTAGCAATAGTCCTTTATGATACAGCATTAAAGTCTTAGAAAGAATCTCCAAAGAGTTTATACAACTGAAGAGCTCTTAACAAAACAAAAGTGACTATTCGGGTATTAACTTTCTCACAGGACCAACAATTCATTCTGAGGACATAGTAATCACACCACAGCTATTGATAACAGAAAGTACTGTTAATTTATTACTCTTAAGTTTTGTAAAATTTTGTGTGATTTCTAATGTATTGAAAATACAAAAACACATATCTTGCAAGTCATTACAGTCAGACTGTGGTTTCAGTCAAAACATTAGGACAGTTAAATATTAGACCTATTCATTCTTGATATTCAAAAACGTCAAGTGGCTTTATTTTATACTCAATTCATACTGAATAAAACAAATACCTTATTTTTCACCAAACAATTATTTCATTGATCATAGACTCAATATTTAAAATGCATCCGACCTGGTCAGAGTTGTTTGCCAGTCTGTGCAAGCAAGGGCTTAATACATAACAGCCATGTCTTCTTATTCAACCCCCAACAATAGCAGCAAAATGCATAATTAGTTGACCATTAAAAAGGCTACTGCATACATAAAATCCCCAAAAACTGTTTAATTGCCTGTGAGGAAGGCTTTAATGACCAAGCTCAGAAGCTTGTTAAAACCAGGAAATCCTAAAGGGAAGCACAAGTCGGTGGCACAAGTGTGCAGATCAATCCATACCATACCAAATTAAGACAGATAGATAAATAAACAGACAGCCAGACCCCCCAGCCAAGAATCAAAAAATAAACAAAAATCTAATAATCAAAATTAATGGCAAATATAATCTCATTTGACAAAAATAGAGGACACAGCTGGATAAAACCTGCAGCAATATTTACACAAATCTCCTTTCTGTTCTTCCTGAGAGGTCATTTACATAGTAATCAATTAAGCGGAGGTTAAATGATAAACAACGACGTGACAGCCCCATTTGTCAACACAGCCCAGCTTAAGCCCCAACTTCTCAAACTGTGTTTAGCCCATGTCACCGTCACTCCCCGCAGTGTGCATGAATACGTACAGCAAAACCTTGCAGACACCCTCGCCTTGCATCCAGTAAGAACCTCAGTAACATATATCTGAGCGATCTTAAAGATTTATTAGAAATATTCCCCAGCAAGAAAGGCTGCTGGGAGACAGTGCCAGAACCTGCGCTGACGAAGATGGTAGCCTGATGCCTGCAGGAGTTTGCACTTGTCTCAACGCAAGCACAGCAACCACTGAGAAAGGCGCCTTTTTTTTCATTTCGAAACACGCGGATTCCGCACATTTCTACTCACGGTTTCAGGGGGTTGTGAATGACAGTCGCCATCTTGCTACAATGTAACAGAATATTGTCTGTCTCGGAGTTCTGAAGGTTCGATAAGGGAGGGGGGGTGATGAATCCAACCAATGACAGGGAGCTCTACCGGCGTCGCAACCAATCGCTAATGAGGGGGCGTGTTTTGGAAGGGGTGTTCTGCTAGGTATTAGGGAGCTGTCAAAGCACCAGAGGTCACTCCCTTGAGTGGCCGGGCAGGGAGAAGAATGGAACTTAACATTTTACGATCGCCTGCAGGAGGCTGTAGCTGCTACACTGAAAGTATAATATTTGCTGTTGTGAAAAGGGTTAAAACTGTGTGGTCAGCACTTGGCCACTTTACAGGAGGTGGGAACTAATTAAAGACGCACACACTGTCTGCTTGCATTGCACTGGCTGGCTGTCACGTCTAAATGACAACGACTAGCTTGCTGTGTCCACTCCAGGCTTCAGGTATCAAAGCACGGAAGCTGCATCTTACCTGTTTGTATATGATTGTCTACAGCAAACCCCATGTATTTGCTTTAAACTCCGATGGACAATCACCCTCCCCCACACTCTCTAATTTCTTCCTAGGGGTTCTTTGGCATTGGTGATATATGAGATCCCCCTACTCCCCTCCCACCTCTGCCCCCTGGTATTTCTCAGTGTCAGCTAATATCCTGCAGCCTGTGTTCAAGCATCATGATGCACTGGGAGGTCACTTAATGCTGTCAACTGCAAAATCATGTGACTGCAGTGTAGATTTGACCCCAGAGCATTTTAGAACTGCCTCTTTCCCAGGTGCACAATGGTCTTTCACATTGTGCCAGGGAAAGTGCATTGTTTTGGACAATGAAATATAAACCAGCTAGTTTTATTTATGGGGGATGGGGATCACACACTCAATGAGACAAAGATTGTACAATTTTTTTTTATTTTTTTTTTACAATACTGTGTCTGGACTTTAGTTCACTATAAGCAAACATTTGTCAAGATGACTTATGATCATGAGTATTTCAATAATAATTATTTCTTGGAAAAAACCTATGTATGTGTGGGGGGTTTTTGAAAAATTATTATTAGGCAAATCAAATATGTGCAATAAATTACGATCAGTGGTCGAAATGGAAATTTAGAAGTGGCAGTATAAAAAGAAATACAAGTGCATAGAGATTTATAGCTTTTCAATTAAATCAGTTGGAAAAGTGAGAGTATACCCCCATATCATATCATATCCATATCATATCATATCATACCCATATCATATATCATACCCCCATATCACTTCGAGCCCTGATTAAGATTATTACAAATATCAAAAGTAGACATCATCACATATGATCCTTCTTTAGTACATGTTGACACACGTATAAATACAGATTGGGTTAAATGAAAAACATTTGTAAAAGGCGGGTCTTATAGAATTATTGCATATTACCACAAAAATAACAGAATAGTAGGCACAAAAAAATGCTATTCACGGAGCAAATTAGTCATATCTATAGGGGGATTTGAAGGCAAAGTAGATACAAAGCATTGTCCCTCATGCCATACTATATGTGACATCATATATCCAGAGAATGTAGTAACATAGGTCTCCCAGACATAAAAAAAAACCCTTGTCCAGTGAGATCTCCAACCAACCCATGAAAATTGTGAAAAAGATTTTTCTCAAAGACGGGGCTCTTAATACCAAGCACTTTTCACTTCATTTTCAAGCAATAATGTCCGTTTTCATTTATCACATGAAAATAAAGTGAATTATATTTACAAACTGCTGTTTCTATGGTGATCCATGCAAACTTTGCACCTCCCCACCGGCTCGTTCCAAAGGAAACCACTGTGCATGCGCCAGGACTTCATTCAATCATCATATCATTGCTAGAACCAACAATGCCTGCAAATATCTCACAGATCATCATGGGACTTCACCGGAGGCGAAGAGTCTCGTGAACGAAGTTGACAGGCTCACAGTGAGGAGAAGCAAGTCAGATTCAGGTAAGTGAAGTTCAAAACAATACTCTAAGTAAAGGATTAGGATCATGACCAGTCCACTGTTGCAACAGGTTTTTCTTGGCTGCAGAACAAATTGTCAAAAGTAGTTTCCTGCATCCCCGAGGATTTTGTAGGAGATAACCAAATAAAAGCCCATTCCACAGAGAAGGGTCATAACTAAGTAATGCAGCCAGAAGTGCTCAATTATTGGGACATTCCCAAAGACCAGGAAATTGACTTTGACGTCTCCCAACCCCGTGATATGACTTTCTAGGAGATCAGTAGATATTGTGAAATATTTTTTTAAAAAATCTCCAGGTCTTATAGGTATGGTGCCCCAACCTATCAAGAGCCTGTTGCTTCACATGCTGTTCACCAGCAGGCACATAGAGGGGTGTGTAAAAGTAATGTATTTTCCCTGCATGCAAAATTTTTTACATTGATTAACACCCCTTACTTTGAAAAATGGTTAAGCCGAGCTGTACACTTCCACCTAAAAAAAAAGGTGTAAGTGCATCTCTGAATCAGCCCCCTCATGTTTAGCAGGCTGCTGGGATGCCGACGCTATTGAGGTTTAAATACCTTTGACCAGCTAAAGCCTCGGAAGAAAGCAAGCAGGTAAGTAGTTAATAGGCGAGGGATTACATTTTGCAATATAATTTTTGCCAATATTTTTAAATTAAATATTAAACAATGTGATAGAACATTATGAATCGATTTGGGCGAGTAAAAATCATTATCTAGCAACTTGTATAAACATTTATATTCATGCAGGGTAAAGTCAGAGGGGTCAAGAAAATAACGGTCGAAGGTCATAAACATATCTGTCCACAAGTGGTTACACAGAGTCTCACTATCACTATCGCAATGACTTCCCTAGAGCAGCCCAAGAGAGTGCAGGTTGCTCAGAGTATCCCATGTTATCATCAACATAGTTTGCCAATCTCCCCATGAGGAATTCTCAAAAATCTTTCCTATTGTACAAATGACTGGGAAAACACCTTTAATGATCACTGTATATTGGGTTGAGAAAGCTCAAACTAAGAGTGCTCGGGACATGGGGCTGGATCCAGACTTAGTTAAGTGCTTGAACTTAGTTACACCTGGGCTAAACCATGTTGATTTCAGGGGGAGTCAAGTTAATTGTATTCTTTGCATGCAGGGATATATCTTTGAATTGCTTACTGCACACAGATACTGACCAGCTTTACTCTCACACTGTTATTTAGACTTGGGATAGGAAACATCACCTCTCAACTCTAATACTGTTTGCAACAGATGAAATAGGACTCCCATGTAATCACCATGGTTTAACGCAGGAGTAACTAAGTTCAAACATCGACCATTATGGATCCAGCCCATGATCACAAAGGATCAGGTCATGGATTAAGATGTCGGATATTAGTAAATAACACTCTGTGC
The DNA here is from genome assembly GCA_011038615.1 of Limnodynastes dumerilii. Taxonomy (NCBI): domain Eukaryota; kingdom Metazoa; phylum Chordata; class Amphibia; order Anura; family Limnodynastidae; genus Limnodynastes; species Limnodynastes dumerilii. The sequence continues at coordinate 455,032 of WWET01000188.1, read as the reverse complement.
CCAGTCTATGTGCCCTCCCAGTGTGGGCCGTTCCCAAATCCTCAGCTATAATGTCTATTTTCCAAGTCAGTACTAACAAAAAATTGTCCACACTAACTTATCAGTCACAGAAAAGAGATAAAAACTCCCTATATAATTCAAAACAATCAATTATATACAAAAAAACCCCCACATTGACATGGTCTAATGAGTATTATTTCAGTGGTGCATTTGTCTTCTCAACCATAAACATTAGAATCAATTACCTCAGGAGACACCCCTCAAAGCCTCCAAAATAGCTGCTGGGGTACACCTTCCCCCCCTCTCAGCTACTGCTCCCAGACAAGTTTCCAAACAGCATACACACAAAATGGAAGTTGCTCAATTTATAGGTAAATGAAAACAGGTGCATAAAATGCAAGGGTAATCAGCTAACAGAAACACAGGAAAGGCAATGCCCCAGCAACTCTGCCATTGACCAGTAACAGACTATTCCATTCGATCTGTAAAATAACATTTATATAACAGAGTATAGTCTGTTACTGGTTAAAGGCAGAGTTGCTGGGGCATTTACTTTCCTTTGTTTCTGTTGCTAGCTGATTACCCCTGTGCCTTTCATGCACCTGTTTTCATTTACATATAAATTGATTAAGCAACTTCCATTTTGTGTTTCCTATATAATTATTTAGCCATCTTAGCCAGCGAAAGCATGGGAACAAATGATGGACCAATGTCCATTAAGTCATACTTCGCGGTAAACACCGCCGCACGTACCCAGTGAGAGGCCGCCTGTCGGCGGTCCTCTCATGTCAGTCTCGCTCCTCTCATGTCAGTCTCACTCACCTGCTCGTCGGAGCTGCCACTCGCAGTAGTGGCAGTCTCCTCTTGATCCCAGGTTCAGCGCAGGTGCCTCTCCTCACTGTCCGCACCATGGCCCCTGCTGCCCGCTGCATCCTCATGATGCTAGATTTCTCAGCTCCTGGCGCATGGGCGCCGCCATCTTGTGCCCATACACATGACCCGCAGCACCAATAGGAGCCTGCTCTGGGAGTACACCTGGCTATTCAATCCTGAGCCGGGGCGTGCTATTTAAATCCCATGCACTGTTCAATCAAGACCAGAACAACTTGGTTACTCAAGGTGCCTGGTTCTATACTGTGGAGCTCTCTGCTGTTGGCGTTCAGGTCTGCCTAGCCTGTCCAGCTCTCTAGCAGTTTCTAGCTTGTTCATTCTAGCACAGCTGCTTCTTCAATCAAGACTGCTCCAAGTCATAGCTGCATTAACCCTGCAGCTTCTGGCTTACCTGCACCACTGTGCTATCCAGCCCAGCCAAGCCTGTGCAAACCTACTCCAGTCCAGCCAGCCGCATACTTTCCTTGTGCTAACTCTGCCTCTCACCTATGCGCAAGCATTACTTACAGCCTCCCAGTTTCTGCTACGACTCCAGCTCTCCTCCAACCCCTCCTGAACCCGAGACTGACCCAAACTTTTCCAGGGCCGTGACACATCTCATTCACCTCATTAGAATTGCCTTTGTGGGTTTTTAGCAGTCTTACACATTTCAGCAATATGGGAGTTGAGAGCTAACATCAGTGTTTCGTTATACCTTTCTATGCCCTAAGGGCATTGATAGTGAGAAAATGGATTAAATGCAAAGCAAGCATTAGAAATTTTCCATGCGATTTAAACCAAAAGTTGTATAGGTATTCCCACTATTCACTACCAGGCCCTTCTCTAGATAAAGGCTTATACCACTTTAACATCACCAGGGTAGGGGATAGAATCTTTACTTAAATTTCGGAGCACTGTGTTCGTTGCTACAGGGATCGATTGCTATGCTTCTTTGAGGCAGAAGCAATCGTTTTCCTAGCCAGTTCAGAACTGGCTAGGAGAGAACAGTCCTATTGAGAGGGACCCACACACTAACAGTATCTAATGAGGCATTCCTATGGGACACTCCTTACTAAAAGTGCATGTTTTACATTTTGTCAGATCATAGTAATTGCAAGTAGGAAAATAAGGAGAGGGAAGCAAGTTAGTGCTTGCTTCTGACAATGGGCAAAACTACAGTAGGTGTAAGGGGTGCAGCTGATACAGGGCCCAAAGATATCCTTGCTATGGGGCCCCAAGTCTGTCAACTTTCACCCCTGTCCCTTAAATGACGACAGTTAAATGTCAAAGCAAGCATACAAGTACAATCAGCACAACTGCAAATAACAGTGGCAGGTAAGCAACAAACAGCCTCTAGATCTGCCCTGGTTAAATATGAAGCGGACCCTGGTGTCAAAAACAGGGTCTCTGTCAGTAATGACAATTTTGCTTTATAGAGTGTCTGATTGAGATGTTCCCAGAGTAAAAACGAGGTTGTTTTTATGCACCAATGAATATAGACAAAGGACTGGATCCAGACTTAAGGGGCTTGAAATTAAGAGAGTAAAGTTACTTCTAGGCTAAACCATGTTGATTGCAGGGGATTTATATTTCATCTGTTGCAAACAGTATTAGAGTTGAGAGGTGATGTTTCCTATCCCAAGTCTAAATAACAGTGTGATAGTAAAGCTGGTCAGCATCTGTGCGCAGTAAGCAATTCCAGAGCTCCCAACTGTCCCGATTTCAGTGGAACGGTCCCGCTCGCCTCCCAGGGCCCCCACAAAGTGCAGTGAAAGAGGACGGATGCCAGTGATTGACATCCTCCTCTTAAGCACAGTCAGTGATTGCGTTATCACTGGCACACTTTACTATTTGTCCCATGCATATGGATACCGCATGGGACTTTCTGCAGTTTGTGGTTTTTTTTCTTTTGGATCCAGCTCAGGGAGAGGGAGAGAGGGGGAGAGGGGGAGAGGGGGAGAGAGAGAGAGACGGAAGTCTCTCAGCTCTAGTGATGACTCATTCACACAAGTTTCTCTCACAGGGTGTCATGTGACCTTCCCGGCTGCAGAGACCAGAGACCTTCTCCTGCTTTTCCACAGCCAGGATTATAAGGTAAGATTTCTGGATTTTTGTGGGTAGGACTTTGAATGCATCAACACTATCTATATGCAAATTCCTGTGTATACCACCCACACTTAGGGCTGTCCATATTATACAAATTTGTATTGTTACAATTATTAATTATTGGAGTGCCTGCTCATGAATTATACACACACACACACACTATCTATATAGTGTTAATGCATTCAAAGGTAACAAATACTGAAAATTCCCAATGTAAATCAGTATATGCATCCACAGAGCACCACTGTGAGCTGTCAAAACATTATCCCAGATATCAAGGCAGAATGGACGGAGATAGGATGCGCTTCAACCTCCACCCACTAAGAAGGAAAATACGCATGGATAATGCCTCTCCCCGCCTCCCTCCCGGCTAATCTTATTTCCCCCGCCCCCACTTCTAACTAAACACTCCCCAAGGCAGCATTAGGCTGGGTCATCAACTGTGGTAAAATCTCCACCCATTATGATCTGAATTGTATCTACTGGTCAAGAGTTGCTGGATCTGAACAAAGAATTCTCTAGGACAGGAACTCCAATCATGTATGTTTAGGAGAGTATCTACTACACCATATTTCCACATTCAGAATCAGATATCTGCCTTCTAAATCTCTAGCCAACGTCATCCATGATTTCATACTGCAACCTCTTATGGAACAGAGGGGCCATTTCCCTGGATTTATTGTGAAATGAAGCTGTACAATACTCGCCTTGAAAGGGGGGTGGTTTGCTAGAAAGTTGCATATTTAATCCACAGACATCCCAAGAGATGACCTTAAAATGTGTGGTAAGATGTATAGGTAAAGCGTTATTTGTGGATTGTGGCGCAGTTGTCCTAACCCTTCCAAAGTCAGAGACATGA
>WWET01000188.1:438289-450068 GCA_011038615.1 Limnodynastes dumerilii | reverse complement strand
CCCCTGCAGCCTAACAATAAGTCCCCGGAGAGGGATACTTACCTCTTCGGTGGTCCACCAGTGGCACTTCTAAAAATGAATGGGTGAGTATGCGAATTGCACACTCACCTATTAATTAAAAAAAATATAAAAAAATCAGCAATGTCTCTCATTCAAAATAGAGACAGCCGAAAAGAAACTCTCTTTTCACATCTGGGGGACACTGCAACCATGGGCTGGTAGAGGCACACTGGAGCTGGGCATTTGATAGTTTTAACTATTGAGGTAAGCTCCTCCCCTCTCCAACCCCCACTGGTCCCCAGTTTTTTTCAAGTGCCCTAGGAGTTGGGCGTTTTTTGAGAAGCTGCTTGCAGCTTCTAACTTTTATTTTTACGTTTTTACAATTTTTCTTTATAATTTTTTTTAAAGGACTGTTCCTTTAAGCCAGCGGCCATTGTGTGAGCTAGTGCTGCGGCGCCGGCTCTCTGTCACAACGGCAGCTGTAGGAGAGGAACAGAGTCTTTGCAGGCTCTGTTCTCTCTCCAGAGGTCTCCCTTGGATAGAACCTCTCCTCCGGTGGCTGGGACGACTAGGTAAGTAAGTTTTTTACCTCAGCCTGCCCCTGGAAAGTCTGCGCTAGCGTCTGACATTTTCCAAGATGGCCACCGCCACCGGAGAGCTTTCCATCTGTGAGTCCCCTGGTGGCTGCCTTACTGTGGAAGCGGCATTTCCCTTTCTAGGAAAAGGGAAATTAGGACCAAGGCCCCTCCTTACTGATAGCTGGGGGCCCTAGGAGTGTATCTAACGTTTTTTTAAAGGGGGCTCCCTACTGTTTAATAGAAGTGGGTTAGAACACTGGGTCCCAGGTGAAGGCATTTTTTTTAACCCCCCCTGCATTCCTTAGGAATGGTATGACCTTCTCCTTGGTGGTTTTTTCCTACTGCTGGTCTAACCCGTCAAAAATCCTGTCAGCTCTCACATATTTATCTCAGAGAGGCTGTGTGTGAGGTCTTCCCTAATAATTGAGTATTCGGGATAAGCTCCTCTCCATTGGGAACAATTTAGACTGAGGATGTTATTATATTTATAATTTCCCTTTTGAAAAGAAAGAAAAAGACGACTGTTACATTTCCTTCTTCTCCTCAGTTGCAGGAGATTATTCAGGAGTCATGGTCTAAACTGGATAAACGGTTTAATGTAACCAAGAGATTTTCCATGTGTTATACCTTTCCATCAGGGGAGGAGAGATGCTATATACAGCTGCGGGTTCCTCTTTCAGACCCATTTTGGCTTGCGCTTGGGTAGCTAAGGCCATGGAAAAATGTTCTGAATTACTCATTCAGGGTTTACGGGGTGGTTCTTCCTTGGAAGAACTCACTTTATTGGGGGAACATCTTAAGGAAGCGGCGGGGTTTGTTACAGATGCTGCTTTAGACGCTGTTGCATCTTCCTCTAAGGCCTCGGCCTTGTCCGTGGTATTCCGGAGGATTTTATGGCCTCATTCCTGGCAGGCAGATGCTGATTCTAAGCGAGCCTTGGAATCATTGCCTTTTGACAGATTAATTCTGTTTGGTTCTGAGCTAGATAAGATAATTGCTCAGGCTACAGGTGGAAAATGTACTTTCCTTCCTGTTAATCCTCCTAAGACTAAACGCCGCCCCTTCTCCGGTACTAGATTTGGCTCCTTCAGATCCTCTTTTAGGGGCAGGTCTAGTAACGCCAGGGACAGCCTAAATCGTGGGACTACAGGCTTGGGTTTCCAAACGTCAGGCTCCTAAGCCGGTGGAGAAACAGAGTTCCTGACAGTCTTCTGTCCTTTCCTGAGGAGCCAGTTCGGGCTCGTCTGTTGAAATTTGCAGACACCTCGAGAGTTTCCACCACAAGTGTCTGGATATTAACCCTAATCCAACAGGGTTATGTTCCAGTTTTCGCGCACAGAGTTCCTCACAGGTTTTTCCCCACAGGTTGGCCTCGTTTAGAGGAGGAAAGATTGGCCTTTGTTCCCGATTTTCAGAAAGGAGAGGGGTTTTACTCCAACCTTTTTCTGGTGAGAAAGTCAGCCGATTCTTTTCGTCCCATTCTGAATCCGAAATATCTAAATTCCAGGCTTTAGGTGTCCAGATTCAAGATGGAGTCCCTCCGTTCTGTAATCAACAGAATGGAACCTCTGGAATATTTAGCATCTATAGACATTCAAGATGCATGCATATTTGCACATCCAGATTGCAGAAGAGTGTCAAACCTAAGGTTCGCTATCCAGGATCACCACTATCAGTTTCGGGCATTACCTTTAGTTCTGGCGAATGCGCCCAGAATCTTCACGGAGGTGATGGGGGTAATGGTCAGTCGTCTCAGGCTGTTGGGAATAAACATGATTCCTTATCTCGACGACTTACTCCTAAAAGCTCGTTTGGAGCAGATGTTGCTCCAACATCTTCAGGCGACAATGCAGTTCCTGCAGTCTCAGGGATGGCTAATCAATACCAGAAAGTCCAGCTTGATTCCATCACAGCGCATGATTTTCTTGGGCCTGGTATTCGATACAAGGCTTCAAAGAATTTTCCTTCCTCCAGAGAAAATTTCCTCTCTTCAGATGCTGGGCCATCTGCTTCTGTCAAAGAGAGCTCCATCAGCTCTCCTATGTATGAAGCTTCTGGGGAAGACGGTGTCCTCCTTCGAGGTGATCCTTTTTGTGAGGTTTCGATCCAGGAAGTTTCAATGGAACATTCTGTCTCAGTGGGACGGAAACCACTTAGATTTAGCTCAGAGTATACATCTAACAAGGGAGACAAGAGGGTCTATGAGTTGGTGGCTTTGCAAGGACTACTTGTCGAAACCACTTGATTACTAGATTTGATTGATTTAAGATTTTTGTCCTGGAAAGTCTAATTTCTTCTAGCAATTGCATCTGCTAGGCGCGTTTTTGAGTTGAGTGCATTATCCTGTAGATCTCCCTTTCTCTTTTTCCATCAAGATAGGGCAGTTCTTCGCACCATTCCTTCATTTCAACCAAAAGCGGTTTCTTCTTACCACATCAATCAGGAGATTGTGCTTCCGGCTTTTCTCCCGCCATCTAGTTCTAATGGCAGGAAAATTTGATGGCTTTAGATGTGGTTAGAGCTTTGAAGATTTATGTGGATATAACAGCGCAGTTTCGAAAGACTGACTCTCTGCTAGTTCTTTATGATGCTCAGAAACGTGGATGGCCGGCTGCGAAACAGTCTATAGCCAGATGGATTCGGCTCACTATTCAGCAGGCTTACAGGGATGAGAGTCAGCTGGTGCCTTCAGGATTTTTGGCCCCTTCTACTAGATCAGTCAGTGAGTCATGGGCGGCGAGCAGGGGGGCGTCGGTGCAGCAGCTGTGTCACGCAGCTACCTGGTCCTCCATCCACACGTTCACAAAATTTTACAAATTTCAGGTTTTCGCATCCCAGGATGCGTCCTTTGGAAGAAAGGCTTTGCTACCGCCTTCACCTGAGCGTTCCCTCTCTTAGGGGACATCTTTGGTATATCACCCATGGTCGCAGTGTCCCCCAGATGTGAAGAGAGAAAACGGGATTCATTGTTACTCACCGTTAAATGCTTTTCTCTTGGATCATCTGGGGGACACTGCGCGCCCACCCTCACGCTCAGTGATATTGGGGTTCTCTGAATCCTTTTTTTCTTCTCTAATGCTTCTCTCCTGGGCTTTGTTATTAAAACGGAGGCCCAGTGGGGGTTGGAGAGGGGAGGAGCTTACCTCAATAGTTTTATTAACTATCAAGTGCCCAGCTCCAGTGTGCCTCTACCAACCCATGGTCGCAGTGTCCCCCAGATGATCCAAGAGAAAAGCATTTAACGGTGAGTAACAATAAATCCCGTTTTTGGATGTCCCTATTTCACAATGAGACATCGCAGTGGGGACTCAAAACATTTACTGTGCTGTATCCAAAGATGCTTGCCTGCACCTTCTTTGATCTCTGGAAGCTCTCTATAGCCACAAATGGGCACCAAGGTGCTGTTGGAAATTGATCCCCGGAAGGGGACAACTAAAACTGTTTCTACAACCTGGTCTACAATCCCTGCGGAATATAAGTGGTGTCTGTGCAGGACTGTTTCTGGTTTTGACTGTCTTTTACAGGAACTGTAGGATCAGAGAATCTGGTGTAGAGCCTTTTATTGCTGGGATGGTCACCGGCATCACTTTGGGGAGGTCAATAGTCGCAATCGAAAATAGCCATTCCCGCCGTACTGTGGTGTTCCTGAATGTCCCAGTCGGTATACTATCTTGTTCCTGGAGGGTTTCTATAGTGTATCAGCATACCACTGCTCTTCTAGAGGTGCAATATTGTTCCAGACCCTAGATGGACCAGGTTAATGTCTCAATTTTGGTGTAGATAATCTCAAATGGGCTGAGATTCCTCGCAAGGAGTCAGAGCTCTCAACTGCGACTATACTCGATGTGCCACCCACCAGAAGTCAAATTAGGGAGTCTTCTCTATAAAGGTTGACAGGCAGGGGCTAACTTAAAATAAATAGTTAGGGCAATATCGTTTATTGTGGAGCTGACATAATTAGGAATTTTAATTTTTTCTGGAATAATCTGGTTAAAGGTGTTATAATACAGACAAATGTCGACTTTTTAAGGGAATTTAATATTTGATCAAATCAGAATAAAAGTAATGCTTGCTATAAAAAGGTGCAGGTGGAATTGTAGCGTGGGATAACTAGCCAAAAACAATATTGTCAGTTAAAAATCCGATTTCAGATGGATCACAATTAAAAGGACCAAGTTCATTTTAGGAAGAAATCAGGCACTATTCTGCTAGATAGATGAGAGGCACTGGTAGCTTTAAAGTCTAGTGCAATTTATAGTTTTAAAAAGGATATAGTAGAATGTGGTTTTAAGGAGCTTGTTTTTTTTTTATTGTTTTTATTTAAGTTCCAAAATGTTCAATATACATATTATTACATGAATCGAACAGTATACATAAGAAGAAAAACCACAAAATGGAAACAGTGCATAATAAAAGTTCACATAAATGTATAGTCTTTGTCATTTCTAGGTTCCAAACATCCTACTGAATCATGTCCGTCCTCCTGTCCCGGGCGCCCCCATCCCATGATTGCAAGAGGCCGCTGAACCTCTATTACATTGTTGCTAACCAGATAGGGGGATCAGATTGTAACACCCTTGTTTCATACCATCCAGTTCTGCAGAAACATTTTTGTATATTAGCTTTGATGGGAGTGGATAACGTGTCAATATAGGTTTCCCATATGGCAAAAAAAAATTCTATACGCTGTTCCTTATGTAACGAAGCCTCCAGCCACTCCATTCGAAACACAAAATATAACTTATTATGAAATAACTTCATATTTGGAGGCTCCTTCTGTATCCACAGATGAAGGATACATTTCCTTGCTACTGCTGATATTATTGTGACTAAATGTCTACTTTCTTTCGTACATTTAATAGCAGGATGTGTGTGTGTGTGTGTGTGTGTGTGTGTGTGTGTGTGTATATAATTTATTTTTATATTAGCAACAAAGAGTCTGCCAACCTTTGTATCGAGGTGTAATATTCTGGTATTAACTGGGCCTGGTTTCCTATCATTCATGTTAAAACTGGACATCAGCTTATAGAGGCTATTAAATAATCTATTTTGGATTCTGATCCAATAATTAGAAAAGACAAGGGACAATATTTTACCTTGACAGATACAACTGGTCTAATCCAGGGATTAAGCAGCTAATATTCCATCTGTCAAGCTCTTGCTTAATTTTGTTTAGGGATAAAATAATTTAAATTATTACCATACCCCCCAGCAGTTAAAGTACTTTGGCCCATATACAGAAAAAGAATATAAGAGGAAAACAGGTCCCTCTGGTGATCAAGCGTTAAAGCATGAGGGTGGTGGTGATTAAGATTGGAAAATGACCACGCCAGGGGTGCCAACCAAAGGGGGGCACCACCCGGCGATGCCACCGGAATGGGGGGGGGGACACAGCAGAGACCGGTAGACAGGCAGCTCATACAGGAGATTCCTGTATCAGCTGCAGCGGAAGTTACATAGAGCAGCTGATTTCAGGGGGGCGCCAGTCCCTTACTTTACCAGGGGCTCTGGTCCCATAGACACACCCCTGGTTCTGAGTCTTTAACAGACAATATTTCATTTAAGAGTAGTTCTTTTAGTGTTAGTACCATCATTGTAGCTGTAGGCATTTAAGGAATGTGCCTAGGGGTTCCTGTCTGGGGCATCCAATTTCAGTGCCAGAAGGTACAGGGGGATCTCTGTACCTGGACAATATGGTGGAAGGGCCCTGACATCAGTCAGGAGTCACAGTAAAAGATTACCTGTCAAACCCATGCAGGGAGATCTATCATTGTGCTTCTATGATTTTGCCTAGAACAAAGAAGTGTACATGCTGGTGTGGTGGGGGATAGAACATTGGGCCTGATCCAGCACAACGCTTCGGAGCGAATTTACGCGTGGCAGAGACGTAAAATCACTGTTTTGTATGCACTGCGCATGCGCACCATAGAAAACACGCACATTAACGTACCGTAATTGTGAACGTATGTGCCATTCACGTATGTGTCATGTAAATACTTACGTGTGGGCGTGCCAATTTTACGTTACAACAAAATACGTGTGAAATACGTGAAGTAAGCAGGGGGTTGTATTTAAAGTGTACAGTATGGGCGTGCTTAGCTGCGTAAATTAGTCTAGCCCATACGTACTTTTGCGTATGACAGCGGTTACGTTGGGAAAAGTTAAGGTAGGGATTGGAAAGCGTATCTTAACAAAATACGTCCATGCAAGGGGTGTGCCGAGGGGAGTGTAACGAATTTACGCGCACGAAAATACGCTACGCGAATAAACGTATGGCAAACGTAGTTATGGATCTACCCCATTGTGCCTACTGACAGCCTTCCTGTTAAATAAGGCCCTGCACATCATGATCATTTTATCTATGCAAAATTTATTTTTAGTGCTGCTGTTCATATTTACAGAGAGAAAACACAAAAGAAATATAAAAGACAATCTGACTTGTTTTTAAATATCATTTAATTACAAAGTAACTGTGATTGAGAGGTTATGGTGTTTATGCTAAGTACTACTACAACAACAACTGCAAAATAGGCCACAATGCTAGAAAACTGTACAAAAAAAACAAACAAAACAAATTTCCATAAAACATCCCCCAACCTGCATCTCATCAGTATGACCCATAGCTCAACCGCAACAATAATGGGGAATAACTTCAGGACCAACAAGTTGGCAGTGAGCCCCGCCTTACTCCACCCTGCGGGCCAGGGCGCAGCGCACCACTGCCCTTGGAAATACGCGCCAAAGCCCATTGACCCAGCCGCGTAGGTGTACAGCTCCACTTCAAGATTAGATGCCACCGGAGCCTGCCAAATGCAAATCCCATTGAAGTCCAACAAAAAGGAGACCCACACTGCCATGTCATCGCGTATCTCGCGTGAGACCGCCACAAAATGGTGTGCCAGCCTCACGCCCGCTCTAAAGGCCGGCAAAAAACCTTCCCTATAGGAATAACCCTACAGGCAAAGTTCAACAGACCCATAAGGGACTGCACCTTCTTAAGAATCGCCTTCTGGCATTTCTGTAAGTCCGTGAGAGCCTCCCGCAGCCGGCACACCTTCTCTGCGGGAAGCCTGCAAAGACCGGCAACGATGTCAATTTCTATCCCTAAATAGGACAGGCAGCTTGTGGGCCCCTCCGTTTTGTCCGACGCCACAATGGTAAAACAAAGCCATGGCAGAAAAGAGAACATTCGCCCATGCATTTGACGCAGCAGGGCCGATGAAAGGAAAATCATCGAGATAATGCGCCAGCAAGCGGTGTCCTGACCCCACCTGCACACACCAGTGCAAAAAAGTGCTGAATTTTTCAAAGAACGGACAAGATATAGCGCACCCCATAGGAAGGCAACAGTCAACAAATAAACCCTGCGGCATCCTGAATCCCATATACTTAAAGGACTCAGGATGCAGAGGGAGGAGCCTGAAAGCAGACTCAATATCCAACTTTGCCATAAGGGCACCTTTCCAGCGGAGCGAACCATACCCAGTGTCTCCTCAAAGGACTGATACAACACCCGACAGTGGGCCGGATCGATGGCATCATTAACTGAGCCCCCCTCCGGGTATGACAGGTGCTGTATCAGCCGAAATTTTCCTGGGGCCTTTTTTGGCACAACACAGACCGGAGAAATCACCAGCCCCTCCAGTGGAGAAACGCAGAAGGGACCAGCGATCCTCCCCTTGCGCACCTCCTCTATGACCTTCTGTTCCAGAATACCAGGGAGTTGCCTAGCGGACCTAAGATTCCGGGGGCAAGTCGTGTTAACCAAACCATCTATAGGAAGCCTAAAACGGTGTTCAAAACCTGCAGCTAAAACTCACCACTTCCCTAATAGGATAAACATCTAACCATGGACACAGAGATTACAACCTAATTGGGGACATCGTGGGATAGCGCTATATCATAATGTCAAACCATTGGAGATACAGTTCTCAGTGAAAAGATAAGCAGAATCACGAGGGCTCACAGTTAGTTTTGTTGTGCAGTCCTCTGTTGTAAAATGCAAAACTCAGTCCATTTGATGCTTCTCCAGTTTATGTTGCTCGGTTCCTTTCGTGCCCGCGATCAGCTGTTCTCTCTCTCACAGATCACTAGCTGTGTCCTCCTTCCGGATCCTTTGAGTGGCAGCTCCTACATTCTCATGTGCCTTGTCTATTCTCTTCATCCCTCCCCACCCTCGTGGTGAGACTGTAGGAGCTGCCACTCAAAGGAGACGGAAGGAGGACACAGCTAGTGATCTGTGAGAGAGAGAACAGCTGATCGCGGGCACGAAAGGAGCCGAGCAACATAAACTGGAGAAGCATCGAACGGACTGAGTTTTGCATTTTACAACAGAGGACTGCACAACAAAACTACAAACTGTGAGCCTAACTTATCTTTTCACTGAGAACTGTATCTCCAATGGTTTGACATTATGATATAGCGCTATCACACGGACCTACACCTTTTGTATATCACACGTAATTGGGGACATTGCCTTGGGTAATGGCCCCGACACCGGGCTGACTACGGGGAACATTTGATAACTGGACTCTGCAGTCATTAACCGGGTGACCCCCCCCCCCCTCACACTTAACGCAGGCGTGCTTGAAACAGCACGCTGCTCCCCTGGTGCAGCGGGCAACGTTAAACCCAAAACACCTGCCTTTCCCCGGGGCAAGGTCAGCGGCCTCCCCGGCCTTCTGCTGGAAGACGGATTTCCGAAAGGACTGGGCATCATTACCGTATTTGCCGGACTGGGTGACTGCAGACCACATTTAAAGATCCTTAGTGGCAAAGTCAATGCACTGAAGGCCCTCCTGCTTCTTTCTTAAGCCCTCATCGTATGCCCTCCAAGCTGCCCATTTAAAATTTGCGTGCATGTCCTGGATCATATGCGTGTAGCACCATACCGCCCGCGACTCACCTGGCTGGCACTCCACGTAGCTCGCCGCAAACACACAAAAACCCTCCTTAAAGGTCTTATAGGCCTCCTCCCCTACCCCCCCCTTTCACAGTCGCTGCTGTAAGACCCTTTTGCGCCTCCTCAGTAATGGAAAAAACATCTACGTATTTCCCCTTTTTGATCCTATCCTTCATGGACGGCCTAATCTGCCGGACACCGGCGCCAACTCACTGATCCCGGCGCCTGCGACAAGGTACCCGGGACATCCTCCCCGGGCTGTACAGGCTAACCCCTGACATTTTCTTCCTGAGAGGACGAAGACCCTGGAGCAATAGAGATGTTATTGCCGTGCGACAAACCAGACTGCAGCTATAACGTGCCCGCAAACCTCGCCAGTCACCTGTTGCCCCCCTAACACCTGCTGCACCAACACGGCACTGATGCCCCCAACCCCTGCTGACATGGGTAAAATCATCAGAGCCGGGGCAATCATAAAATGGTTAAAAGGGATAGGGGAACCGACCCGGGCCTGTATTAACGCCTTGCGGCCAAAATTGCTGCGGGAAAAAACCCGGGGGGCAGAACCATTGTTAACCTTGCTGTCCCCCCGGACCACTGTGCCTATCCCTGTTACCCCTCATCCCTCTGCTATCCTTTGGAGCCCTGCCCAGATCCGCCTGAGCGCACCAAACTCCTCTGGAGCGCAGAGGCAGATGACTGGCATGATGAATCTGACCCCCTTCTAGAGCGTGCCACGGAACAAAGTGACACACTAGAGCCCCTAACAGTGGGTGATGGCTGCCTACCCCCACCCTCCAAGTGCTTACTCTTGCAAGGTTTTTTCTTTGATCTGGCTACTGCCCCCTCCCTGACAGGGGTATCAGGGATCATATTTGTGGAAGACCCACTGCCTGTGCCTGCATTTCCTCCTTCCCTGGACTGCACACCACCCCCAACCACACTGCTGTCATTATCTCTGCCACACGACCCCCTCTGCACTCTCCTCCGCCATCACAGAATGCACTGTCGCCATGCCGTCTACTGTCCCGCTTCCCGCCATTTGTGTTGCACCTGTGACATCACCCGGCCGGAAGCGCGCTCACCTGCAGATATGGCTGACCCCTCTCTGAACCTGAGAGGAGCCACCTTAGAACGCACTGGTCGCGGCATTAGGGTAACCGCAGAGCGCTGTAATAAGAGCACTCGACTGGGCTGATGCACTGGGCGCAAGGGACAGAGCAGCAGGGGACTCTGATAAAAACTTCCGACACAGGGACAAAGCGGCAGCGGGCAGAGAATGCGGGTAACGGAGCTATGCGAATCTAACACTCAGCTGATAATTAGCACCAAGGAGATGGAGAGGAGACAGAGGTGAAAGGGGGAATGTAAGAGAGAAAGGAAAAAGATAGAGGAGATAGCAAGAATAGAGAAAGTCTAAACACAACAATATTGCATACCCTCCAACATTTTTTTTATAGAAAATCGGTACACATGGGGGCGTGGCTTGTCCCGTGAAGGGGCATGGCTTTAATCTGCTCTATTTGGCATGTATGATAAAGAGTAAAATCTCATTATACACCTTATATGAGCTAAGAACTCACAGGAGAGGGTCTTGTCACTGTATCAGAGCTGTAGGAGTCTGTCCCCACAGCTCTGCTATATGCTGCAGGACTGGAAGGGGAGTCAAGGGGGGAGGGAACTGCTGGGCCAGAGTCCGGTACAGGAGCAATTTTAGCCGGTACAGACTATTAAAAATCGGTACTGTACCTGCTAAATAGGTACAGTTGGAGGGTATGATATTGCAAAGATACAAGGGGTACTGAGCCTTCCTGAAATCTCTGTGATGAGTGCCTACTCCCCCTCAACTGACTCACTTTATATTACCCCACCCCCTGCCCAAAGCCCAACTCCACCTCCCACCCCTTATTCTATCCCAACCCACCTACCCTGAACTTTTAACCCTTTGCCCCCTGGATGTCTGCCTAGGCCAGGTGCCTGCTGTTTAATAACCTGTGGCCCTATGGGGTCCTTGGTTCTTTTACACATCACATTAGAATAATATTATATATTAGTATATCTAAGCAATAGAATATACAGTGCTAGAAGTTTATATTGTTATGTGCAACTTCTACACATGTCCAGACTGTTATATGGAATTTAAGAAGAAAATATACAAATGACACCCTTGAACGCTGCAAACTTATTTCTCATCTGACCAGGACAAAAACTTCTATTGGCAATTTATCTGCTCTCATGGTCCAAGCTAAAATATTGCAAAACCAGATGGGATAAAGATCCATGGAAGAGAAATGAAGCA
>WWET01000188.1:416739-427785 GCA_011038615.1 Limnodynastes dumerilii | reverse complement strand
ATGGTGCGCATGCGCAGTACTTACCAAAAGGCGATTTTACGTCTCCGCCACGCGTAAATTCGCTCACAAGCGTTGTTCTGGATCTGGCCCAATGTTCTATTGCAAGACATTGCTAAAATAGTATTATAAGGGGGGAGGGGGTAATAATCATAGGAGATTTTAATCTACCTGATGTAAACTGGGATGAGTCTTCAGCAAGCTCCACTAGAAGTGGGGACATTTTAAGTTCATTACAGGGAGTGTCCCTTAACAAGCATGCAATCTATAAATTAAACGGGGTAAATTTAGGAGAATCTTTAATGGAGAAGGATTTGGGAGTGCTTGTGGACAATAGACTTAGCAATAGTGCTCAATGCCAAGCAGCAGCTGCAAGGGCCAATAAAGTATTAGCATGCATAAAAAGGGGCATAGATGCAAGGGAAGACTGTGTAATTTTGCCACTATATAAATCATTGGTAAGGCCTCATCTAGAATACGCAGTTCAGTTCTGGGCACCAATCCATAAAAAAGACATTTTGGAACTAGAAAGGGTTCAGAGAAGGGCAACAAAATTGTTAAAGGGTATGGAGTCATTGAGCTATGAGGAAAGGCTAGCCAGTTTAGACATGTTTACTTTAGAAAAGAGGCGTCTAAGAGGAGATATGACCAATATATACAAATACATCATGGGTCAATACAGAGAACTTTTAAAGGAACTTTTTATCCCAAGGACTGTACACAGGACACGGGGGCACCCACTAAGGTTAGAGGAAAAGAAGTTTCTTATTTAAATTTAACAGTAAGGATGCTTTCCAGACTTCCAATCCGTTACAATTTAAGGTATCTGAAACTGAATTCCGTCCATGTGTGGGGAGTGGTCTCCCATCGCACAAAGCAGTGGGAACAAGATGTTGTAAATCTGGACCTGGGCTCTTTTTAGAATAACTTCATGTATAGTACACCGGTGGGAGTCTCCGGCCAGATACTAACTTTTAGACGTAGCGACAGATGGAAAATTTTTCTCATCTATCCCTATTTTGCATAGTCAATCTTTGCGATTTTTTTTTTTTGAGTGGGTAAATATGCCGATTCATTTTCAGGCTGCGGGGAGGGGAGCCTTAGGGTTAGGTTGTGGGGAGCCAAATCTTTGGGTTAGGCTGAGAGGAAGAGAGGGTTAGGCTCAGGCTACGGGCAAGGGAAGGTCAGCCTTCGGGCAAGAGTTGGGATTAGATTACAAATTTACCATTTGGAACACAGTGTTCAGTGCTACGAGGATCAATTACTTTGCCTTTTCAGGGCAGAAGCAAATCAATTTCCCAGCTGGTTTGGAATTTCCCAGTACACCCATAGCACAACCCTCTGTCATATTTATTCTCTACACCTAATAGTATCCAGGTCATGTTTTTGTTTGTTAAATAGATATAAACATTAAGTCTGTTTTTCTTCTTCTTCATAGATGTCCCAACTTAAACCTCTTTACACAAAACGTAAAATAAAAAAGTCTATAACCGTACAAATGTCTAATTAATGTTTAAAAAAGTACAGTTAAAATATCCTTTTTGCAGATTAAAGCTGGGTACACTTATCCACTTCCCAACCAATCCAAATGTCCAGTTGGTCAGATGCTGGATAACTATGTACACTGTACACAAATCAGGAGACCCGACTGACAATTTACAAGTGTGTACACTCCCGCAACTGTTTCGTATGATTTTTTTTTTAATTCGGACATCAAGCAGCACCGTCTTTGAGGGCAGTTTGGCAAATTTGTGAAAAGAATGTGAGGTGAGGTGATGATGGTTTGAGCAGATTGTTAGTGCAGATGCAGGTTGGTGTTGTATCTGCAACCTTGGTCTGCTGTAGGATTGTGTAAACATTGTGTCTGATCTGGATTTGACTCTGAAGAGATTTGGACAATTTAATTTTACTAACACTCTGTGAAACCCAATTTGTAGCAGAAAAAAAAAAAAAAAAAAAAAAAGACAAAACAGAATCTCTTCCTATTGCTATTCTTCAGAACAAGTGGAGATAATACAGATTTAAATTTATGTTTAAATTACTAAAAATAATCCATAAAAAGAACCAGACAACAAAACTCACATTATAATAAATTATAATTTCATGACTCACTACTGGTTTAGGTAAATAAAAATGTTATCTTTTTAAATGGTATTCTTACCCATCGCATTGCTTTTAAGAGTAAAAACAAATGTTATTGGTTAGTTTGAAACTAATTGTCAGGTAGTATGTGTGCACCACGCAACATTCCCTGGAGAGCGGAGCGTTAGGTCAGTGAGAAAAGATACTATACTTAAAGTCAATAGTTAAACTACAAATCTCTATTCAAACAATTATAGAATGTCAAAGCTACAAGCAATGATTTCTGTCAAGTATACCCAATCAATAACATTCTGGAATTTGTTTCTCTTTAGTCACACAAGAAACAACATTTTAAAACGGCTCATTCACATAGCAATGTGAATTTATTGCCTAAATCAATTCAAGACATATGAGGCACTTCTGGTTCGATTTTTCCTGGAGACACTTTCCTCCACAAGTCCATTTTAAGTTTCGTAACCTGCACATAGTACTTTTCTACAAGTCAGAGTATGAGGGGAATGTTTTATTTTGGAAAGCAATTTACGCAAGTAAAGCAGAGTACAGAATGAGGCGTCTTATCACAGCCACCTTGTTTATTGCTTTGGGTTGAATTGTAGCTAGGGTGCTATCTCGGGTAAAGCTTCTACAGTATTACACAATGTCACAAAGATAATAAATAGCAAAAAAAATTATTGTAAGCATAATCAGTTCAGTTTTCGCGTCTGGGTATATGTCAGAAGCGAACGCAAGATTTAGATCACAGTTGCTGACATTAGAGATCCACCAGATATCTGAGGTCAGAATGAGATGTATGTAAGGGGATAGGGCTTGATTAAATGCAATCCCTACTTCAAGTCCCGCCACCTGCATACCAATGCCTCTATCCGTAGTGTTACTAAGAGCAGAGTTTGATCACACAAATTACCCAGGCCCCGCCAAACCTTACTAATTGATCACCGACAGGCAGGGCATGGGATTTAAAACAGTGATTTGCATTAAAGCTCTGCCTCAAGCTCTCCTTATGGGAAAGCTATTTGCTCTCCCAGGATACCGTAAGCAATGCCTCAATTTTGTGAGTCTTCCGGATATTCTGGGAGAGTCGGCAGCTAGGATCTATAGACAAAACCACACTTACTGTGAAGTAATTTTTAAAAGAAAATAGCTAATAAAAAGAAGACCAGGCAGACAATAGTGTGTGGGAGGGAGGGGATGTCAGAGAAACTACAATTAGCAACAAATTCACACAAGTGTTAAGCTGCATCTGCTAGACATTACCTATGTGCTGAGTAGTGTTTGTATGAATTTTCTAATTCTTTGACTTTTGAGCCAGATTAGCCCTGACTCGGTGCCCAATGGTAAGTATTGCACATAGCAGGTTTTAGTGGATGCAAATAGTTTTTTAGAGAAGAGCAGGGCCAATGATAGGATGATGATAAGTTGGATACATTCTGCACATACATCCACTTATGTTCTAAGGGCAGAACAGGGAATTGTGGTGTGTGATAAGGCAACTGCTACCATTCTAAGCATATTGATGTGCACACATTGGGCCTGATCCAGAGCTACGCTGGCCCGCTAGCCTTAAGTACGGCCAGTGTAGCTCTGGAGCAGTCCCCCTGTGACTGGCGTAATTACCCACTGTTACGCTAGCTGAAGGCTACCTTAACTTCAGCCAGCGTAACAGTAGGTAATTACGCCGGCCACAGGGTCATAACTGGCCTAACCCGCCCTCCCTCCCTCTTTTACTTACCTTCCCCTGTCTTCCTTCTGTAATGGTTGCGTAGTTACGGCGAGGAACGCCCCCCTCGCCGTAACTATGCAACAGTTAGGGACGGCTGATCCTAAGGATCGGGTTTCCCCAACTACGCCGGCCAGCATCTGCCCAGTGCATGCGCGGAACGGCAGAAATGTCGTTCTTACGCATACGGCCGCCATAACTAGTGCGGTGGCCGTAGGTCTGGATCAGCCCCATTATGACTAGGGACCGGATCCAGATTTAAGATCGTCAGGTGATTTTCACACACAACGTGCATAAATCACCTGACTGAACTGGAGGGCGCATGCTCCCTCCGGATGTGACGCTAGTATTACTTTGTTCCGTCCGAGCCCATTTGTGTGCAAATGGGCTGTGCTTCCCTTCCGCCCGCTAAAGTGGGCGAGGGGAAGCATGTAAAGTGTACAGTGTGGGAGGGAGCTCCCACACTGTAGCGGATCAGCGGTCGTGCGGACCGCTGATCTGCCCGTCGCATTTAAGGCTGATCGGCCCGTCGCATTTAAGGCAGGCTTATGGCAGCGTAAGCTGCCATAAAGCCCACACGACAGTGGGGAGTGACAGGGGGTGTGCACTCCCCTCTGTCTTGCATAATTTCAGACCCCCGCGGAGGTCTGGATCCGGTCCTAGGTGCCTTATTTTACAAAAAAAAATTTAAAAAAATGCACAAGTAGATTGCCATAGCATGCTGATTACAAATACATGACATCACCAACAGAAATACACAACTCCTCCTTAGGCCCTAAAAGTCCTTTCTAAAAACAAATCCCATCTCTACACTCTTGGGGTGCTTTATGGGCATCCTTTGGCCAAAATTTAAGAATCTTTCATCTCAGACTGGATGACTCCATGAAGAGGTGTAACATGGATTAATGGAACCAAGAGCAAGTAAACACTATGGCGCCCACACCAACGCCGAGGCAGTACGCCCCCCCCCCCCAAACCCTGTCCTCAGTGTAGTAGGCTAGGGGGCCGAGTGAGCATGTTCCCTGACATTTTCTGGCTAAAAGGAAGTATTGTTTTTACTAACATGAATATTGATTGTTGGGTTCTTCTCTTCGTGCCTCACATTGATGCTTACTGCACTTAAAGTCTGTGGCGAAAATTAACATAGCCGCCATTACACATCTCCTCCCACCTCCACATTATAGATTTCCCTTCCTGTGTTACACATCAGCCTTTTGGTCTATCCTCCTAATGCCTTCTTGTGTACCCTCTCCAATACACTTCCCACTCCCTGCACCACCTCCATATACATGGTCCCCCTCACATTTACACATCTCCCTCCCTGTCCCCTTTACATTACAAACCTCCCTTTTCATAACACTATGAACAGGGCACACTGTAAAATGCACATGTGGGGTATATTACAGGTCTGGGAATTACATATAATATGTGGTTTATATTAAGGTGTTTTGGAATGGTGCGGGTCCCCACTGAGAACAGCCCTATTGCAAAAGGGCCATCACCTCTCACCTTTTGCCTTTCGAAGAGTCAAAGCAATCAATCCCTGCTCCAAAAGACTAGGAAAAAAAAAAAACTCCTAACCCTTATCCTTACCCCAACCCTACCCTTCTATGACCCTAACCCTCCCTTCCTCAGAGCCTAACCCAAACCCTCCAACTAACCCTAAAACTCCTCGGAGAGGATACTCACCTCTCCAGTGGTGTCTTCGGTAGGTGGTGCTTTCGAAAATAATGATTTTTGGATGATCGGCATACTCACCCATTCTAAACAAAACAAAAACAAAAAAAAGAAATACAGCTGCCTGTTCAAAATTGGACAGCCGAATGGCCGTCTCCATTTCTAAAAGACAGACGGGGTCTCCCACCAGTTTTGGAATAGCACAGTATATACAGTTGTGCTCAGTTAAACCTTTCTCAAACACAGAGAAAACTTGTGCCATGCATAGCAGGCCCATTTGCTGGGAAAAAAGTTTATTAAGGCTTTAGAAATCACCCCTTCAATGTCCTACAAAAAGAGTGTAGGAGTCATCCTATGTATTGAATGGGTGATGTCAGCTCAATTGTCTCTATGCAGGAAGCCAGCAGCTGCTTATTGATAAGTAAACAAAGGATTAATGATTTACTAATGGCTACAATCTAGCTTCTCCAACATGTCAAAAAATAAGCATCTTAGATTAAAAAGCTGTATCTGAGCCCCACTGTAGTGTGCCATTCCCAGACTCCTAATATACCCCACATATATTATATTATGTGTCATTCCCAGACCCATGATATTCCCCACTTCTTCATTATTTAGTGTGCCATTCCAGACCCTATTATGATTCCACATTTAATACTAGTATATTAGTAATCTGGAGATGTCACTTGACTGTGCTCTGTGGCATCCCTTTGGTCTGTCTACAACCGGAGCACAAGCTCCACGCTCACTTCTCCCCTCACTCCATGTTTTGCTATTAATTTAATTAATTGTAATAGTTTAAGTAATAATTTCTAGACTGGTAATTCTAACAATGTTTAAAAAGGAGGGATGTCTTAATAAAGAAACAAAAAGGCGGTAGGTAATAAGTCCTATTTTTAGAACTAATTAATTTAAGCCTAAAGTTAGTCTTAATCAATAAGAAAAATAGAACATATTAACTTAAGTAAAAATGTATATTAAAGTGAATGATGATAGGACTAGGTTCCTTGCCTTTAATCCAGGTACATAGTTTTTTACTCCACTTGTCTGCTTTATCGAAGACATTCTGTATACTTTGATGGTGACTTGCTGGAAAATTATTTGTTTGCTTATAACCCTATTATAGAATTATAATAAATATATTGACATGAAGCACTGTTTATGCATTACAAAAATAATTACATTCTTTGTACTTTCTTAGCAGCAGAGCCATATGGCCCATAACATAATGTAATCAAAAAGCAATGTTCTGATATTTTTTTCTGCAATGAATTGTTCCACAGAGAACATTACTAGTTTAAATCAGTGTCCTTATTATTGGAAATATTAACAGCATTTGTACTTAAAATAGGAAGAAGCTACTTAGGTTAAAAAAAAAACAAAAAAAACAAAAAAGAGGTAGGCTCACACTAACCAGATGGAAAAACAATTTACATCTTCTACTTGGAACAGAATACTCTGCACAAACCACCTTTTTTATTTTATTATTGCAGTAACTTGGAAAAATCATTGATAAAATAACTGCTGTTAAATTAATTGATCTAAAACACCAATCTAATCAGTTATTCTGAGCAAACAACAAAAGACAAAATTAAAATGATCTTATGCAACAAGCCCACACTCCCACCACAAAACCAATGTCTGATATGCATATAAAGGAGAAAGGACGAGGAAAGAAGAAGAAAAGAACCAGGGGTGGGGCCCAGAGGTCACAGATAACCAATAGCTGCACTGCCAATTAGTAAGAGTTGGGCGTAAGGGAGTCATGATACCTGTACAGTGGTTGATGTTCATATGAAAATTCTATGAGGACAGTTTTTTATTGAATGGTCACCTTTAAGTTTAGCTGCACAGCAAATGTAAAGAATGAGTTAGTACTCATATTTCATGTCTCTCGCAACAGAAGCATGCAAGAGGAAATTAGAAGGTGAGAGATGGACAGTGATTCCAGACATAGCAGCAACAAGAAAGCCGACTGCAGTCCTGAAGGTGGCAATTACAGGCCAAGACCATTATATAAGTTTGAATGTCCCTAATTCGCCACCAGCACAATTTGGAAGTCTCAGAGCAAATATGGAGTAGTTTGTTGGATGTTATAGGTTACCTGGTAGAAACCTTCCTTAAAAGAAATTCTTGTGAATGGGCACAGTGATGAAGCATTTTGCAACCTGTGTGCAGATGTCCTCCCAGTCTTCCCTTTCCAGAGGAGTATCTAGGTCTGGGACCAAAGTTGAATGATATAGTTGGGATATGCCACTGCAGGCGTTGGGGTAAGTCAGAACAATCTGGGCCTAATTCACAATTAAGAATTTCCACTATTCTGGACACACAGAGATGCGTGCAGACTACTTACAGTGTGTCCTGGCCACGGATTGCCCTGCACTCCTGTGTATCAGAGTTTGGATGCCAAAATCTATATGTCAGCCTCTGCAACAGAAGCAAACATTTGAATATCGCACTTAATTCAGTATCAGACACATTCTCTCAAATTCCATCAGTGATCTGGGGGGAGATTTGTAGCTAGAAAAAACAAAGAGCAGACACGGAAGAATAGGTGGACAATCTGCTGAGGAAAGCTATGTTTTTTCTGAGAAAGAGGGTGATGCAGAAGAGCAATTTGGTGGAATCAAATTATTCCAGTTGCACTCCAGGCCCCGGCCATTGCTTACTCTTTACCTGGATCAAACTCAGAATGGCACGAAATTCGTGTCAAAGGAGAGGAGTATGAAGACAACTAAAATTTTATACCAACACAATGCCAGACATCCAGAGTAGTGGAGTACGGTCTATGCTAGGGCAGTGCGCTGGTAAGCGCCACAGAACGTAAACTACTGAATTCTGTCTCAGGTTCATCTTCTAGCTCGACCCACTGTTTAGAATGTACAGGAGAATGCCAGGCTATCAGTTTACTAAAGCAGGTAGACTGGTAGAACCTCAGAAAAGTTGCAACACCAACCCCTGCTGAGTCCATGGCTTAGTGTGGTTCCATGTATATTCTTTACAAAGATCTTCAATATTGTTGAGAGTTGGAACTGGGACCTGTACTGGCACGGTCTGGAAAAGATAATATCATAGGTAATATATTTATTTTAAATAAATTGTCCCTATCCATGGGATATACTATTTGGGCTTGCAGTGGGGGATAACTGGCTTTATACAGACCATATGTGATTTTGACACCAAGATACTCAAGAAGAAATCTAAAGTTCAATAACTTCATAAGTGGTTCAGACAGGACAAAAAGACAGTGCTTTTGATTTATGGTTATTAATTTTATAGCCTGAAATAACCCCGAAGTCAGCAAACTCTATAAAGAGTTTCAGCAAAGATGAGAGATTTAGCTAAAGTTAACAGTATATGGTCAGCTATTAGAGCAACTTTCCTTTTCCACTTGGATCACTGTGACATCTAGTTTGTTCCTAATATTACTGGTCAGTGAATCAAGGATACAGAAAATATTAAAGGTAATAAAGGAGACCCGTGCTATCCCATCCCATTGGTAACTTTGAAGTTGTTCAAGATAATGCCTTTGGTAAGTAGGTTTGTAGAATGGTTATGATAAAGAACTAGAATCGCATCTAAAAATGCACCACGAAAATCATAATATCATGGCTTTCACTATAACACTATAAAATGCCATGACACTATTAAAATAAGAAAATAGGGGAAAATTCCCATAGAGTATGTCACTTAGAGGTCATTTTTCATCTGCTTGTGAAGGAAGAGGAGAGTGGTCTCTAGGAGGAGGTCTGGGAGATACAGCTTTTGGCTCCATTAGTCTAGCTTCTTGCAGACGTGTCTTCTCTGGGAGCTGTTTTACAACGCAAGTCCACTATCAATTTACATAGGAAACCCCACCATGCATGGTTTCCTCAGAGTCTTGGCGAGGTCCTGGAGATCATGGGCCTGATCCAGAACAACGCTCGGATGCGATTGTACGCTCATCGTGGGCGTAAAATCGCCAGTAACCACGCAATGCACATGCGCATCGACTGTAGTACAGACGGACGCCCGATCCAGACCTAAGCAACATCGCCCATACGACCTTTTTACGTTATGGGCGTGAATTAACGTAACAGAGGGTTTAGCCATGTATGCAAATGATCTAAATGGGCGTGAAATCGTTTGGGCGACAGATCCAAAAATAAGAACATATCATCGTATGCTTTTTCTAAAACGAACGTACCTAGGTTTGTCTGACCCTCCAGACGACCGGACAAAATACTAAGTTGCGGTCATACGTATAATAAACGCAGCATGGTCTGTGCAGTGTATTTTCCCTTTGCAAACAAAACCAATTAAGAGATGTAACACCTGAATGAAATTGACCAATGTAATGTGCTTTCCTTTATAAGTTAGTAAAGGCTCCCATTTTTTGCTGCTGTTGAAGCGTCTAGCATATGTTTAGTGCTTATTGATTGATTTTGTAGGAAATTGGATTTAACAACACATCTATACTATATATGGTAAGTATGATATATAAATAATATGTGCATATGTTGAATGTATTTCATTGTTACCAATACATTAACACACAACAAACATGTTATTTTTATTTTGTAAAGTACATTATAATGTGTTTTCATATATGTATTTTGTTGTAATTGTTTTAAGTTTCTAAAAGGCTAACATTAATATTTTTGACTATTGACCTGTTTTTAATCTAGGTAGTATATGCATTTTTGAAAGGTTTTTATATTTGTTGTTTAAACAATTTTTTTTTATTTATTTTTTCCAGATGGAGCGAGCTGATGAACTTGCAGGTGTAAGTACTTAATTATTATATTTTAGACATTGTTATTTTTGAGTTTCTGTGGGTGTGTGTGTATATCAATATCTAAATTTAATCAGCTAGCATGACATATTAAATTTAATTTCACCAATGTATGTCATAATATTTTGAAAAAAAGAATAATGTTTTTTATTTATATTTTATGTGGAATTGTTGCTTTGATATAGTGGTTTATTTGAAATTTTTTATTAGTTTTTAGCAGCAGAAATGGGTAATCCAGCTGTGCAAGAGGAGCAGCCACGGAGGAGGGAACATCGTCTGCGTCATTCCCATCGCCTGAGGACTCGTGAGCGCATCTATCGTCCACGTGTCAGCCTCTTTAACGTGACTGATGATGAGGTCAGGCGCATCTATCGCTTTCCACCCCATATCATCATGGAAACTCTGGCACTTGTGCAGAGGGACCTGACTTCAAATGTCATGTCACGTACAGCAATATCACCGCTTTCAAAACTCCTTGCGGTGCTACAATTCTGTGCTTCTGGCTCCTTCCAACGGGTCATGGGTTGCGCAACAGGAGTGTCCCAATCTTCATTCAACCAGATGCTGGATTCGGTATTCGGTATTCCTGTTGCGCAAGGCAAAATTTATTCATATGCCATTGAATGAGGGAGCCCTTGTGGAGATTAAACAGCACTTTGCGTCCATCGCTGGTTTCCCACATGTTATAGGGGCTGTGGATGGTACCCATATCGCATTGGTCCCAAGGGGTGGAAACTCTTCTGTTTTTTTTAATAGAAAGAGTTTCCACTCCATCAAT
>WWET01000188.1:357855-399728 GCA_011038615.1 Limnodynastes dumerilii | reverse complement strand
TGGTCCGTTGTATGAGGAAGTAGAGAGAAGTTTAGGGGTGCTGGAGTGGGAGGAGTTATCAGCGGGATGTTGAAGTCATTGAAGATTGTGGAAGGGAGGTCAGAAGAGAGATAGTTCTTCGAGAGCTTTGTTGCCTGGCTCACCCACTGAGCAGGGACCTGGGGGCTAGTAAATGACCTATCCTAATGTCCATATCATACACTATACAATAAATCAACAAAAAATACTTTGTGTTTACTTATTGCACACAAATACTGAATAGGTTATTTTCATCAACTGTAATTTAGATTTCAACTATGAAAAACCATCTTTAAATAGTAATTCTTGAGAGCACTGTATAAATTGGCAGTTCAACATTCTTTTGCCCAGGGACATATTTCTGTTTTATTTTTATTTTTTGCTGTTTCTCACAAATTAAGCTTTTACATTAGGGAAGATAGAGCGCTTTATTTGTTTAATTGTGTTGCTTATGTGGATAAGCTCCAAAACCAAACAAAATGATAAAATAACGAAGGCAAACTTCGACGAAAGACACAATCTGAAAGCCGGATTGGGTGATTATGATACAGAGGAAGCCACTTCAGTGCTCCACAGTAAAAGGCACCTAAAGTTCCCTTGGGACTTCTTGTTGTCCTTGTACTAGGAACAGAAACAACATACTTGTGCACTGCTTTCTTTTTCCCATGCAGATATAATTTTTAAGAGCTGCAAACATTGACTTGCAATTCAAGGTATTTATTTCTTGGAACACCAAGTATCAGTGCTTACTTCCAGCCCACCAAAAAAGTCAGTTGAAAAGCCCTATTCATCCAACAAGAAGTGTATGAAACAAAACCCAGATTGCTCTAGAATGTGCGGGGTATTTTAATTCAGCAGCTGTGCCTTCCCTTTATGGTATTACTACCAGACAGCAGGGTACTCAGCTATCACCATAACTTTAAAAGACGTGAGGTTGATACAGAAAAAAAAAAAAAACAGCACAATACAAAATTCACTAACAAACCAGTTCTGTCATGCAGTCTTACAGGGTTATTTTTATACTTTATAGCATAATACTTTGTACCCTTTCCAGAAGATTTTTTTTGTAAACAACTCTCAATGTCCTTGATCCAGCCTCAGCAAGTATGGCCAGTGCCATCTTATCATCATCATAAGCCCTGGGCAAAGCAATGCACAGGGCCCCTCCCAAACCCATTTACAGGGATAAAAATGAAGCCAAAAATTTTGAACATACAAGCTTTGAAAAACACAAACGTTTCAACGTATAAATGATAATTCACAATGTGTCCTCCAGCAACACACTGCCAATTTATTACACTGCTGCCCTTCATCATCACACTGTACTCTCCTTCACATTTTTGCCCCGTCTTGTGCATCTCTACAGCCATCCAATCTCCCCTTCCTTGGGTGTGTCCATTCAGCTTTCTGTCCCCCCTCCTTGTGTGTCCAGTCAGCCTTCTGCCCCCTCCTTATGGAGGCTCTGACCCCTTCAATAACAGGTGGAGCGGCGGTCTGCGGATTTCACTAGCGGTCAGTCAGTGCAGTCAAAGCATTTTCAGACTCACAGTACTGGCCTGCTAGAGAACAGGAGATTACACCAGCTCCCCAGAGGAAATCCATTACAGTTAGTCTTCAAAAAGGTTTTGATTGCTGGGGCCTGGAAGCAGTGCTCAAGGGCTCCTATACTTGTGGGGCCCTGGACACCTAGAGTATTAAAAAAAAAGTCTGCTGAGGTGTGAGAACATAGCAACATGAATGCTCTTTTGCCTTTGGCAAGTTGCCATAGCTTGCTCTAAAGCCCACACCTGCATTAGAACATGATTCAAATTAATGGCTTTCTACAAAGTAAACTTGTTTTGGTACAAAATCAACTAAAAAAAAAAAAAAAAAACTAGAAACTGGAAAAAAAAAAAAAAAAAAAAAAAGTACTCTTTCAAACAAACTGATTAACTGATGTATGTTCTTATTTTGGAATGTTCAAATCTGGCTCTTAGTTGGATAGTCATTTATTGTCCCTAGGTGTCTGTTTGTTTAAACAATTAGTTAGGCTGTCGAAATCTTAAATGTAGACAATCTAAAGCCATTTTATTCTAAGTACATTTTATTCCAAGTACTTTGATAATATCATGAAACTGAAAGCATTAAACAAGAGAAGAACAGGAAGGAACAATCTACCAGAAAAACATCGAAACAAGAACACTATCAACACCTGGCCTGTGAATCTTCTAATACTCCATTCAGATCAGCTAAAACCCTGGCTTTTTCTGGCAGTCTGAACGTGAACACCGGCTCTCTCTAGCCGGGTCTTAGACCCGGTTAAAAAGAAGGGGTTTGTGGAGAAAGCCGGGTCCCGCGGCTCCACTGCACAGCGGTGACCTGTGTGTCCCTGCAAATCCCCGGGGTTTGAAAACCCCGGGGATTTGCAGGGCTGGTAATCTGAACAGGGTATAACTCTGCACCATGCAGAAACTTGCAGAAATGTGCATAGCCAGTAACTACTACTTGGAACTTTGCAAGAATAAATGCTTATTAACGCTTTAACTGTTGTATCCGTTTTACCCACATACTATTAACCATCATTAACACATTTAACTTGCTTATACCATCTCACTGCAATGCTTACACTACTGCTAATTCTTATTTCCTTACACATTTTTCTTCACTTTTATACATCTTTCAATACCCCTCATTCATATCCCTGTATCCTTATAGGCCCAGCTCTACTAAGCAATCCCCAAATTAACTTGCATGAACTCCTATCTTATCTAAAATGTTTATCTGTAGATCACATAATCTCCTATTTCTCTCACTACTTCTTGTGTTAGCTGGTGATATCTCTTCAAATCCTGGTCCTCGCATCTATCACTCAATTCAATCAAACTCTGGATACTATAGAAATCAGGCTAATGTCAAACACATCTCCTGTCTCCCACCACCTTCAAAAACAATAAATTGTGCACTATGGAATGCACGCTCTGTCTGTAACAAGCTAACCTCAATTCATGACCTCTTCCTTTCTAACAACCTTAACCTCATTGCACTAACATAAACCTGGCTCTCTGAATCTGACACTGTCTCACCTGCTGCCCTGTCACATAGTGGCCTTCACTTTACTCATACCTCCAGACCTGGAGACAGATGGGGAGGTGGGGTTGGAATACGCTTTCCCAAAATGTCAAGTTTACTGTTCTAATGAATCTTTAATCCTTTACCTCTGCGTGTAGCTGTAATCTATCGCCCCCCCAGTGAATCTTACCAACAATTTCTACAACACTTTTCTGCATGGCTCCCTCATTTTTTTATCCTCTGACTTACCAACCCTTATCCTCGGTGATTTCAACATTCCCATTAATGATCCTCCTCCTCCTCATGTCTCCAAGCTTTTTTCTCTTACCTCATCTCTTGGCCCCTCTCAGTGGATTGATTCTACGACTCATAAGGATGGTAATTGCATTGATCTTGCATTCTCTAAGCTATGCTCAGTCACTGATCTCAATAACTTTCCTCAACCTCTCTCGGACCATCACCTTATAACCTGCAAACTCTCCCACACTAAGTCTAACTCTATACTCTATAACTCAGCAACACCTACTCACACCCGAATAAATCTTAATGGCATTAATTTTAACCAACTTTCTCAATCTGTGCAACAACTTCTATCTCCTGTCCCTAATCTCCACTCTCCTGATGTAGCAGTTTCTCACCTAAACCAAACACTAGTAGACATCCTTGACCAAGTTGCTCCAGCTACACCTCATGTACCATGGCGACTCAAATGTTAGCCATGGCACACCAATGACACGTGTAACCTTAAAAAAAAAACAAAAAAAAACTCTCCCGCAAACCAGAATGTCGTTGGTGAATATCTCGTCTGCCCTTATACAAACACCTATCACACTTATAGAACTGCCCTGGATAATGCCAAACAATCTTACTTTCAAACTCTCATTTCTACTCAGGCTTCTAACCCCAAACGCCTCTTTCGTACATTTAATTCCCTACTAAACCCACCTGTGCATAATCCACCAACACCCGCCTGTGCATAATCCACCAACCTCCATCAATGCCCATGATCTTGCAACGTACTTTAAGGACAAGATTGATAACATAAGACTGGAACTATCCTCCAACTCCTCTTCTACTAACATACTGTCCAACCCTCTTTCTCCCCCCCCTGCCACTATGTCCTCATTCCATCTCACAAATGAAGAGGAAATATCCGCTCTATTCTCCTCTTCCTACTTTACTACCTGTCCTCTTGATCCTGTACCCTCACAAGTCAGTCGATGTCCATCTTCTGTGCTTATTCCAACCTTAACTACAATCTCTCTCTGAAGACTGGTATCTTCCCGTCTCTATTCAAGCACGCGCTGATTACTCCAATTTCTGGTTCACATCCTACCTCACCAATCGCTCTTTCAGTGTCCACTTTTCTGGATCTGCCTCTTCTGCCCTTCCGCTATCTGTTGGGGTACTTCAAAGCTCAGTCCTGGGACCCTTGCTCTTCTCTAACTCTACCTCTTCCCTTGGACTACTAATAAAGTGATTTGGTTTCCAATATCATCTCTATGCAGATGATACACAAATCTATCTATCCACCCCTGAACTGTCACCAACCATGTTGGCTCGTGTAACGGACTGTCTTTCCGCCATTTCATCCTGGATGTCCTCTCCCCATCTTAAACTTAATCTTTCAAAAACAGAGTTATTAATATTTCCTCCTGCCAACAAGAGCTACCCACCTGGTCTCTCTATTTCTGTTGACAACACTGAAATATTCCCTACTCGCCAAGCTCGCTGCCTAGGTGTTACACTTTATTTTGAACTGTCCTTCATGCCCCATATTCAATCAGTTTCAAAATCATGTTATATACACTTAAAAAACATTTCCATAATTTGAAAATATCTCACAAGAAACTGCTAAAACGCTCATTCATGCACTAATTATATCCTGCATTGATCGCAATGCCCTTCTAATTGGACTCTCATAATATAAAATTACCCCTCTACAGTCTATATTGCATGCAGCAGCAAGACTGATCTTCCTAGCAAAACGCTTAACTACAGCTACTCCACTCTGTCAGTCTCTACATCGGTTGCCCGTAAACTACAGAATCAAATACAAAATCCTCTTGCTAACCTATAAAGCCATAAGCAATACTGCAACTGCATACATATCCTCACTTGTCTCAAGATATGTCCCAGCACGTTCTCTCAGATCATCACAAAATCTACAACTCACTTCTGCACTTCATAAATGCTCAGATTTACAGTTGCAAGACTTCTCCCGGGCTGCACCCACTCTCTGGAATAACCTTCCTCATCCATTAAGACTATCCCAACTCTACAAACTTTCAAGCGTTCCCTTAAAACTCATCTCTTCAGACAAGCTTATCAAATTCCACAACCTCCCTAAGCATTAAATACAATATTAACAACCACTTCTGCCATTTAACACATTATTAACACAAACCCGCACACTCTCTTTTCTACAATTCCCTCATCTCTGCTACTAACACTGCTATGTGGCTGGATCATACAGAGCACTGAAAGCACTTGCCATACACCCTTGCTGGTCCATTGTGTGATATATAGCACTTACCCTTATGTATCAAACCCACTGTCCTATAGAGCAGGGGTTCTCAACCTTTTTTGGGTGAGTACCAGTTACCTGTTAAGGAACGAGGTCGAGTACCACCTAAAAAATTGCAGAGAAAATGAGCATTGTGCGTGCTCAGAACCGGGAACGCGTTCAGACGTATGGGCGCAAGGCTGCCCATATGTCTGTGTGCGACTAAGTGCACTCTGCGAGTATGCTTATTTACATATTAAAATAATTTAATCTTTATTTAATCTATATTTATTTAATTTTTAATTTTTTATTTTTTTACATTATGCCAGCATAGTAGCATGAAAACTATGCTCAGACATTAAGGTGCCAGCTGTAAGACCATTTAAATGGGTTTTTAAATTCTACAATTAAAAACCTATTTAAATGGTTAAGTAGCAGAGGCTTGCAGATGTACAACAATTAGAATAACATGAGTCAGGTGCTGTCCAGAACTTATTTCTCCACAGTAAGGTGCAATAAAGTGCTATAAATATATTTAAAAAATGTTAAAGGTATATAAACTACAGGCAATGCCAGAGAATATGTATAAATAAATCAATAAAAGGTGGGTATACTGGACACCTTGAAAATGATTTTCAGAGTTATTTAGTGGGGATATAATGGTTAGCATAATGATAAACTATTTTACTTATTCAGAAAAAAGTGCATTCAGTGCAAAAAAAAGTGCAATAATAATTATCCCAATTAACCGGATGGCATAAAATAAATAAAATAACGTTATGTTCAGTATACCCACCTTTTATTAATAAATATATATATATATTATTATATTTTTTTCCCTCCAGAATTGTATGTACTGAAAATAGAATTTATATACCTTTAGCATTTTTTTTTATATTTATAGCACTTCATTGCATCTTATTGTTGAGAAATAAGTTCTAAAAAACACTTACCTCACAAATCCAGGCCGTCAGAAGGGGGAGCAGAGGAGCGGGAGAACGTCCTCAGCGTCTCGCCAGGGGAAGTCAGAAGAAACACTCGCGAGAGTAAGCCTTAATCTCACAGAGTGTTGAAGATATCCGCTGGCTGGACGCTGAAATGTTGTTTAGTGTGACAAGACTTAAACTGATCTTTACTGACAGGTTGAGTAGAAAGCAGTTTAAGTCTGGCACTAAACATCATTACAGCGTTCCAGAGGACCGTTGTGGCTGCCAGCCGCATACCACCTGACAGAAGTACCATGCGTTGAGAACCCCTGCTATAGAGTGTAAGCTTGCGAGCAGGGCCCTCCTACCCACCCAATTTGTCTGTTATTACCCAGTGTTGATATAAAAAGATTGTTAAATTGTAAAGCGCTACGTAATCTGTGGGCGCTATATAAAAACTCAATAGGTCAAAAATTATACAAACAGTGTTTTATACGGACAAATTGCATACATAGTAATTGCAGTCATGATAATCATTTAACTTTGATGGTCTGAATGTAATTAGTGCCAGAAGGGGTATTACTTGTGCAGTTAATGTTTATACCAAACGTAACTACACATGCAATCTCATCTTACTCGCATTCAGATGCACTGTGCTTACCTCAAAACAATGTATTTATTTTTAATGTGTTTGGTAAAATTTATTGGACAATTCTAAAGTCTCAATTCTAGTTCTCGTCATAGTATTTTACATTTTAGATTGCCTGGGACACTTTGATGCCATCAATATCCCCTTATGTTATAAGTACTTGGAAACATTTAGCCAAAACTAAGCGTAAGGTATATTATATAATGTATGTGTTACAGTCAGCCAAAGGGATTCTCACAAGGGGCCCAGAATCTATGTCAGCACCAGGTGTTCACTAGAGCCTCTAATGGTGAGGATAGTCTGGGCTGCTGGTCTGACAGGTTGTTCCCCCGGTGATAGGCCCAGAGGGGTACTGCAGCATGGTTAGTGCTACCAGGAACCCAGGTACTCACAGGACCCCTTGCATACAGGATAACAGATAAGTAACACACTGAAACCCTCAAGAACAGTAATGTGGTTTTTAATGCAAATACTGGAACCCTCATACACAGTATAGCAAGAATGGATGTACACACAAGGTAATGAACAATAGATAAGTATACCAGTATGAACCCCAAAACGCAGGGAGTATAGGAGGAGGATGGAACTAGCACTGGAGGTGTTACAGGCTGCTCTCCTAATCAGAGAAGATATACTAACGAGGAAACTGCTACACAGGCAGAACTTGTGTACTACAAGTCCCAGGATGGAATAAAGGACTGTGCTGACAGAATAAATAACAGCACACAGCAGGTAAAGACAGGTGAAACAGTCTACCAATGCTAACACAGTAAGCTGGAATATACAGTGGAGCAACGGCTCAATAGAGATGACACACACTCCGTGGAATACACGCGCAGTAAAAGCACACTGGAGATAACAACTACGCAGTGGTACAACAGACTGGCGACTACACACTCGAGCGAGATGGCAAATGCCGCGAGAAGATGTTTAAACACAGGAACTAACAAAGAGCTCCACACACTGCTAGATGGCTAAAGCAGGTAACGCACACAACACGTGGCAGATCAAACACTCAACAGACAGGACGGAGCAATGGGAGATGGTAAACACATGCACGCACCACTCAGGAGTGGGGAAGAGACTGAGACCTGTCCGGGGCTGAGGCCACCAGCGGGAGTAGCGAAATACCCACGCCACACCACACCACACCACACCACACCACACCACACCACACCACACCACACGTCAACAACAAAACAGAGGGTATCAGGAAAGCAAGGGGGTACACAGCAGGAACACAGGGTATCAGGAGTATGCAAAGCAATACACAGAACTCAGACAGTCAGCAAGCGCGATCAGGAAACCAGACGCTATAACCGACAACTATGGAACCGAGCAGAGGCTATTTAAGGGGAACTCCCCCAATCAGCAATGAGCACCTGACACACCTCCAGGGTTGATTACCGGAAAAGTGCACACAGAAAAAATCCCCTGCTACACCCTGCTAGTGTTATTCTTACGGAGTGTAACAGTATGCATGTTCGTTTGATAAATAAAATTGTATTTATGTATTTTGAACAATGTGAGTTGGTGTCTCCTTAGTAATCCTAGTCTATATAGTCTTTAAATAAAACCTGGTCCTCACTTGTTTTGTTTTTTAATCTTTTATTTATTTATTCCTATTTTTGGCGGGCGGGGGGATGTGCACCATCCAGCGAGTGATGACAGAAAGCCTATATCACTTACATACTAAAAGAAAAATTATGAGGAAGATAGAATGAATCAACATCAATTACTAGTCCTTAAATACTGTACTGTACCCAATGGCATAAATGATCTGCCATAATTCAGATACTGAGGGATATTCTTAGGATTGTATTCCCTTACGGTCATAGTTTTCTGGCGATGCCCATCATAGCAAAATAACATATACTTTTGTTAATTCAAGATCTGGTACATAGTGATACACAGACTTCTACTGTCCTTTGTATGGGCAATCTTTTGCCAGAACTCCCTAGTGAAGGCCATTGCCTTCAACCCAAAATAGAGTGGAGATTCCCATTCTCACCAGGTACTGGGTTTATCAAGCAATGAAAATTTATTATCAATGTGTATAATAGCATTAAAATCACAATAAAAGCAAAAAAAAAGGAGAAAAATATCAATGTATATGTATTTTCATCCCTCCAAATACTTGGGAGGCAATCATAAGTTCCTTTTCAAGATAACCATTATAGATAGATATTTATGTGAACAACATGTAATGGAGAATGGAAAGGTATAGCTTTATAGCAGTCTGTTCTTAACTGAATGGATAATATGGACATTTAAACAAATTGGTGCCCTTTAAACTGGGTAAAGACCTATTCAATTATCAGGCCAAACATGATTTATAATTTGTCTGATAGAATAAGTCACATTTGTTGATTTGGGATTATAAACTTTATAAAAATCACAAACACTGATGATACGTTGTCAGAAAATCATGGGTGAAATGTATGCAAATGTAATCATCTATCCAACTTTTAAGTATTCTGTACAGCATAGGCAGATATCTGTACTGCATTGTGCAATGGGTGACATTTTTTTCAGCAGATAGTTAGGAGAGTTGATGATCTAAGACATGGTTGCCAACTCTCCCTGAATATCAGGGAGTCTCCCTGAAGAGTGGGCGATCTCCCCGATGCCGATTCAGTTATAGAAGTCATTGTGGTATGATGACAAAATTTAGAAATGGTGTCCTATTTTCTTGCATTAAGGCCTATGGAGGTGGCAGATGAAGAAGTCATTGATCTCCTATACAGAGTATGCACAATAAATACTGAAAATATTTATTCTGTGACATTTTAACTATCAATAAATACTGATGCTGCTATCCTTATTGAAAGAGTTGGTCTGGTAGTGTTAGACACAACCATGGGTGGAGTTATTCATAGGACACACCCCTTTACTACTAAAGGACACTCCCCTTTGATACTACAGGACACATCCCTTTGATACTACAGGACACACCCCTTTGATGCAGCCTTGATAGTGCTATCAAAATCTCCCTGATATTCATTTGCAAAAGTTGGCAACCATGATCTAAGATCTACTTGTAAATTGGTACAGTGTGTTTATGTAAAGGAGCATGCTCATCAAGACTTGCAATTGTCAGTGAAATTGTAGCTTAAATCGATTCAAGTACCTACACTAACCTAGAATACAGTTAACACTGACATTTCAGATGTTTATAGAAATGACATGAGCTTGTTGTTCACATAAATCTTTGAAAAGACTGGGGAAAGGAACAACACAACTTTTTAGTTTGAGTTTTAGTTTCAGCAAAGGAAATATTCCTTTTTGCAGATAACACACACAAAAAAATAAAATAATCTAACGGGGTAGACAGCAGGGGCCAGATTTACTAAGCTGCAGGTTTGGAAAAGTGGAGATGTTGCCCATAGCAACCAATCAGATTTTAGCTGACATTCTCTTTCATGTAAAATTAAAGTGACAGCTAGAATCTAATTGGTTGCTGTAGGCAACATCTCCACTTTTCCAAACCCGCAGCTTAGTAAATCTGGCCCCAGGAGGAGTACACAAAATGAGGGACCATCTAGGTAGACTTGAGGAATGGTCAAGAGTGTGGCAACTGTAGTTCAATGCCAAAAAATGCAAAATCATGCTTTTGGGGCACCAAAACCCAAAAGCTCAATATATCCTTAATGGCACTACATTAGAAATTAATGAGGTGGACAGGGATCTAGAAGTCATTATTTCATGTGTCTTAAAGGTAGCCAAGCAATGTAACAAAGCAATGAGAAAGGCAAGTCAGATGCTTGGTTGCATAGGGAGAGGAATTAGTAGCGGAAAGAGAGAAGTAGTGATACCTTTTTATAGATCGTCAGTATGACCTCACCTAGAATACTGCGTTCAGGTCTGGGAGCCATCTCCAGATAGACAAACATATTAGAGACTGTGCAAAGAAGAGCAATTAAAATGGATCATTGCCTGTGTCACAAATAATACCAAGAAAGACTAGAGGAACTAAACATATATAGCTTGGAACAGAGAAGGGAGAGGGGAATAAGATAGCAGCTTTCAAATATATTAAGGGTTGTGACCAGCTAGAGATGTAATAGAACACAAGGGTTTGAATATAAACTGAAGGGTGGTAGATTAAGAGGAAATGTGCGGAAAAATTACTTCACTGAAAGGGTGATAGATAAGTGGAATAGCCTCCCATCTGAGGTGGTTGAGGCTAACACAGTAAAACAGATTAAACATGCTTGTGATAAATATAAGGATATCCTAAATCTCAAACTAAATTAAGAGTAAATAGGGTCTAGGGTTAGTATAGTTTTAAATAAACAACTGGGCAGACTGGCTGGGTCATGTGGCTCTTATCTGCTGTCACTCTGTAGGTGGATTTCCACCAAACTTTGAGTATCTTAAGATGCTTTTGATCATGAAACAGTAAAGACAGATAAACAACTGAAATACCAGACCTACTACATAGCATTAAAAGTTTGACCACAAGCCTATTTCAAGGGGGAAAAAAAAGTCAGAAACAGAAAAAAATAACAGCTATATTAACAGCATTTGTTATTTTATTTTTTTTAGCATTCCCAACATTCAAGTTGCTATTAATTATAGTTAATTATAGAGTGTATATATTTAAAGAAAAAAACCTACCCAATAATTTGAAAAAACTTTGTTAAAATATGCAAGAATTATAAAAACTTTTCCAAAACAAACATGTATAAACACCCCCCCCCCCCANACACACACCTGAGCAGAAAATATAACAAATGACCTTATTCAGAGAAAAGCCTTCTGTCTTCAGACACTGATCCATTAAACCTCCCTCATTTCACAATTTAATACAATGAAATACTAATCAGCATCTCCTTTATGACCCACCTTCTTTTATTACTTAATTGAATGCAGTTGTAAAAATGTTTTCTCTCAAGTTTTATTTTTCTAGCACGATTGTTTAATAAGTTTATTATCATCTCTTTACTGCAGACGTTAAAGTAAAATATCTTTCATTTTTGCTTAATCTTACGTTGAAATAATAAGCATCGTTATCTTACCACCTGTCACCAGATGCTGTGACCGTAGTTCCAATTATCACCACTAGATGTCAGCAGCTGTAGAAATAAAGGGAGTAGGGACTGTCTCTTACGTGTGTGAAGTCTCTGGTTCCACGTGTATTTGTGTTTCCTGTGGCTGCTTCTTTGCTCCATCCCTCTGCTGAGTTCCTGGATTGTGAGTATCTGGTAGCTTGTCATTCTTCTGTGAGGTGTCACTATAGTATTGTTTATTCTAAGGGGTTATATGCTGTGTAAATGAAACTGCACAGAAGAGTGTCCTTGATGTGTGTTCTTTTTTTAAAAACTACCGTGTCTGTATTTCTACTTGGTAGCTGAAGCTGGGACTTGTTCAGCACAAATTCAGAGTTTTTGAACTAAAACCCTATAGTTATGATGTTTTGGGCTAGGGGCTTCTTTTATGGCTAGTGTATACGTGTGGTGTATATTTACATTTCTCGTTTTTATTTTCTAAACTGGGATCAGCCGATTCTGTGCTGGTAATGGTAGTTTTCATAGGTATGGGTTGTTCCTATTTATAAAAGTGTCCTGGATATAGCTGCAATCACTTTAGACCATGCTGTGGCAAAGGTTTGTTTAAAAGATGTAAGTTTCTTAATGCCTTTTACACATATTGCAGGTGCTACTTCAATGGCTTTTTGATATTGAATTTTCTCGCCCATCTCAACCAAACAACTCATTCCCACAACTCTTTTCATTACAACTGATTGTGTAAATTTCTAGCCATGCAAGATGTTGCTAAGCCTTGGTAACAGAGCCAGATTTAAAGCTCATGGGGCCCTTTGCATGATTCTGGTTTGGGGCCCCTTGCATGATTCTGGTTTGGGGCCCCAAGGGGTTGCTGATAGCTAGTGGGAACCAGTAAGAGGAGAAGTAGCCTACTATACTGATGTGACTGCCTGAGCTATGACTTTTTACACATGTGGACAATTTTGATGAGCCTGTGTTTCAGAAATGGCAACAAGGGTGATTAACAGTGTTGGATCCCAGGCAGCCACAGGCCCCTGGGACTCACTGGTGCCTAGGTTGCAGGTGTACTAAAAAATACTAAAAGTGACTAAACTCTGCAATATTAACTCTAAATATATTGCCTGGATTTTGAGTGTTTCAATATTCAAATGTTTCTGTTTACACAGAAACAAGTGTCTTGTTTTTTTTTTTGTAAACAATTGTTTTTGGGGTTTTTTCTGTCATTAAGATCTAAATTGAACTTCCAGATATTATTAAAAAAAAGTATGCATTCAGTTTATGGTTGATTCTGTATCAACTTCATGTATTATTTATTTGGCATAAGGTTTTTATTTAATGTGGGGTTTTTCTTTTCCTTTCCATAGCATGAAGCGACATTACTGTTCGGAAGGCATGGGCCGTAAAAGTGGGCACAATCGTAATTGGCGGAGAAAGCATTCTCATGGTTGCTTTAATGAAAGGTAAGTCCAGTACAGTTAGTTATATGTTCCCCCTCCCCCTAAATCGTTTTTTTTTTTCTTACTAGGCTTATTAAATAGCACTGTCAATGTCATTGTACAAGATAATGTATTGTCATCTGGCTTTTGTGGCAAACCCTGACAGCAAGAACTTTGTACTTCCACAGCAGTTATACAGCCACATGATGCCTAGTCTTTATGTTGACACTACAGAAAGCATCAAACGACAAGGAGGAACAGGCTTAATTCGTGCTAATTAGGAGTTATAATTATCTCAGAAAATGCAGACTATTTTCAGAAAGCAGTTGAACACATATATGTGTA
This sequence comes from Limnodynastes dumerilii, assembly GCA_011038615.1. Lineage (NCBI taxonomy): Eukaryota > Metazoa > Chordata > Amphibia > Anura > Limnodynastidae > Limnodynastes > Limnodynastes dumerilii. Next base: position 385,791 of record WWET01000188.1, on the reverse strand, counting down.
TATATAATATTAATACTGACTGTTTGCTATTTACTCTCACCATGGGATATATTTAAATTGACTATATTTTTATATAGATCCATGCTTTAAACAAACAGCAAACTGTTCATATGTGGACTTCTAAAGCTGGCCACACACTAGAGCGATTAGCGGCTCAAACGCACGATTATAGTGGATTGGGCCAAATATCGCTTTAGTGTATGGTGCAGATTTTTTTTCCAAATGGCGATAAAACCATCCAAAAACTCTAGGGCCCGATTATCGCACCTCTTGGAATTCCTGAATGATAATTGGACCCTAGCTGTGATTTTTGGAGGTACCTAGTGCTCTGCCCTCTCTCCCTCTATGTAAAATAACTGCTGGACAGACATTTAACACAGAAGGAGAGAGGGCAGAGCGCTGCAGAGCCAGGGTGCAGCGCTGTCCTCTCTCCCTCTGAGTTTTCAGGTGGAGTCAGTTTAATTATATTCTATGCATGCCGTGAGAATTATTTGCTTTTTCTTATTGCACTGATAATGACCAGCATCATTTTTACACTGTTATTTAGACTTCGGATGTAGACTTCAGAAATTTGACTCCCCTGAAATCAACATGGGGTGTTGAATTAGGTGTAACTTTCCTCTTTCAAAACTCTGAATCAGGACCTTTATGTCTCCTATAATGAGCACATTCTTTGCACTTCTAATTGTAAAACGTCTATAAGTTATAGGTCAGACCCACCATCGCAATCTACTGAAACAAGCCGAGACGTGGCCTCTTATTCCAGTGTCCCTCAAGCATCTTCAGTACCAGGTAAATGCACAATATAACATTTTAAGGAGTTCCTGTGTGTGTATACACACACTACAGTTTGGAGAGCATTGCATAAATCCGACTTCCTCTATATAGTACTAACCTGACATGCTAAAGCTGTTAGTCTGGGGCAAGTAGTACTAATTATAGCTCAGCAGCGGTTAAACAAACTTTGCGTCATCTGTTTCCCCTTTTGGCTTCAAGATTTAGTAATGTTCCCAGGAGTATTCCAGAGTTACCCAAACTAGTCCTCAAGGCTTTTCTGATGATCATGTGACCTCAAATATATAATAACAGAACAACAGTTGCCAACCTTTTTCACTTTGCTGTTTGGTGGCCCTTGGTCCACTCACTATAAATTTTTGTACTGGTCTTTTTCGCTTGATGGACCCTTTACCTTATATTTTTTTTTACATATTTGTGATGGAACTCAAATCTATACCCACTGCACATATTTTATTTCTTATTAGATGGCAAACGCTATAATTTCTGTCATCATAATGCTTGCATGTGTCCTTCAGACCCTCAATTGTTTTTAAATGTTGCTGAACACGCCACCTCTTAGCACCCTGTTACAATGCATACTTATTACTTATCAGTGCAATTGAACATGCCACCTCTTAGCACCCTCTACAATGCATACTTATCAGTACTATTGAACACGCCATCTCTCTTAGCACACTTATCATAGTTCTTGTAAGTTTTGCTTTTCACTTCTTTCTTAATGTTCTTCTGTTTCCTGATCTGCTAAGCTGTCCCTTATCCCACTGGAATTGGGAACCCCTGGTCTAGAATATTGTCAACCCAGACACCTCTACATTTATTCTGTTTCTAGCACTGTTAATTGACTGCAAAATATCAGATCCTCTTTTTGCTTGTTCATGTACAATGTTATTGTTGTAGTTATTTTATTTTTGATTATGAACTTCTTGGGCGTTATTCTTACTAAACTTCTTATATTGCTACTTACCGTTTTCTTGCTTTGTTTGCTACACGTTTCTTTTGTTGATTGTTTGTTTGATAAAATAGGGTATTGTCTGATAAAGTAGGCTATTGTTTTAAATGTAAATAAGCCAGTGTTGTGTTATATTGTAGAGCTCCCAGGATTCTACTTTGATCCAGAAAAGAACAAATACTTCAGAATGCTTCCAGGACACAACAACTGCAATCCGCTGACAAAAGAAGGGTTACTCCAGAAAGAGATGGAACTGAAGAGACAGCGGCTACTGGAGGAAGATAAATCTAGAAAAGTGAGTTACGTTAAAGCTCTGCAACAGAATGTGGTGTCTCTGATGTTGACAGTCATGTCACCCTTGCTATAATCATCAATTCGTAATGGGCATGGCATTCAATTGAATTGTGGTGTTTTAGAAGGGAATTATTTTGCTCCCTAGCACACATGCCTACACGTTTTTTTGTAAGTGGGCTTTTAACATTCTTGATATGCTGTCATTTAAATTTTTAATTTTTTTTATTTTTTTATTTCAACTTTGTTTTATAAAAGAAAATGGTTTAATTCTCGTATTTCTTTTGCAGAAATCAAGCAAACATGGACTAAATGTGTCATTACTAGTGTTGAAACGACAGCTGGGGCTACTGCCTTTCACAACTTATTGCAGGTGACTAAAAATATATGAAGTCAAGAACAGGCAGTGTTAGGTGTCCGTTTTACATCTGTAAAATGGACACCTAACAGACTTCCTGTTCATGGTAATAAACCTACAAAGTACAAATGTCATTGCATCAACAAATGAAAATGTATAGAGTATCAATTTAGAATTGCAAAACCGCTTTAATATTTACTGGTCTAAATACAACATTTTGACTCTACTTTTATTACACTAATTTCACACTGCAGCACTGTGACATGTGGTACATTGATAAAAGAACGTGGCTAAGTAGGTAATTGAATAACATTACATAGTAATACAGAGTAATTGCCAATACAAAGGTTGAAATTGTTAAGCACCTTTTTATTATGTCTATTATGTGTATTGCTGCGATCTTGTGCTATGTATTTAGTTCCATTTTTTTTTCCCCGCTCCCTGGATTTGCTTTCGCTCTTCTCTCATTTTGTTCATACTATAGACGAGTCCACGAGCTGAAAGTGAATTGTATGCAGAGGAAGGAGGTATATATCAATAGTCCTGAGCCGGTGGGTGCTGGTACGCATAGGTTTGAATTTATATTGGTAAGTTTCCAACATTGGGAATAACATACACTCTCGCTGTATGAATGACAATGTCTTATGGTCATACTGTTTATCTTCCAGGCAGATTCTCAGTGCAAAACTCTATTTGCTGTAAATGACGTGGAGAATGGTTTCTGTAAATACGGTCTTCTGACCCTTAATGGTTTGTGGAAAGAAATGCCTACAGTGGAGAGTCATGATAACCCTTATTTCACCAATCAGAAGGTAATTAAGTGTTGCTGAAATTGAGATTCGGTCCGGTAACTTGTGATTAACCTATCTCTAAAAAAAAAAAAAAAAAAAAAAATCAACTAAAAAAAAAAAATCAACTAAAAAAAAAAAAATTAATTTCTGCTGTACAACATAAATGTGCATGGTATGTGCTTAATTAGTGCAATGAGTCTTCGTTGTACATTCATTTTGTGCATTTAACTACCGTTAAATATACACACTTAAGATTGGTTTCTATCACCAGTGAATGAGAAATGGAAATCTTTTGTGCAAGGCTCCTTGCACACACAAATTTGAAACAGAGGGAATAAAAACCATTGATTTGACATTGTAGTTTTGTGGGGTGGGTTAAACAACTGGTATGGTGGCCCTTACATATTGATGGATTAATATTATATTAATACTGATTGTACATAATTTATAGCTGGGAAATATAATCTAATTAATCGAATTCCGATTCCGAATTATATATCAGAAGTTCTACGATACTCTAAGTAAATTACAGTTAAATAGGCTGCTTTATTACAAATTACAGGATTTGCAAGCGATGATGTATCATTACATGGGCTATTTCTCAGTGGTTTTGACTTTTATTTACACTGTAGTATTTGTATGTGGATTTTAATACCTCAGAATTTGGGCAACAATTTCACTGATTTTTAAATAAAGATTTATTATATATTGTACGAACATAGTATATTAGAGTTGGGAAACCCGGAGTGCCCTTTTAGAGGAATCTTTACTTGTATTTTCATATATATGATTAAATATGCTAATCCGATGCAGTTAGGGCATGCTTTAAGTTGTAGTTTCACATCACCTGAATAGCCACGGATTGGATAGGCCTGATGTTCAGGGCTTTCTCTTACATTTATTAAAATGCTTTTTTTTTTTTTTTTTTTTTTTTTTTTTTTTTTTTTCCACTCAAGGTGGTTGCTGCATGTTGGGCTTCAGTGACTGCCCCAGATTCACATGTGCTGTATCCTTTTTAAAAAGAAACATTAGTGTTTGTGATTTTAAACTTCAGCTATTTAATCTATTTAACTTGAATCTATTAATTGTTGATTTAACCTTGACAGTCACTCAGTGTTTGTCTTCTTGGCAAATCAGATCTTCCAGGTTGTGTGAGTCTTATTCCAGCACGTTTATTTAGGAACTTGGATGCCGACTATGAAGGTAAACTATCTTGTGCTATTCTTCTTTTTAAATATTTTTAGTATGGAAATTAACAATCTGTTTCTTGACTTCTTAATGAAGTATTTACATTTGGATATAGTTTTCAGATTTTAAATTTTTTTTTTTCCCGTCCATGTTTCTAAGATGGCCATCCAGAAATGCTCTACAATGTCAGAGTAAGTAATGCGTGGTCATGTGCATGGAACACGAACCCTCGCTTGGAGTGTAGCTATGCAGCAGGTTAGTTCAACTGAGGTTTTCCAACCCATTTATTGCTAAAGCACCTATGTGTATATCTATATATCATTTTATTTATTTTAACTTTAAAGGTCTGAGTAATCAAATCCTGATCATGAATGCTGTTACAGATGTTCGGAAGACGTTCAGAACTAACAGTGATGTCTTGGCTCAGCAATTTGCCACTCAGGTATTCACTTAAACTGCTCAGTATGGTGTTACTTTAATATTAACTTGTCCTATTCTGCCTGTTACAAACTTGCATCCTATAGGGATATAGGTTGTGGTCCTTGCTTCAATACTAAAAGTGGTTAATTTATTTCTCCACCTGTATCACCCCTCCCATAGGGAATCTACTCTAGTTTGTGTGTCCTCTGGAGCAGTGTTTTATTAGTGCTTAGGCCCTGGTGTTTTTACTTTTTCCCACAATGTTGGGCTCAGGAGCACTTACCAAAAACTGGATAGCCTACAGATTTCTTCCTTCACTAAGGGTCCCTCTGCCAGGATAAGTAGCCTGCTGGCTTTCCTCGCTACCAATGCGCTGTTGCAGTCTCCTGCATACACTGTATTGAAGATAATTGTTGGTAACTTGTAACCTTTACAATTATATTTTACTGCCAAGACAAAGGGGTCTGCTGGAAGTACATGTGGTTATCCCAAGCTGAGACTGGGTTGTCTCTCTATATTGCTTAGTCTGCCCAGGGCATCTTCCTCAATGGCCTTTTTAATGCAACCTATAGATGAACATGTAAGTGTCATGTCCGACTTGGTTAATATTTTGACATCTCTTCTAGAAAGTGGGGGGTTCATTTGGGGGTCTGACAAAAGGGTCTCAGTGGAGTATTCCGCTGTTAAAGAATCCTATACTGTACAAAACGCTGATGATCTATATCTGATCCAGAATCAAGTGAGATTGCATACACGTAAATCCGTTTTCACAGAATGGACTTGCATGGACGATCCCATAATCTGTGTGCGCAAAGATAGTTTACTCCCCTTGCATGCATGGACCTTCCGTGATAAAATGGGGTGGGTGTGTAATGCAGCATTGCATGTAAGGGTTTAGCCAAGCTGTTACTGTACTGTACATGCCTTTGCATGGAATGCAGCATCTATCGTGCTACATTACGTACCTCTTGCACGTGCATACGGAGGTGCTTACTGGGTACTTGTGTGTGTGTGTGTGTTGTGTGTAAGAACCTTGCCATTATAAACTCAGGATATCGCCCCTGATTCAGTAAACTAGTATTTGTGGATATATAGCTTTCAGAACTTGCTGCCTTTTACCTTTTTTAAAACACAAAAGAAAGCCTTTGTAGTTTATTTTAGGAGGCTTGGCAGAAGACGTACTGTAAATTTCCCTCAAAGATACCACAAATAAAAAAATGGGATTTACTACCTTCAGCTTATGTGGTATGTGTCTTAAGACCCTGTATATCTACTGCTTGAGAAAATGAAGCGGTCCGGGTTTAAGCGGAAAGATCTGGATATGGGTTTACAAGAGACATGCTCACACTTGTGCATCCTTGTATCATGGGTGCCTCACCTTTTGTTTGCTCTATAATGGTGGTATGTAACGCTGACTGAAATCACCTATTGTACAAAGTTGTGTTGAGAGACGAAATGTATGAAACTGCAGTTGTGTATTGTCTGTAATGCACATTCTTTGATTTGCTTCAATGAAAAAAAAAAATATTTAGGTTGCAAAAGCTATGTGGGCAGTTAGCCAGGCAAAACCTAAACATCCTAGGTTTCAGTCCTTTGTCCCTTTTAGTAGATCACAAAGAGCTCACACCAGTGGATGGTCCTCCACCTCAAGGGACAGAGGCGCTGCTAGGCATGTAACTTCCAAGCCTGCAGTTGGTATCTGCATGACTGGACTCCCTACCACAGTACTGTGGTGGGTCTGATGTTATACAGTTTAAACATCAATGGCTGGCATCATCCCCTGATGCCTGGGTTTGTCACTCAAGGTTATATTATAGACTTAATGCATTTCCTTGTCAAAGTTTTTTGCAATCTGTTATAGGCTTTAGACAGCCCCTCCTCCCCAGTTTCTCCTCTGAAAAAGGGTCTGTGGTTTGCTCTAACCTTATTTTGAATTTTTTTTTTTTTTTATCTCTTTATTTTGGCAACAATATACATCATAAAATCACAAAAAGGGTACATACAAGATATTTGGTAACAAGATAAGGCAGTATAATACAAAGTAAAATAGTGCACAGAATAATAGACAAAAAAATGTATACTGCATTCTATTCAAAATACCCTGGTTGTAAAACTAAAATAGAAGAAACTTGACAAGGGGTACTGTTGGTTTTTAATGTAACGGGGGAATAGGAGCCAAAGGAATGAAGCACATTAAAAGGATACTAAGTAAAGAATAAGGAAAAGGCAGGAGAGAGGGTGGGGGGAAGGGGGAAGGAAAATATACCCTAACCACTTAGAATAGGGATAAAGAACTCTTCTGCCAGGGGGGAGAACAGTAACTGATCAGCGAAAGATGGCTGAAGAAGTTAAACTGATCCTGTGAGGGTGCGGTTGAAGTGAGAGATCCATGTTTTCCACACTTTTTGGAAAGACCGGACAGTATTGTGAAGCTAGCTGGTCCGGAATTCCATAGAAGAAATGTACCAAAGCCTATTAATAATTGCCAACATAGAAGGGGATGCCACTTTTTCCCAGGCATATATATACATATATATACATATATATATATATATGTATATGTGTGTATGTGTGTATGTGTGTATGTGTGTATGTGTGTATGTGTGTGTGTGTATACTGCGGCTTTGGAAAAGTGGAGATGTTGCCCATAGCAACCAATCAGATTCTATCTGACATTCTCTAGTATGTAATAGTTAAATGAGATCTAGAATCTGATTGGTGATACTATGGGCAACATCTCCCCTTTTCCAAACCCCAAAGCTTAGTAAATCTGGCCCCTGGGGTCAGATTTACTAAGCTGCAGGAAAGAAAAAGTGGAGATGTTGCCCATAGTAATCAGATTCTAGCTCTCACTTTCCTATTACACACTAGAAAATATCAGCTACAATCTGGTTGCCATGGGCAACATCCCTTCTTTTCCTTTCCCGCAGCTAGAGTGCCACTGATTATGCTGATCCTAAACTGGATCCAGACTTACCAAAATGTGTTCATTTAAGACTGGCTGTGGAGAGCGCTTCTACTATGTGGGAGGGGTAAGTATGCTGGTGGACCAGTGAGGCCATGCTGTGTCCTATGTAGTATACAGAAATTTTAATGTAGGGTCCTTGGATCAGATGAGTGAATGAGGGAGGGAAGTGGCACCCCTTCGCCCATATGGAAGGCTGAATCCAGAGGGGATCTGGCATTGTATCCTGGCTGCCGCTGTGCTCAGAAAGCATTGTCTGAATCCAGCCCTCCAACTGCATTTGTACTGCCACAAAGTACAGGGAGTTTAAAATGTCTCAGTTACAGAATCTGCTCTATTCTATTTTTCTTGCTTAATGTGCTGAGGTTAGAAAGTTGTGCTTGGCAGCCAGATAATTTATGTGAGTGGTATAATAGTGTGTGGACAATAAATTCTTCAGCCATCCTGGTGCAGACGGAAGTAAGTCAGGAAGGTAGACACAGAGACCTGCTTCCCCGTCACATCAGGAGGTGTTTGATGTCACGGATCCAGCTCCGGACACAATGTTTTATCTTTTCTGGGGTCTGTGGGAGATCTCATGGAGAGTGAGTGCAACTGCAAACTAAAACAAGGCAGATGCAGAGTAGCATCAGGCAAACTGCAGGAAACGCAGCTCTAGCTAGGTATAGAATCTGTGCCCAAAGATAACAGCTACAGATGTATCAGAGTGTTTTCACTAGGAGTGTGGGACAGCACATATAAGTCTGTACCCACTTAAAGCATTGCATGTGAATTGTGTTTTTACAACCTAAACTTAATACAAACATGAAATCCCTGGCTGAGCTTTATTGGTGAAATAAGTGCAGAGCCTAAAGCAGAGAAAGGAGTGCGGTTCGCCGGTACAATGGTCTTTATTTCTACCATCATACGACAGCTGAATGCAGACTGCCTGCAATTGTGTTGTATTATATTGTATTGTATTGTATTGTATTGTAGAAAGCGGTGGTGATGTGACTCCTAGAGTCACGAAGAGTCATCCGCCGAAGGGTAACTAATCTTACTAACCCTACCCTTAACCCTTTTCTAACCCTTACCCTCTGTTTCCTGCTGCCTTCAGTCCTAACCTTTCATGCACTACAGCCTAACCCTAACCCTCCATGCACCACAGCCTTCTTCTTAAACCCTAACCATAGCCCTCTGCAGCCTAAACTTAACATCAACCTCTTGGTACCCTTTTACCCCGTCCCCACCTGGTGGCTCCCTCTCAACCTCTCACTGCGCACTATCCCATCCTCCCTGATCTGCCAAGCTTGACACCTAACATTTTGCCTTGCTGTCTGTGCTTGCTTCACTTTATTGTACCTTTGTGATATATTAATATTGTATTTTATTATGTACTTATGTAGTTAGGGTAGCCTTCAGCCGGCGTAAGGAAGGGGACATACGCCCGCACAGGGGGAGTGTCATGGTAAGTAAACGCCGATACGCTGTGCTTTAGTAAGCACAGCGCATCGGCGTAGGTCTGGATCAGGCCCATTGTGACTAGGGTCGTCAGTTGATGTATTTTAGATTATATAGGGACTCTAAATGCGTGAAAAGATGAGTTTATGGATGAGGGGTTGTAACAAAGACTCCCGTGTTTGTCTCTAACTGCTTGTATGGTTTGGGAGGCTCTCTTTGCTCTGAGCTGACGAGCCAAAAGAGAATCGTATTTGTTACTTTTTTCAAAAAACCACTGGTTAAGCCAGCAAAGGGATTTTTCCATTGAGAGTGTCTGGAGGTTACTTGGGGTAACTTGAGCAAGGTTTCATTGAGGCCCCACAAGGAGCCTCCCCTGGGATGAACGAAAAAATTAATAAAAGTTGAAACTACCGAATGGTCCGACATGACTTCGGGACAATTTTTGAAGATTCTAAGAGCTGCCTTATTTTGATTCTAAAGCTGGATGGTTTATGCAGTCTGTCTTGTCTTTAATACAAGGTGTCAGTGGATGTGTCTTCTGGGGGACAAGGTTCTTCGGTCTGTCCTAAAAAAAAAACTACACGTTCCTCCTATGTTGTATGAATCTTCTGGATCTGTGACTTTCTATGTCAAAATCTTTATATCCTCTGGACCAATAGATCATCAGGTCATCCATGGCTGTTCATCAGTCTCTCATATGATGGTTGAATCTGCTGTGTCTCACCTGGTAGCTCTATATTAGATGGTCATGGTGCTTTGTAAGAGCAAAGTAAGTTTCTTATGATATGAGGGTGGAAATATTTGTACTTTAAACTTGTGGTAGAAATTAAGGGAAATACAAAACATTCCTGTTCAATTTAATTTTTCCTCTCCTCCAGTCCTTACAGCTCTTTAATGGCCTTCGTTCTGGAGAGGTATTTTCTATTGATCTGCGTGTCCCCTACCTGTCACCCACTAACTGGAGGAAAGGTCTGTCATTCTTCCATGGTTCCAGCATCACCTGTCTACAGCTTCTGCAGGATGAAAACTACATTATGGTAGCGGACATGTATGGACGGGTACATAAAACTCTTTCTACCTCTTTTTATAGTAACATGTAAATATATCATAGTGATAGATATAGATATATCACTTAGAATTGATTCTTTTCAGGATGACCTTGTGTTTTAAAATTATTATTTTATTTTTTTTTAATATACAGATCAAGTTGTGGGACGTGCGGATGATAAAATGTGTGCAGCACTATGAGGGACATAACAACAGCTATGCTTATTTACCGGTGCATGTGAAAGAAGATGAAGGATTACTGCTTTCAGGTAGTTTTGGAAGTAGATTTGTGGTCTCTATAAAGGGTAACAAGGCTTCCTTTATTAGATGTTAAAACAAGAAAAAAACTAATTTTAAAAGTGCTATAATCTGCAAAACCTTTTTAGCTAGTTTGTAGAAAAATGTTTGGCTGTAAAAGACCTATTACCTCCTTTTCAGTCTCCATTAGGTAGTTATTCTGTATATATTTCCCCAGTTATTTAAAAAAAAAAAAAAATTCAAAATGGTTTCAATATTTTCCAGACTTGTATTAATGTGCATGGTATGTATAGAATAGCTGGAAGCACATGATGTACTGTCTACATTTTTTTTTGTTTTTTTTGTTTTTTCCAAATGTAATTTAAATTGACAGTCTTTGTGTTTCAATGATTTAAAGCTTGATTGTGATGTCTTATCACATGCTCCACCTTTTACATGTTCAAGTATTTGCTTTCTGTATTCCAAATCTAAAGTATCAAGGAAAAATATCTAATTCTACCTTAAGCCATTGAGAGCGACTGTGGTTTATTTTGGACTTGTATTCACTATGCTTGCTCTATTACTGTTTATGGAACCAGGACCTACAATGTTCTCTTATGATGATGAGGTTCCTTTAAGAGATGTGGGTTTAGTTGTGTTTGTTGTGTGTTTTTGTTTTTTTTGCTTCATAATTCTATTACCTACTTTTTGGTCAATCCTCTTTCACATTCAAGATTAGGCAAATTGCAGGAGTATCACTTTTGATCCTCATCCTGATGGCAGTAGATCTTTTTCTATTGCAACAAGGCTCTGTCCTGTTCTGCTGATGCTGTGTTGGCGTCGACTTTTGACTTAGAACTTCTGTCTCTGTTCTTTTGTCTAAGGCTGCAGCTAGTAGTGTCCCCAGTGAAGGGGTTGATGCCGTTTGGAAATTAAAAACCTTGTGAAAGGTTTCTTTAGAATTTTAAATGTAAACCCTGCAGAAGAACATACTGTAGTCTAGGCAAAGACAACCACTTCCAAATGATGTGAAATTACAAGTCTTGGCAAGCTCCAACAGCATATACATAGCTATGACCTGGAAAAACATGTGACTTCACAGCTTCTGAATTGTTAAAGGTTGCCTATGCCTGCTGTAGTCTTCCAAATCATGTTCATAAACTGTGGATAAATTATCACCATCTTATGGTTTAGATTAACAAAACCTCTTCAAAAGCTGTGCCAGTAAACCTAATCCTTTGTTTAAATGTTTTAATCTCTCACACAGTTGGCCAGGATTGTTACACAAGAATATGGAGCCTCCATGATTCCCGACTCCTGAGGACTATTCCGTCCCCTTATCCAGCATCCAAAGACTCTATACCAAGTGTGGTGTTCTCACCCCACCTTGGTGGGAAAGGCCAAATGGTTCCTGGCTTGCTTATGGCTGTCAAAAAAGACTTGTATCATTTTACATATGACTCAAATGTCTTTTAAAGTAGTGGAAAATTTAGGAATGTGTTGCTCCAACAATTCCTTTTGTCAGTGCCTTCCTGCGTCTCTATTATCAGAGTATCTACCATGTTATCTGTTTTGACATACTTGACCATTTAAAGTAGATGCATTCTGGAAGTGAAGTCAGAGGGATGTTATCTTCAGTGTGTGTGTGTGTGTATGTGTTGATTTATATTTGAAAGTATATTGTATAGACTTAAAAGCATCAAAGTATAGGTTTTACACCCCATGCTATTTTATTTGCACATAGCCATCAAGTTAAATCAAGAATTGTGCCATGAACATATATAAAGGGACAAGCTACATTACAAGTATGCCTCTCCCCTTACGCAAAGGGCATCAGTTGGGAGGGATTTTAGGCTTTATCCTCATCAGTTGGTGGCTCAGTTTAAGAGACAACACATGGAAAGTTACATGGTATATACACATATATTCTATATATAGAACTAATTAGACTGATTTATCTTGGTGTCTAAAAAATGTTTTATTTCACTAGTCTTTCTAAAAGGATGCATCATATTTGCGCACAAAACAATTGGTTCTTTTTCAAGCAATGCTTAAATAATTTTAAGTAATTTATTTTAAGAAATTTAATTTTAAAGAGATCATAATTAGATAGGCTTTTTGAGAACTTCTCTAAAAAAGTTTCAACTTCTATTACTGATAATATTGCAACTCATCCTCTGTTCTTGATTACCAAATCATTAGGTTTTGATTGTTTCCACTCTATTGTGCAAGTTGCAAATGTTATTAAAATGCCAATTTAATGTTTGATTTTATCTTGTGTGTTTTGGTATGGGGGTATTTACATTAATAGAAATCTACAAAATCATGGAGCAGTTTTGTGCTCTAGGAATGGCAGATATTACTGGCAATGTTAAGCTGGCCATACACTAGAGCGATTATCGTCCCGATCTTCGAATTATCGTGGATTGGTCGAATTATCGCTGTAGTGTATGGTGCCGATTATTGTCAGAAACGGACGATAATCAAAAAACAATGGCTGCCGTCCGATAATCCGATTGGGTGTTTTACAATAAAAATTATCGTTTATCACTAGTGATATCGGACAGTGTGTGGGCATTGCAGATAATCGTGCTGCAGAAACCCACACACTGACAGGCTGCAGTGCTATGCCCTCTCCCCCTGTCTGGCTATACAGCTCTGTATAGCCAGACAGGGAGTCTGGCTATACAGCGCTCTGTCCTCTATCCCTCTGTCTGGCTATACAGCGCTGGGAGAGGGAGAGAGGACACAGTGCTGCAGCCTGGCTCTGCATTGCTCTGCCCTCTCTCTTTCTGTGTTAAATGTCTATCCAGCAGTCATTTTACACAGAGAGAGAGAGGGCAGAGCACTAGGTACCTCCCAAAATCGCAGCTAGGGTCCGATTATCATTTAGGAATTCCAAAAGATGTGATAATCGGGCCCTAGCGTTTTTGAATGGTTTTATCGCCGTTGTAAAAAAAAATCTGCACCGCAATCGCTCCCAGCCTGTGGCAGTGTATGGTGCCGATATCGGGACCTTTCCCCAGGGCGAAACCTTCCCGTTTATCGGCAGCCACATGCTGGGAGCGATAATCGCTCTAGTGTATGGCCAGCTTTACTCTTGAGATTTGACAATACAATAAATTGACTTGGCCATACAGAAGTGGGGATTGGGGAGAATGCTTGAGCCATTCCTTGATTGTGTTGCTGAATATTCTCTATAAACAAAAACAATTTTCAGTTTGTTGAAAATTGCCTTACATTCTTGAGGGTACCTAAAAAATATAGAAGTGATCCACCTTTTATGTTCTGATCTAGGTAGAATTTTTATTTTGATGAAAGGAAACAAGTGGTCCCTAATATTAACCAAATATGTAAGCTTAAAATTAAAACTTGTATGGGGTCTTTTGTTTTTTTTTTAACAGATTTTTTTTTTTAAGCAGCAATACAAAAGAATCATACATGGTTAAGATAGCATCACAGAACATTCGTTTTTGTTGCATATAGAAATGAGATACAAACATATTGCACAAGACCATTGTAAAACAAAGTATATAGACAACCAAACATAAGGTTACTATTTTTAATTTTAATAAAGGGGGATGGGATGGGAGGTGTTGCAGTTAGATTGGTTAGAGGTCTTGAATGGAAAAATGATGGTTGTGCTTGTTGCAAGAGCCAAGGTGACCAAGAAATTTGTCTTCTTAGAGGGTGACAGAGTAGGAAGGCCCAGGAATCCTTTGTAATGGGGGAGTGCAAAGAAGGTGAGGGAAAAGAGTGGCAACACTATCCCAGAAATCTGATACTCCAGGACACATCCACCAGATGTGTTGAAAGGTACCTCTTTGATTACAGCCTCTCCAACGTTCATGGGACCCACCAGGATACATTTTATTGGGTGTATAACAACCACCTGTAGCACAATTTATATGCGTTCTCCTTTATACAAGTGGAGATAGAGCAGGGTAATAAAGCCTCCCTGATATCCACCCAGGAGTGCTCTGTGGGGGAAAGTCCCTGATCTCTCTCCCATTCCTTCTCTTGATGTCTACCCACCGAGTGTCGTGTCCAGAAAAGTTATAAATCGAGGACATCATCCCTTTTACTCCTAGGAGAGTTCAGGCATACGGATTCAAAAGAGGGAAGTTCCGACAGTTGCATTTCAACTGATTGTGAAGCTACGTAGTGTTTCAGTTGTAGGTAGTCTAAGAAAGATGGAGCCTGGGAAGGAAGTTTTGAGAGCATCCAATGAGAGCATTATCCATCTGCTAATTAGGATCCTGATTACACTTAAGAAGCAGAGGCTTCTTAGGTATGCAATTGGCCACATTTTTTTTTATCTGGTTAGGCTGACTACGTAACCCTTAGGCATGTAGATAAACTATGCGTGGTTTTTAAAGACCGCTCTTAGTTTTATAGGTGAAAGGAGATGTGCTACGGCAGTGTCTGGGGATAATTAGGTAAAGTGCGTGGGGTGCTGGGGATGGTCCAGGTGTATTTTACCTCCTTGAGAGGGAAAATATGCATGGTGACTTAAGGTTGCCTGTGGCACTTGTAAGTGCCATTAGGCACCTAAAAATGAGGGACAGGAAGGGGACTGCAGGAGTAGGTGCGGATACATGTGTATCCGCACCTACGGATCACACACAAGTGTGAATCTGGTCCTAGATGTTTAGCAAAGAGTATGCCAACAGAAATACATTTCCGGGAAAGACTTGCTGGGAAGTCTGGTGTATCCCACAAGGGCATATTATAGAGTGAGTCAACGGGGGTATATTAAGATACTGTACTGTAGTTGGAAGTTTCCCCACCAGTGGGGGGGGGGCCCGTAGACCCCATATAAAGGACAGCCTCTGCACCCCAAAATAATAGACCTGATTCACACTTGAGTGAGTAAGGTGCGGGCAGATGTGCACCTAACTCACTCTTACAGCCCCCAACCCGCCCCCCCGTTTTTAGGTTCCTTACGGCACTTACGAGTGCCATAGGGCTACCTTATATCTCCGTGCAAATGTCCGTACGGACATTGCACCTCCCCGCCCTCCCCAGCTAATCTAAATACCTCCCCCCCTCCCACTTCTGCCTAAAAACGCCCCGAGTTGGCATAACGCTGCCTCTAGGGGCGTAAATCCCTGCGTGCGGTCTTTAAAGACCACACCTGCGCTATCTATGTACTGATCTGCTACGTAGATTTCATAAATTACCTACTACGCATGCACAGTAGGTCATTTAGGCCAGATACGCACTTAAGAAGCTGCAGCTTCTTAAGTGTGATTCAGGCCCAATATGCCTGATGATCCACCCAAAAGACAGTGGAGGGAGTGGCAGCTAAGAGCTGCGTAATAGTACAGTCTCATCTCAGGGAATCCTTTCCCTCCACCTTCCCCCCCGTAAGTAACACGAGTCTGATACAGGGGCATTTGGAGTTTAAAATGAACTGAGACATGAATTTCTTGAGTGACACCAGTTTCGAGAGGGGGACTTGCACTGGCAGTGATTGGAAAGAATTTAGTATTTTGGGGAGGGTATTCATTTTTACAGCCACAATATAACTAAAATCTTCCATTCAACTAGATCTTCCTTAAGTTTTTTAAACAGGGCTTTATAATTTTCTTTATAGACTGTTATAGGAAGGGGTGATATAGATGCCTAGATATTTAATTTTATTGATCTGCTATTGTGACCACTTAACCCCAACATTGCCATATGCACAAAGACTTTCAACCACTTTCTCTGCCAATACTAGCTCAAAAGACAGTAATTATCATTTACAAATGGAGACTTTCAGACACTACTGCCCTTTCAGACTACATATCTGCCACACAGGACTCTTCTATTGTGGCTTAATGTGATTTATCACTTCTGCATATGATATTTATTGTCTTTTACCAATTGCATATTTTTGCATATGCTGCCTATGTTTATTGTCTTTAAAAATTTTTTTGCAATAAAACCACATTCAGCGCTGGTTACTACCTTTTCTAGTGCACTTCTAGGCTTCTTTGGAAGCCATACACAAAGGTCTGGGCAGTCCTTTCTGTACCTTCAGCTGCTCTACCCCTACCTTCCCCCCATTAGGCAGCGCGACTATCAGAGACCTTGTTTTTTTGCATTTCAATTATTGGTACTGAGAGAGAAGGTGTAGTAGTGAGCAGTGTAGTAGCAGTGCTTCCGACTCAAATGTTGATTTTATAACCCTACATACAGCCATATTCTGCCATTATTCGGAAGAGGCAAGGTAAGGACTCTCGGCTGCTGCAGTCAGGAGGATGTCGTCAAAAGAAATTTTACTTTCTTGGTTACCCACAACCACACCCTGTATATCAGGGGAGTTCCTTACTGCTGCAGCTAGGGGTTCAATGATCAGGGCAAATATAAGGGGCGAGGGCGGGCACCGCTGGTGAGTGCCATTCGAACATAACGGGTTCTGAAGGACAGCTATTGATCATCATCCTTGCTGAGAGGTAAGTAATTGAGATAAAATCCCTTGGAGAAAGCACCTGAAAAGCCATCGTGTTGGCGAAACATGCGTTAGCGGTAAGGGGACACCAGGGTACACCTTGGTTTCCCTTCAACTTATTTTTTGCACATCCCGCTTTATTATTTTGATTTTTATCTACCTACTTTTTCTCAGTAGCGTATATTTTTAGAACTTTTGGGGCGCCCATGTGAGGGTGAAGTCCTGCCGTGAGGCGGCTAGGCACCATTATAGGGTAAGTAACACTATTTACAGAGATTAGGGAGGTCATTCTTATTGCTGCTGTGAGGATATATTATCATCTTTCTTTATCTGGCTAACATTCATCTATTTGGATTATTATTGTCTTTAATGTTGGCTGCTTTTATACTTGCCATTGCATGATAATAAATTTATAAGTGTGGTATGTTTGCAATCACCATAGAGATGTATTTTTGATCTCTATTTTAATATTTCACCTTTTCAGTAATTTTAATGCATTTATAGTAAAAGTTTTGTTTTAGTTTTGCACTTCGGTATCAGTATAATCTTGGAGTTAAAACAATAATTTGATATCCAATTCCTGATTACCATTGACATTTAGTGCACTATAAACTGGTCCACCCTTTGTTACTATAATTGGCATGAATCCAATCTGGTTGTAAAGGATCAAACAGGTAAGGACCATTGTTAGTCTAGTTGCCATAATTTTCAGGAGGGAGATAGGCCTATAGCTAGAGCAGCAGAGAGGGTCCTTCCCTTCCTTCGGAATAACGGTAAATCCTAGCCTCCTGTGAGTCCCGAGGCCAGGTTTTCCCTTGCATTATACTGTTAAGCAGAGTGTGTACAAAAAATGTTTTGTAGTACGCAGCTACAAACCCATCTAGGCCTGGAGACTTTCCAGATTTCTGGCCTTTTATGGCCGACACTACTTCCTCAATGGAAATGTCGGATGACAAGTCCTCCACCACTTCACCAGGCAGCCATGGGAGATTTGCTTGTGTAAGGAAGTCGTAAATAGCCAGTAAGGCAGGTGCTGCAAGAATGGTCAATTGTAAAGTTTGGGGGGTGGGGGGGTTCATATGCAATTAAACAATTTTCAGTTTTAATACCCAGGATAGTAACACATGTATATTTTTGTATGCAGTCTGGCAGCCAAAAGAGAGTCAGCTTTAACCCCCTTCTCATAATGTCTTTGGTTAAGCCATCTAAGTTTATTAGCTGTTTCATACGCCTGTAACAAGTAAAGTTCCCCTCAACTTACCGTAAGGTGATGAAGGGTGAGATTTATGGTTCAGGTCAAGTCGCTGTAAATCACACGTAAGCTGGGTAATTGTGGCCAATATTTCCCTTTTTGCTCTGGAAGCCTAGGTTATAAGATGGTCCCTAATTACGGCTTTATGTGCTTCCCAAAGGTTCATTGTGGACACCTCTGGAGCGCTATTTAGTGTAAAGTATTCTGCTAGTTTATCCATTAGGGTATTAGAAAGATCAGGGTTGTGGAGAAGAGATTTATTCATTCTCCAGGTAGTCTGGGATGGGTATAATGAAAATGTTTTTTTCTTTTTTTTTTTTTTTTTTTAGCTACATGGAAGTATGGAAAAGAGAGGCATAGCTTCAAAAGGCTAGATGTCTGGGGAACACTGGACTCAAGTGCTGGTTGAAGGGAATTGGGGGCAACCCAAAGACTAGCGTTGGGGTGGGTGGTTGGCACATTTAAATGAGTATAGGCATAAAGGAACAGAGGAATTGTCACAACATTTGGAATGGTAAGTAAACAAATCTAATCTATCTATCTATCTCAAGGGCTACCACAAAATCGTAATGGGGGTAGGCTAAGAATCCTCTTCAAGTAAAATTTTATATAAACTTAAAGGTAACCAGTATAAATTCCTATAACCTCAAGAAACATTGAAGAGTATCAATGAGAAAAATATAGCGTAAACAAAAGACAAGATAACCCTAATAGATTAAACTTTAAACATTAGTAATACTTGGCCCTTCAAAATAGGGGCACACTAAGCATATATTAACTATTCTACATCTAAAGTAAACACAAATATCAAAGAAAAGACATCAAACCGGGAAATGTCTAAATGGAATGACTGGGTCACTTATCAGCTGATCCAACTCCATATTTATTCCAGAAGTTCTGTGCTCCCCTGTGGCCACAAGTGGCAGCAGCACAAAAGTCATAATTTCAGCTGGAAGGTGGAGAAGAAGGGGGTGTTTGGCCAGCTCAGTCTCAAAGGGCCTGGATAGGAATAGCCTTTAGAGAACAGAGTATGAGAAGGTGGAAATGGCTCAGCGAGCGGTGTCTCGAGTAGTTAGATTGGGAGGGTGAAGAGGTTGCAGAGGTGGATATCTAGTCCATCTGGAACAGTATTAATAAAGCAAATGACAATAATTAGCAAACTAGTTATCCAGGCATCTGGGCAAACCGCTGTAGAAGGTCTGGGTACTGGGGACCATTCTTGCCAAGGAGGGTGTGGATGTTGTGGAGCTGGATGCTACCAGCATGGCTCACGGCAGTTCTGCAGGCGGGTAAGCCAGGGCAAGGCCTAAGTGGTGCAGAAAGTTTTGGGCATCTTGTAACATAGTAGCAGAGTGCTGTTGATTCTGATGCCAGACAGTAAGGCGGAAGGGGAATCTCCACCGATATCGGACATTGTTTTCCCTCAGAACAGTAGTAATTGGGCGGAGTTCCCGTCTCCTGGCCAAAGTAGTGGGAGAAAGGTCTTGGAATACTTGGATAGATGCATCTTCATATGTTAAATTTGGAATTTTCATGGGTTCCTTGCCGTAAAATAATGGACTCTAAGGATAACATCTCTGGGTGGTGCAGAGTCAGGAAGTCTGGCCTTTAAAGCACGATGTGCCCTGTCCAATAGGAGCTGTTCTGGTGCAAGTTGAGAAAAGAGGCGCTTTAAGTAGGGGTTCCGGAACTGAGGTTAAACTGATTCAGGGATTTTCTTTATGTGGAGGTTATTACGTCTCTATTATTCATATCTTCTTGTCTGTCTAGAAGATCTGGTAATTTCTTGTGGATTTGAGAAATATGTGGTGACAAGCGATTTATTAAGATGCGGGTTTGAGAGGGGTTCCGGTTCCGGCAGGCTAAGGAATGGCCGCTGTCTGCTGAGCTCTCCCGCATACCCGATAGGACAGCTCATCTGCAAGCCATCCCGGGACCCAGCACTTTGCTCCCTGGTGCGGTTACTCCTCTCTCAGCTGCCGACACCGCATGGACAGATTTTTAATGTCCGCGATGCCGGCTAAATCTGGGCATAAACAGCGGGCGCGGCGCACGGTCCCTCCAAAATGGCGCCGACAGCACATAACACCCAAGCCGCGGAGGCTCCTATTTCTATCCACCCCCGCAAGAGTGGCTCACCTATGTCACAGACTGCTCCTCCTGATATCTCTTCCGAGACGTAGTTAAAGCAATCACTGAAACCATGAGGCCCATGATGGAAGCACAGGCAGCACAATTCACTGAAGCTCTGCGCTCTCTTAAAGAAGACATGCACCACCTTTCACAGAGAGTAGTCCAAGTGGAGCAGAGATCAGGTGAAGCCTTCCAGGATGTAGCTGCACTAAAGAAAAAGGTTGCTTTCCTGGACAAGGAGCAGAGAGAGTTGTGGTGGAAGATGGATGATCTAGAGAATAGATCTCGCCGCAATAATTTGCATCTCATCGGGCTGCCGGAATCTATAAAGGGTCCTGCCCTAATTGATTTTCTCTCCTCTACGCTGCTTTCTCTGCTGAAAATCACTGAAGTTGGCGCTCATATGATAATAGAAAGGGCGCATCGCTTAGGCCCTATTAGGGAGAACCTGCGAGACAGACCAAGACCCGTGATATTTAGATGTCTTAATTACCTGCACAAGTCGGCAATTTGGGATGCAAGCAAACGCCACGGAGCCATAATCTGGGAGGGCCACAGTCTTCGTCTATTTCAAGACTACTCCTCGGAGGTGACAAGGGCGCGAAGGGAGTTTTCCGGTGTCTGTTCTTCCCTAATCAAGTCCGGGCGCCGTTTTGCTCTTATCTATCCTGCACGACTTCGTCTATTCCTGGAGAAAGGCTATAAAGACTTTACTTCAGTACAAGCAGCAAAAGACTTTCTGGAAGAGGAGCAAACCCCTATGGAGTCGTCCATCAACAATAGCCCAGGGCAGTGACTTGTTTTCATTACACTAATATCCTTTATGCTGCTCCCTTCTCTATTTTATTTGGCTAGTTCCCATACAGTTTTCTCTAAGGGGATGTTGGTATAATATTTCTGCTACCATATAGGGCCCTATGCTGGTCCTCTTCTCCTCATTGGCTAGAGGAATTAAGGGCGGAAAAAAAAAAATAAAAAAAAAAAATTGGGGGAGCAGTCCGTTGGAACCCTTTCACAGGGATGGTGGTATTTTTGGGGAAAAAATTTAGATTTCGGGTTTTTTGTTTTTGTTTTTCTTTTTGCGGGTACAGCCTAGCAATCCGGAAGTCTGTTCTTTCACATGATGTGTAGGGGGGAACTGTTTCCTTCTCCTAGTTTCTTTCAGGTTTCTCGTGTACATGGAGTTTGTGTACACAGTAAACTGATGATGGTTAACTCTTGGTTTCGTTTATTTTTATTTTTTTGTTGTGTTCTATGCTCACCTCCTTCGCAGAAATCTTCTCCCACTTTACTGCCTGCCAGTTTCCTCATACTGACAAACCATGTTGGCTATTACCTTTCTCACTCTCAGTGTGCTACGTTAGTTCCAAGTCTCTTAGGTCAGACATATGAGCTAATATGCTTTCCACATGTTTACTATTGTATCTGCCTGTTACATGCTCTATATGGCCCTATGAGTAATGGCTAAATTTAAGTTTGGTTCTTGGAATGTTGGTGGCCTTCACTCCCCAATTAAGAGGAAGCGTATACTAACACTCTTAAGAAAAAAAGGGATAGACCTTGCTGGGCTTCAAGAAACCCACTTATTACCTCCTGAATTGCTCAAGCTCTCCACCCAGGGTTACAAACTCATTTCCTCAGCTTCATTCTCCTCCAAAGCCAGGGGGGTCGCCACACTGATTTGCCGGACCATCCCCTACACCCTTCACTCGCACTTCTCCGACCCAGAGGGCAGATTCCAAATCCTAGACCTATCGGTCTTCGCCAAGAGATTCGTAGTCTGTAATTTATATGCGCCCAATAGTTATAATAAGCAATTTTTCCTTGGGGTTCTGAGCAAATTGTTGGTTTATAAGGACGCCTTGATCCTGGTGGGGGGCGACTTCAACCTGGTGGCATCTCGGTTGTTAGACAGACAAACTCTGTCTGGGACTGGCATCTCGAGAAAGCTTCCTAGGTTGGGAATCCCCCAGTTTGCCCGGAGGCTTTCTTTATTTGATCCTTGGAGGTCACGGCATCCCCTTGATCGTGCTTATACTTGCCTTTCTGCTGCCCACAACACAATGTCGAGGATCGATTATTTACTGCTCTCAGAATCACTAATTCCCCTGATAGCCAATACCGAAATCGAGCCTATCGCTGTGTCAGACCATGCCTTAATCTGGGTTTCCTTAGAATTGGGACCTAACTTAAAGGGTCCTAAGCTCTGGAAATTTCCAGCTTTTCTGTCCAGTTCCCTCAAGTTTCGCGATTTCCTAAGGTCACAGTGGGTACTTTTCAACTCCAACAATGCAGAGCACTCGGACAATCCCCAATTACTCTGGATGACCTTTAAATCAGTCATAAGGGGGGCGATCATCGCCTACACCTCTGAGCATCACAAAAAGCTCAATTCTGAATATATAACCTCTCAAAAAAACTTACTTAAAGCTCACCATAACTATCTAGCCAACCCCTCTCACTCCCACAATAGAGATCTTAGAATTAAAAAGATTCAATTTGAGGGAGTCTTAAATAGGATAGCTGATCGCACTCTAGCTCATAAAAAATTTAATTTCTACCGTTGGGGCAACAAATCGGGTCGCTTATTATCTAATTTGTTGCGTGACCAGCGGGGGGGCACTTTTATTCCTGCCTTGCGATCTGAGTGTGGGGACCTACAGTATAAGAGTGACGATATTCTCGGTATCCTTAAAGAATATTACGAAGCCCTTTACTCCCAAGGCTCAATAGATCACCATAAGAAAAAGGAATTTTGGGATCTTTTATCAGTTCCCCGAATACTTCCGGCACAAGCGGAAGCACTAATCTCTCCTATTTCCCTCTCTGAAGTGCAAATGGCTATATCCCAATTAAAACCTATGAAGGCTCCTGGCCCAGATGGATTTAGTGGGGAGTTTTACAAAATTTTGTCTCCTTCCATCTCAGAAACTCTACAGGCCAACTATAACTCGATTTTAACTTCACTGCAAAGTCCGGCTTATTTTAATGCGGCAGTGGTCAAGGTCCTTCCTAAACCTGGTAGGGATCCCTCCCTTCCGTCGTCCTATAGACCCATATCACTCCTCAATTTGGACTACAAACTCCTCACTAAAATCTTATCAGACAGACTTAAATGCATTCTCCCCTCAATAATCCACGGGGATCAGACGGGTTTCATCTGGGGGAGGAATTCAGTCCTAAATATAAGAAAAGTACTATCGGTTATTCAACACTTGGGTGAGAGCCCTACCGATGAGCCCCGCCTGATCCTATCGTTGGATGCCGAGAAGGCATTCGACATGGTTACTTGGGACCATCTCGTTGAATGCCTCAAACATTTTGGCTTCCCTATGGAGTTCTCAAATTTGCTGTTAACACTCTATAGGGATCCCTACACTCAGATTGCTGCTAACGGTTTGCTTTCTTCCCCATTTTGTATTCAGAAGGGCACCAGGCAGGGTTGCCCGTTGTCCCCACTTTTGTTTGCCCTAGCTCTCGAACCCCTGGCAATCGCCCTTCGACAAAATAATAGCTTTAAGGGTATTTGGGTGGGTAGAATTGAGGTAAAACTTGGTTTATTCGCAGATGATATGCTCTTGTTTGTGGAGAGACCGGAGGAGTCCATTCTAGTCCTACTTCACTGTATACAGGATTTTAGCTCCTTCTCTGGGTACAAGATCAATTTTAATAAATCAGAAATCTTACCCATAACGGGAACTCCCCAGATAAGAGCAAACACATTCTTGAATCAAACTTTTAAAATTGCATCTTCTCAAATAAGATATTTAGGTGTTCAGATCACTCCCAGAATAGACGACATATATAAAGCTAATTTTATCCCCGCCATTACATCAGTCGCGAACACCATACAGGGTTGGATGGATCTTCCGTTGTCCCTCTTGGGAAGAGCAACGGTGATCAAAAGTGTTCTATTCCCAAAAATCTCTTACCTCATTCAGATGCTCCCCATGTATATGCACAAATCTGATATAGCCAAATGCAGTCTTCTGTTTACCAATTTTCTCTGGAAAAACAAACGCCCCAGAATTGCCAAACAGAAATTGCGTCTGAAACGCAAGGATGGGGACTTGGGCATACCAGACATTCATCTATTTACGCAGTGTGCAATGTTTCGCTACGCATTGGATTGGCTTCTCCATAAGCAACATTTCACCAACGTTGCCCTGGAGCATGAGTTGGTGCACCCATATTCTTTGGCTGCTCTTCTGCATTCGCCAAAGAGAGATATTCCGCCGGGTATGTTGCTCAACCCCCTGTTCCGAGACGTTTACCATACTTGGGTGGCGATCCACAGAAAATTTAAGAGCGATTATAAATCTTCTCTGTATACCACCTTCTGGGGTAATAACGCCTTTACTCCGGGTCTGACAAATGTGGGTTTTAAAATATGGAGGAATAAGGGCATAATGGCCATCCGCGACATCTATGATCCGGGAGGTCAACTTTACTCATTTCAAATGTTAAAAGATAAATATTCTATCCCGAACTCCAACTTCTACATGTACCTGCAGGCCAGACACTTCACTCAGCAATTACAGAACAAGCTACCTGCAGGGCAAGATCAAATTGGTCAGTTATTATTTTTTATATCGTCGCACCATTTCCATATTCAGCATTTATACACGTTATTATTAGAATTAGGGGTCGCCTCAGCCTGGGCATTTAACTTAAAAGCTTGGGCCAGCGATATCCCAGCAATCTCAGAAGCCGACTACTTATTAAAATCTTATGACCACACAATGAAGGCTTTGGCCACTGCATCTCTGCAGGAGGTCCACCTGAAAACTGTTCATAGAGTATACATATCACAAGCTCAGCGGAGCCATATGGTTAGCACTGAGGCAGGAGGTTGCCCGAAGTGTCTGGCCAGCAGAGCCACATTTATCCATAATATGTGGGAATGTGGCAAGGTTAAAAAATTTTGGCGCAAGATTCTAAATTTCATTAATTGCACCTTCCACACAAACTTACCCTTTGATCCTAAGGCTTTGCTGATAGCTGACTTCTCTAAATGGAAGGACCTCCCAGGGGTTAAGGAGATCATGCCACTCCTTTCAGTCATTGTTACTTTAGCAAAAAAAGCCATTCTACAGGTCTGGATCAAACCGAATGCCCCATTGGTTTCACACGTCGAGGCAGCTTTATTGGAGCTCCTATACTTGGAAAGGAGAGCTGTTTTACCAGATGTAGACAAAGGTATTTCCAGATTTGATTGTAAATGGGGGGCCTTTATTGAGTCCCTTCCTCAAGACCGGCAGGACCACATATACAAACTCTTTGAATCCACCTCCTGGTATCTTTTGCGTAATTTGAATTTACCTAGCCTACAATCCTAAATTAAGAAATTTTACCGGTAGATCTCTCCTCTAGTGGTAAACTGGTGGTATGTTGGAGGGAATCGAAATTTTTCTTCATGCCGCTCTGGAGATGTCGGCAATGGGAGGTTATTTTGTGTTCTGTCCCTTATTTTGTTTATGTTTTAATTGTATGTTATCACAATGCATGACCATCGCTGTATTTTAGTAGATTGTGCTTATTCCAGTCACTGTATGTAATAACTGTATAATTGGCCCATTAGCCTAGCATTCTGGCTGGCACACCTTTTATCTTGCTTTATTGTACATGTTATTCCTTTTCCTTTGTTTTTGTTTTTTTTCCTTTCTGTTTTAAAATGTAAAACTCAATAAAAAGAGATTTAAAAAAAAAAAAAAGATGCGGGTTTGGAAAAGTGGAGATGTTGCCCATAGCAACTAATCAGATTCTATCTGACATTCTCTAGTATGCAATAGGTAAATTAGATCTAAAATCTGATTGGTTGCTATGGGCAACATCTCCACTTTTCCAAACACGCAGCTTAGTAAATCTGGCCCTAGCTGGTCAGTGCAAGAGCCAAATGCAGAGATCTCGGTATGGATGGAATAAAGTGCATGTTGAACTTCTGTATGGATGGAAGTGCGTTAATCTTTCAATTCTTTAAGCAGCATTCCAAAGTCCTTGCTAGTGACAGGGGTGCACTATGATTGGTCGCCTCACAAGATGTTCTTGAGGTTTGTGACAGTTCGTTGGGGGTACTATTGAAGGATGCCATTAGAATGTTGCTTGCCGCTTTGTGCCATGTTGTTACAAGTAAACTCAGCTGAGAAGGTTAGAGACTGGTGGCAGACTTGTGGAATAGTATATGAATGATGGTGTTGTAGGGCCACCCAAGTAGAAATGATTTACCACATAGAAGATAAATAAAGAAATTGTATACTCGCTGCTTTTGCAGGAGGAAGGCCTCACATTGCAAGGCAAGAAAACATCATAGCATTCGAAATGATAAACAGGTTATAGTTGTAATCACAGTGAGGAAAATTTTCCACAGGAAGGCAGCAGAGAATAGGTAATGGTCTCAAATTTAAGTGTGTTTATGGCCAATTGTAGAAAGTATGGGCTGAAAAATAGTTGCTCAGTCCCATATATATGTAGACAAAGGCTCTGAGTATATAAAAAGAAAAAAAGGAGGTAAGGGATAATTCTGGGGAAAGCTGCAGGAGTGCTGAGCTTCTAGCACTTCTCAGGAGGGGGGAAAGACTAAAGAAAATCCTCCATGCGTAGCCTTCTTATTAAAGGATGGAGCTGTGGTGGCCCTGCTACCTCGTGTGGGTCCCCGCCAAAAATGTCCGTTCTTTCCCAGACAGTTTGGAACTGGCTGGGATATAGATTGCTTATGCCTCGAAGATCCCCGGAACACCGAACACGGTGCTCCGAAAGGTTAGTGGCTAAACTAACCCAAACCCTCCCTTCTCTATAGCCTAACCTTAAGACCCCCCTCCCCGCATACTGACCCTAACCCTCCCTTCCTAAGCGCCTAACCCCCCCTAATACTAAAATGCCCCAGAGAGGTTACTTACCTCTAGGTAGCTGTCATCCGTGGGTCTGCGAAAATGAATGGGCAAGTATGCTGATTGGCACACTCACCCATTCATAAAAAAAATTGTAAAATGGCCCCCTTTTCTAAATAGACAGCCAAAAAGTAACTTTCGGCTATCTCTATTTCGCAAAGTGGGCTATCGGACTGGAGACTGCAACCGGCAAAGGTGGATGGTAGCTCTGCAGGCATGAGGGCTCTCTCCAGGCAACTCCAATCTGGGTCCGGTGGCTCACCTCAGGGATAGCCGCTGTAGGAGTTGGATTCCACCTGGCCAGGGTTCCAAGCTCCTTGTCCAGGGAGAACATGGTTGGGTGAGGCCCAGTGCCGGCAGGGTCCCTTGCCCAATGGCCTGGTGCACCGGTGATCGGGGCCCAGCTGGGAACACAGTCCCCGCCGCACCAGGGAGGGTGAGAGAACTCATGGCGCAGCCAAACACCCCAAATGCTGGAGCACAGTAGAAGGGATCAGGGAAAAAACTGGGAGGTGGGACGGAGCTCTTAAGGTATGCGACCATCCACCATGCCAGCCAAACCACGTCCTGAGACTTTTTTTTTTTTTAAAAGCATAGAACTGAAGAGCAAAACCTAAATGGGCTTTAAGGCATAAATCGGAGAGAGTGGGAGATGTCGAGCGTAACAGAGCGAAGGCAGATTATAGTAACAAGAAGCATGGTTTCATAGGGGAGAGATCATGCTAAGCAAATCACTTTTTT
>WWET01000188.1:345434-357849 GCA_011038615.1 Limnodynastes dumerilii | reverse complement strand
CCAAGAAAAACACTTTTTTTTTTTTTTTTTTTTTTTAACTGGGTCATTAAAGAAGTGGATCAAACGGAAGCTTCAGACATATCTAGGCTTCAGTAAGGCTTTTGTCACTATACAATATAAGGAGTGGAACACTGGTATAATTATATAAAAAGCACACTCAAGTAAACAAAATGCAAACATAAAAATTAAATAAGTAGTATCAAAACGCTCATATCGTTTTATGTCCCCTATGCATAACGAAGATTTCCTTTATTGTCTCTACATCAGCGCTATCTGCTAATTCTCTGCTTTAGAAAGTGTTGCAACAATCTTATTGCATCTAATATGGGGCCTCAACTTAATGGACTGTTTAAGTGGAACATGTTATTATACATGATATGAGATTGTTTTACACTACTTATTTCATTTTTGTATGTTTGTATTTTGTTACTGTGTCTATCTTGTTTATATAAATTGCCTCTGTATGGCGTTGTGAATACCGCGTGACGTCTTATTGCTATACCAGCACTCCACTCCTATTGAACATTTATTTGTAGGTGAGTGGTTCTCTGCAGTGTTGAGCTGCGATAGACAGTGGTCTAATTATTACAATTTTGCTTTTGTGCTACCATGCACCATTCTCTGTGAAGTCCCTCTTCATCCCTCTGTTTACTTTTGCCATTGTGCCACATGACAGTTAAATAAGCCGAAAAATTTGGTAATGCAATAAAAAATAGTTGCATGGATAAGAGCATGGTTAAAATATAGACAACATAGAGTTGTAAATGGAATTCTGAGGATGGTAGTTAACTAATGTAACAAAGCAATAAGTGGCAAGTAAGATGCTTAGGAAAGGAATTTGCAGTACACAAAAAAGGCAATAGTAATACCACTTTATATGTCATTGGTACAGTGATAGAGTATATTCAAGTTTAAGAAGCTCCTGCTTCCTAAAAAAAAAAGGTCTTTTAAGAAATGACCTATGCACGCATAGTAGGTCATTTAAGCAAATTACGTACCATTTAGGCAGGCCCGGCGACAGGGGGGGGACTAGGGGGACACTTACGACGGGCCTCGTGGTTCAGAGGGGCCCAGCGGCAGCTCACTGTTCTCCCTGTCTTATAACTTAGTAGATCAGAGCTGCTGCAATCCCGGTCATTGGCTGAGTGCAGGTCCTGTTCTGCAGAGGCCTCTCTCAGTAACACACTTCCCCTGAGAGGCCTCCGCAGCACAGGATCAGAATAGAGCTAATGAGGGAGACAGAGCCATCGCACCTGCAGGAGGAGAGTTCGTCTTACAGTTGCCAGGGGGCGGTCCCAGCCATTGCTACAGAGCAACAGGCAGCCAATTGCAGGGCTGCCTGTTGCAGTGGGACAGAAGCAGCTTCCTGGTAACTGTAAGAGGGATCCTCCTCCTTTCCTGTCTCTGCGGAGCTGCTAACTGCAGGATCTAACAGGTGTGTGTGCGTGCGTGCGTGCGTGCGTGCGTGCGTGCGTGCGCATGACGGGCCCCAAGATTTCTGTTGCCGGCCCTGCATTTAGGTACATCGTTTGATTAAGTGTTGTCTTTAAAGACCATACTTAGAAATTTAAGAGGGAAGAGGCATGCCATTGCAGCCTTTGGACCGGATTCAGAGTTCCGAGCATGTGCGATGCGGAATCGCACATGCTCATTTGACTATGGGCTATTCAAGGATTTACTTCCGTGCATCCTATAGCCCACTCGATTGGCACGTAAGGTGCTACTCAGAGTAAGTATGCAAGGCACATCCGACTTATTAAAAACTAGTCGGAGCCTTAATGGAGGAAATGTGCAGAAAATTACTTTACTGAAACATTTGTTATTAAGTGGAATAGCCAGAGGTCGTAGCGGCTAGAACAGTAAAATAATGTAAATATGCTTGGGAAAAATATAAACGTTCTAATTGAGGATCAAATAGGATCTTGGATCAGTTTAGTTAAAAAAAAAATAAATAAAAAAAAAAAATATATGTTGAGACTGGATGGGCCACGCACTGTTCAAAATTACCATGTAATATAACATTTCAAAGAGTAAGTGTCTTAATCTTACATAAACTACATATTATATTGGAGCACATCTTTATTTTAATTGTTATTGACCATTTCTACAGGATAATCTGATTTTTTTTTTGTCTTTATTGACTGGCATCTTCAAAAACGGTCATCACCCACAGTTTGGTATAAGCATCTATTGTTACATACTAAATATAATTTTTTATAACCATGACTATTACAAAGATCAGTTGTATAATTGGCAGAACCCTTCAGCAATAATGATTTGGAAGTTTTTTTTTTTTTAAATAGTCTTGAGTTTCATAATCCATAAGAGCTTTCAATGTGAAAATGTCATCTATAAGAAAAAAAATCTGTTTATGCTTGCAATGCCAGAATTTACTGCAACTATTTTAGTTAGTAATTCTTCCATTTACATTTTTGCAATTAAATACCAGTAGACAATCAAAACTGCAGTACAACATATAAAACGTAGCAACAAAACAAATGAATACAAAGCAAGACCACATGCATGAGTTCTGGCCTTTTATAGGTACTGCAAAAGGGATGGGGAAATGTACCAACAAAATGCAAGGTGATTATTTTTTTTTCCTCCTTTTACAAACCAGTGAAAAGGCACTTACAGTTAACAAAATAAATTACTAGTCTTTTATATTATAGAATACAGCAATATGATTACAATAGACAATTTGGCAATAAATAACAAAAACAAAACATTTAGAAGAAAAAAAAGGAATGTTGTGATCAGGTCAAGGCCCCCTACTTGATGATGGTAAATGCCAAGGTTGCAAATGTAACACATATATATTGCAGTCAAATCTCATATTTCTAACATTTACAAGGGTATTATACATTTATACTTGTTGCGTGTAAGGGATAGATTTATAAATGGTAACTTAGCGGAGAACAAATACTGCCTACTTGCCACAAACATTTTCTACCCAATCCTATTGATACAGTTTCCACATGAACATGTGGGTTAGGTATTGCCATAAACCATTATGCTGTATGTGCTTATTCCAGAGAACATTCATTAGCAGATGGTTTTATTTGTCCTCAGAGACAGTGGTCCAGATTCACAGTTACGTAGTTTTCGTCTTACGTACATTGGGGTAGATCCAGAACTACGTACGTCTTCCACAGACGGACATAATTCACTGAATAATAGCTACTGCGCATGCATAGTAGCTATTGTAGGTAATCTGCGTGTCGTTTTGATACGTAGATTGTGTATATGCGGTCTAAAAGGCCGCATATACGCAATCTACGTATCGAAACGATATGCAGATGACGTACAATAGCTACCACGCATGCGCAGTAGCTATTGTTCAGTGAATTACGTCCGTCTATGGAAGACGGCCGTAGTTCTGGATCCGGCCCATTGTTTTAAGAATTGAGCTAATATACTTATTTCCGACCACGCTTACGCAGTCTACGTACAGAAATGTTACATAGATAGCATAAATAAGCTACTACACATGCGTAGTAGCTCAATTCTTAAAACAACGCAACTGTGAATCCGGACCAGTAACTCTAGACAAGAGCATTGCAGTTATTTCAAGGTTAATTTATGAACCTCAATTACAGTATAAAATTAATGATTTATAGTAGACATGTTCTAGGATAGAGGGTGATAAACAAGCAGCTATTCCTCTAACTATTTAAAACGTTCATTTGTCATTAACGTTCTTTAAGTAGCAATCATCACTTGATTCTTGAATGCCCTTTGCTCATTAAAGAAGCTAAATGATCTTTATGGCAAAAAAAACCAACTTGATTTATAAAATGTTCCAGTATTTTCATACATCAATTCCATTAATATATAACTTCAGGGACTGCTAACACTTTTTTTATGGTCACATTGCTATGCTTTGGGAGGCCTTTCTTGCTGTATGATGTAAATTACATAATTTTAATTGTGCTCAGTAGAAAGCAGAGAGATTCCTTTAGACAAGTACCGAATGTTGCAGCACATACGCAGTCCTAGTGTGGTGGTACAGCAAGGTGCAGAAAAAATTATTTGTTCTTGATTTCTATTGTATGTTTTTATTCCAATATTACAAAGTGCAGATTATATGCTGTCGGGTCTCCTAAACAGAGATTGAGCCATTTTGTTTAACAGAATGATATAATAATGAGACCACAGCTGACAGGTCATAGCATGCACGGGCAAAGAAGCCTATGGATGAAGAGAGGTTCCATTATAATCTAGCCCTGAGTAGGTACTGAATTGTGAAAGATGATAATGGCAATAAAGGGTTATAGGTCACCAGGTTTTTTATTGCAATGAATGCAGACACGGACAGGGTGATCCCATCCCCTAGAAGGAACAGGTCTTTTATCGCCTGAACAGTCACCACAGAAACCCTGTCCACAGGCCCGGCAGTGATGTTTAGAGAGTTTGACATTGAATTCTTTCCTGCAGTTGTAGCAATGTGTGATCTCGTGGTCTGGAATCCAGTATGTGGGTCTTGCAGCATCCTTCATAAGGCCTGAAAGTATTCCAGTATTATTTAGCAAATCATTGCAAGAAAAAGTACACCTACACATGACAACTTTACGCACATAACTACATGCTATATGGTCTGACCATTTATAAAACGGACCAACCGCCATAATAATAGACAGGATCGCATGCTCAGCAGTGTCAAGCTGTCATTTCTTAGCTTTACTTTCCTTAACTACTCTGTGTGCGATGCATACTCACCATTATTTTATGATACAGAAGGAGTGCAGCTTGTTATATGCTGACATCAGGGTCCTAATACACTGAAACATGTCACAATGGACAGAATCCAGACTGGGGTTACAGATGGTATGTAAGCAACACCACCTGGTCACAACATAGGCCCCAGTACCCCGGGCACAGTATGCATAAAGCACTCCCTTTCACATGGATTGCGCAGTGTAAGAGTAATGAACATTAGTTTTTTGTTTTACTTCCAGACTGTTCAACAGCCCATTATGCTTTTTCTTATGCAATATGTTAGCCTATAGATACTACCATACAGTTGTTGTTGTTTTTTGTAAATGTAAGGTTTAGCATAGCATGGAGTAAGAAGTGAGGGTGTTTCTCTCATGCAGACGTTTATACAATATCAGTGGAATGGCCAAAGTTTCCCTGCCACAGGATTTGTTGGTGAACTCATTTTGGCAACACTGTGACTGGACAGATAGCGGGGCGTATTCAGAGATCTGTTTTTTAAAAGGCATGCAATTATATGCACGGCCAGCGCAACGCACCACCCACCAACAACAGACACTCCCCTCACCGAAACGTGTGGTCAGTGACTAACAAGTCCATAGACCACTCTGTTCTTTCCATGTGTACTTCCGTGCTTTAATATGCTCTGTCCGTGCGATAACTGCACCTCCA
The DNA here is from genome assembly GCA_011038615.1 of Limnodynastes dumerilii. Lineage (NCBI taxonomy): Eukaryota > Metazoa > Chordata > Amphibia > Anura > Limnodynastidae > Limnodynastes > Limnodynastes dumerilii. Next base: position 352,461 of record WWET01000188.1, on the reverse strand, counting down.
TGCGTTCATTTAAACGCCTCCCTCCACTTTTATGCAAATTTTTCCGTACGTCCGATTTCCGTATGTATGTCCCCAGGTGCGATTCACATGTATGTCTGTTAGGTACTTCCGTGTGTATAGTCAACATAAACTATGCACATAAAGTTACTACAAACTGCGCAGTTGATCCGATCCTAAAAATACGCATAGCACTTCCCTCAAAAACGGATCCTTGAATACGGCCCACCCTCTCTTGGACGTACCCGTTTGATCCTGATCCAGGGGGCTTTACTGGTGCTTGCGGTGCTAAGCAGGTTGAGGGGTGCTGTTCAAGCTAATAATTCCTAACTGGTAGTGCACTAATAGTTAAACATACATTTACTGGTTGTAGTAGGCCCAGAATAAAACAATGTTTAGGGTTTTTTTTGTTACACCACTACATGTGAAGTGTACACTATTAACAATAAATCTTTGTTTTGCATATCCAGATGGTCAGAAAAGTGGGAAGGAGCCTGCTGCGATAGGGTTACATTTTATTTTGGGTTTACCAACAAATTTAGTTCCACGTTGAATAGGACACTCCCTGGTTGTTCTGCTTAGAACATGCCTCTGCCACTAACCTCCGGCTTTAAAGATATGGCAATTGACAGTAGCTGGAAAGAAGACCCTATTGCCCCTTAGGGGTTTTACTGTACCTGTACCTCCTGCAACTGTTACAATAACATTACTCAACACATGGAGATCACTCCAGTGCAAAAGATATAGTTCATGTTCAACAATGGGCCAGATCCAGAACAACGCTTGTGAGCGAATTTACGCGTGGCGGAGACTTAAAATCGCCTTTAGGTAAGTAATGCGCATGCGCACCATAGAAAATACGCACAGTAATGTAGCGTAATTGTGAACGTATGGGCCATTCACGTATGTGTCACGTAAATACTTACGTGTGGGCGTGCCAATTTTACGTCCAAAATACGTCTGAAATACGTTAAGTAGGCGGGGGTTTGTATTTAAAGTGTACAGTATGAGCGTGCTTAGCTGCGTAAATTCGTATTGCCCATACGTACGTGTGCGGATCACTGCGGTTACGTTGGCAAAAGTTAAGGTAGGGTTTGGAAAGCGTATCTTGACAACGTATGTACGTACGTTCAAGGGGTGTGCCTAGGGGAGTGTATAGAATATATGCACACGAAAATACGCTACCCGAATAAACGTACGGCTAACGTAGTTCTGGATCTACCCCGATGGGTGTACAATTCACTTAATCTCTCTGCAGGAAAAAATTAAACCCATGAGGTTCTTGAAGCCTGCATCGTTGCAGTTTTCAGCTCGACACTTCTATTTTGAATGTGTACCAGGCATTTTTATTTTTTTTGTATTTTTATTTGTGTATTTTTTTAACACAGGTCAGCCACCTCCACATGACACATCACAATTACAGGTATATATAAAATAATTGTGTTCACAGTTCTTTGGAAGCCAGGACAATCCATTAAGGTCAACTGGTCAGCCATCTAGAGTGGTTCTCTGCCAATGGGTTGAGTATTGGTGGTAGGCAACCTGCTCTCCAACTAAACTGTTACTATTTAGGAGTTTGTTAGATGAAAACTGAGAACAAATGGAGTGAAGCAAATAAGGTGCCATTTAGTCCTGCAAAATCATCTATACCACCAGGGACTGGATCCAGAATGGAGTATACACCACATTCATAACTCCTCCACAGCGTAGACAACATTATACAAGTGCAATTCTAAATTCAATATGTAAAGGGTGGGACACTCCACTTGTACCCTGGACCCACCCTTAACATTCATACACCTGCCCCACGTAAAAAAGTCCTTACTGTACGATTTATATACTGCCCTTTGCCCCATATATACACACTACACGCTGCACGCATGGAAAGTCATCCAGTCCCGCAAATCTTTCTTAGTGTGTTGCGTAACCGCCATATGCACGCATGCGCACAACGCTTGTAAGGTGTAGTTACCGCTTCAGAACATGTAAAGAGGCCGTTATACGTAATCCTGGATCCAGCCCGTCACAAGTAGTTTACCCTCAGCAATCTGAATATATTTACATGTAGTGAATGAACAAAAACAACTTTCATTCTTCTTATTAAAAAGAAACATTTGTGCTAAAAGCATTGGGCCAGTGGTGGCAGAGTAGTACTTGTCTGCCTCTTATAGTGATCATTAAAGAAATCTTTATTTTTTTTTAATTAATACCTTTTTTTTATTATTTTTTTTTTTATTACTGGGTGGATAAAAATCTTACCTAGAGGAATGTCAATGGCTGTTGCCACTGCCCCCAATGTGTTCTGTACAGCTTCCCCGACCCTCCTTGCCATTAGAGTACTGCCCTCTTCATCTTCAGTAGCATCAGCGGCCACTAAGCAGAAAAGAAACACACTTGTACAAACTTCTACATATATAAAATACATATACATATATAGCACTTGTACAATCTTCTACATATATAAGTTAAGTAAAATTTATTAGATATATTCATTCATTTGTTAGAAAAGCAAAGTACTTTGATTACTTCTTTTCTGTAATCTTTATGGACAGATTTATTATATGATAAAATTATGAATTATAATTTAACGTTAATTTCTATTTATATAACATTTGGGATATTGACTTGTCTTAATAAAGGCAAAATGATCCCAGAAAAAAGCTACAGTGATGCGTTTGTATGAAGCCTCAAATTTTAAGACTGTCGACTTTAAAACATTAACATTTAGCGACAATATAATAAAAGTTACCACTTTGGGCGCCTCTTAGGTCGTAACAGCAGTCACAAACACGCACTGGTGACAGGCCCCAGCCTCGTTCAGGCACTGGGCGGCTTTTGGATGAACAGGTGTCACAAAAACCCTCCCCACAAGCCCGGCAGTGATGTTTTGTGTCATTATCTTTAAAAGGGATTCTGCACTTCGTACATTCCTGTGAAATAAAGAAATAAGTGATTTAACAACAGGACCAGATCAAGACAGATGCCAGAACCACGCAGTATCCCAACTTCCATACAGAGTTACTGTAGCCAGACTCTGCCTTAAGATTTCGGCATTGTCTTCATGTAAAATGGAGACTTTGCAGAGATATGGATTGTACATTTAACACAATGTAGGTCCGTATTTTACTGTTTTTTTGCTACTGCGCATGTGTAGTACATTTTTTACGTAATCTACGTATCTCTCGAAATAATACGTAGATTACGTTAAAAATGACTACGCACGCGCAGTAGCAAGAAACGGAAAACTATGGACATATCTGCTATACTTCCGGTAGTGTGAATCCGGGCCAAGGTCTGAAATGTAGAATCCTGAAAACATCCCTTACATACAACCCAGATTTCTGCCCTGTCCCCATGTTACCATAGCCCCTCCTCCGACATAGCAGAAGCGCTCAGCTTCCTGCCTTGTAGCAAGTCTTGATCTGGCCAATAAGCAGATTTGTGAACATACAATATACTTGCTGCTTAGCATATTCTCAGAGGAGTTGTTAGCGTAGAAGATTTTTTTCTTTTTTTTATAACGGAGTATCAAGCTTATGGACCCGATTCAATGACTGAAAATGAGATAAAAGTTACTCCTTAGCAAAACCACGTTGATTGCAGGGGAGGCATATTTCATCTTCTGTAAACAATAATAAAGTTGAGAGGTGGCATTTCCTAGGCCAACAGTGTGATAGTAAAGCTGGTCAGTGCCTGTGTGCAGTAAGCAATTAAAGATATATCAAAGAATACAAATTATAACTTGACACTCCATGAATTCAACATGGTTTTGTCCAGGAGTAACATTCTTCTCCTATTTTCAATCTCTGAATCAGGTCCTTTTACTGAATATATTGCTTTATCTATGCAGCTTTCTGTCCTGTGTTTAAAAGAGTGGGAAAATTACTCATTTTCCCCCCTTTTTTTAAAATTAGAAGGCAGATAAACTTGTCTTGATGCCATGGACACACATATACGTCAATTTGTACAGTCCATAGAAGAAATAAAACCACAACAAAAATAACCAATATACTATTTACCAGAATTTGTGAGTTAGGTTTCCAGTAGGCTGGAGCAATCTGGTCTGTCAACCAGGATGTGACAGCTTTGGTGGGTCCAATGCTTAGCTCGGTCACAGACTGTGCCATGAAATTCATACCATCTAGAAGACGCTGTGCTGCATTGTTATTATCTTTTAAGAATCCATCAGACTGAAATAAACAAAATGAAGGGAAAGAAGGAGACATTATTAATGTGAATACATATTCAGCTAATCCATGCTTCTGCTTGCAATCAGTTACGCAAAATATTTGCCTTAAATTCCACTTATGTTGGTCTGGAAACCAATGTCTTTGGTCTTAGGAGTCAAGCTCTCAGGAACACTTAGATCAGAGATCAGACTGTCTGCTACCACTTAGTCTTTTTTTATTTGCCATCCACTTGTTAATAGGAATAATCTCATGATCCCAGAAGAAAGGTCATTATTTATTAATAACCACCAATAATCAGATATAGACATAAGACATAGATACAGGGACAAGAACATAGTAAGCAGAACAGCATGTCCACAGGCTGCCATGAGCTCTCAAAAACAGGGGTGGAGAAATCAGTCAATGTATAATCAAGATGAACAAAGTACACAGACGTCAGCCATAAGTAGAAAGAGATCTTAAATTCTAATTTTGTCTAGTTCTATAGGAAAATAATATATCTATGTTTCATAAAGTAAAATAAAATACCTATAAATTGGAATTTCTGATAATCAGAATAATTGCAAACTGAAGCTATTACAATCATTCAGTAATTGATCTCGCTGTAATATTTCCATATGAATAAGCCAGACAAGGGTCCATATCAATGTGAAGGAAATTCCTACTGACACGATTAGGATAATTGTGACTGTATGATTCTCCAGGGTTATTATATTTTCACAATATATAGCAGACTATAACTGGACAAACCAGAGGACTTAAATCAATCCATTTCCTACAAAATACATATCATAGTGTGCTATTTTTCTGCCAGATGCGAGGTTGACAAATATAATTTAGCATCAACTATTTACATTTCATAATAACTGGAAAGAACTTTAGCCTCAAGAACATTGAAACTCTAAGACTGGAATTCTCAGTTACAGAATTATTTAGTGTATCATGTACAAGTTATAAAGCATTGTAATGTGTTATGGAGGCACCTAGTGGCTAATCACTACTTACTCTAGATTGAGTAAAGCTGAGTACACAACTTTGCAATCATACATGAGATGTGAAATCTCTTAGAAAATCATTGATGACCGCAAGTCCCGATGAGCATGTGTAAACACTATACCAATTTACCTTCAGATCAGAGATCACTCAATCATCTGTTCAAACAATCGTGACTCTGTACACACTGTACAGATATCTGATGTCTACAGATATCAGATATCTATGCTGCACTGAAGACTGCCAGAAAAGACAAATAGACAGTTGTACCTGTGTAAACACTACCCACATTTGTCCAATATTGTAACATCAGCGATCATGGTTTTTAGAACGTCGGATCCAAAACTCCGCCACAGCCTTCCGAAGGCAGGGCTCTACCTTTATATTTATGCACCAGTCCTATTTTCCGTGAATAAGGATCATACACAAGAGCTAAATCAAGTCCTTAATAAACGATTTAGATACCTCCTTCCTCCCACCATAGCGGCTCGCCCTGCCGTCAGAAAGGCTTCCAGCATGGGAAGCCTAGATCCCGAAGATAAAGATCTGTGCTAGAAGCCCTTTAGGAACGCACACACAGCCGGGACACACACACAAAGCGTACATTAGTGTACGCTTTCTGCTCAAACAGTGTGAAAAATGTGCCTAAGTGGCAAGTGCGGATCCAGCCCTAGTTCTCTGATGTTTGCAATTGTACTCTATTTATAATCTAGGATATTCCCACGTTGTCCCAAGTTATAAACACAGGTCCCGGCCAGCAAAGTCTTATTATGGTGGCGGAGGTCAGGCTGGCCAGACCTGTGTACAGCATCTGTACAATGATTTTTAGGCAAGCTTCTATAGATTAAAAGTTTAGAAGAACTGGAGCTACATATGAAGATCAATTTGGGAATATGTAAGTACTGTTAGTGCCAGCATGACCCAGTTAATGGCACTCTGGGCTGGCTGCGACCTGTAGTGCAGGGGTATTTTAAGTTTTATTATGTTTCTGCCTAAAACACAATAAATTAAGTTCTTACTCCAGGCCAAACATGTTGTATCTCTGTGCGCACAACTGTGTCCACCGGATCCTGGTTTCCAAACCAATACTGGCGGCTGCGATAGATCACCCCACAAGATGGACACTCAATTACATATCTAGAAGAAGAAACAAACTGGTTATTTTGTAGAATAAACGTTTTAATAGACACATGAAAACCGGTTTGAAAGAAAACAAAAAAAAAAAAAAACTAATAGCACACAACTTACCCAGACCATGCATACTTGGCAAGACCAAGCCAGGGGGAGTCTGTGGAAGCTGAGGTTTTGGGCACTACATTTACCTCCATCCCACTTTCATAACAAGCCTGAAAAACAGACACTTCTAGTAGCACATGAAATAGGACTAACTACTTGATGTAACAGAAAATCTAGACTATGGGTGATCTTTAGTCATACCATATCAAGATATTAACGTCAACAGATTGCTTGTTTTGGAAACCGTTGTTTTACTACACATGCAATTTTCAGGAACAGTGCAACTGCCTTCTCTCATTTCACCTACTATTAACTTCATGTGTGTCACATGGGTGTTTACTCACTCATTGCAAGAGATTTTAGGGAATACGACAAATGCTGATTTGAAACAAAGAACACAGGAAGGCTTTACGGAGTTAACAGTAAAGTTGCATATTCACTAAATAAGAGCATATAACGCATCAGATTTGTTGGCTCCTTTAGTTTCCAGTTTGCACGTATTTACTATAAGGTATATAGTTGGCCTCAACTAAATACTTTTACTTTTGATTATTACGGTAGTAGAACCTCTGCTCTTTATTTTATTTAAAAATTATAATTTTTATTTTATT
>WWET01000188.1:320865-331888 GCA_011038615.1 Limnodynastes dumerilii | reverse complement strand
TGGAGCCGAGTAATGCCGGAACTTGTAGTTTTACCGTGCGCCTCTAGCATTTATCTTCTTAGCAAGCATCACTTCTTCTCCCATAATGCTGCTGTGCCCGCGTTGCATGACGGGGATTATAGTTCCTCTTGACCAATAGTACATTCTTCATGATCTGGAATCTATACAAGACTTCCTATAAAAAAATATATCTGTTATCTGTCAGGCGAGCTTACTAGTGCTTTAGAATTCCATACAGTAAATTACAAGAGGTTCCACCACAAGTGAATAAAAGTAAACATTTAGAATATCTAATAATTAAAATGTATTGCAGCTTGTCACCATATAACTGAAACAAACGGATGGAACCCCACAGTGCTGTCAAATGATACTGGATAGATTTGTATTTATGACACAAACAGTTTTGTGATATTCAAAGGACAGACTTGTTTTCACTATTAGATCGGTGTGAATACAACTACAACATACTTTAGTCAGTGGCCTTATTGTTATATGATCACAGTCCAAAGTGAATGAGAATGTAAAAAAACAACTGCTATTTAAAACAGTAATACCATTAGATAAAATACTGTGGGCCCGATTCAATTAAGAGCGACGACAAGAAAAAATTTGTGCTGTGCTTTTTCCCATCATTTATGGTAGCTAAAAATGAGTGTTTTTTATGCGCACTTCTGTGGGGTGTGCATAAATATCACCCAAAAAAATACGCGTAATTAGCTGGTGCTTAGCTAATTGAATTGGGCCCTCTATGTAGAAAGGACAAATTGGAATTGTTACTAAATGGCAGTGACTTAATATAACCATGACTAGTGGTATAATGCTTAGTTATATTTTTCAGGGCAAATGCTTTGCCTTTTAGCTTTGAATCCATAAGAAATATATGTCTAACATCTGTGCTAATTCATCTAACTCAATTATGTTAGGACTCAATCTCCCATCCATCTCAACCATCATATAGATGCAACATGGAAACATTTTTCTTTATGCTTCAACCTCCTATTGGGCCGGATCCAGAACTACGTCCGTCTTCCATAGACGGACGTAGTTCAATAAACAGTAGCTACTGTTCATGCGTAGTAGCTATTGTACGTAATTTCACAGTGGTGGGGGAGTGTCAGGTAAAGTAAGTAAAACCTATAAATAAAACCTAAATGAACCTCCCATATATAACATATAAAAAACCTCAATAGTGATGTGGTTAATTAAAACCTGTAAATGAAACCTAAAAGGGCACTTCTGTAGGACACATATAATGAAAGTCTCTTATAATAGCCTCAACATTGGTATGGTGATGATAGTTCAAAACGTCAATTCCATTCCAAATGCACATAGGGTAAAAAGAAAAAAGCTTTAATTAATACATATCCATATACATTTTCTTAAAAAACAAAGACCGGAACATCATACCAGGGTAGTAGTGTAACAAATGGAGAGGACAACCGATGCCACGATGTTGATACCCGGGTGTTTGGCGCTCGGATGTCGTTCCTCTGCAGCGCCCCTGATGATGACGTCACGATCAGCTGGCCGGTCCTGGGACTACGCGTTTCGGGCTGCACTCAGCCCTTTTTCAAAGTCTGGACCGGTATGTAATTCTCCTCCTTCTTTTAAGTCCCTCATTCACTCCTGATTGGTTGGTAACTTGATCTTCTTGCCGGAGTAGGATATACTTAACAACAATGAGGCTGAAGCAACTTATCACTAATAAAAATGTATATATTTTTGGGATGGCTCTTATTATGTGAATCTTTATCCTGCTGACACTCCCCATCTCATAGTAAAAACAGAGTTAGTCCCAACGGATAGTTAGTTTTATAACGTTCCATATATAATAGATACATCCTAACATATCACGAAAGTTCTAATAATCGTGCAATGGGCATATATATACAATCCTGTGTTAAAAATATATCGTAATGGTTGGTCTATTATCTATATCTGATAAAAAGACATAGTATAACACAGTATACTAGACATGTCTCATTCTATAGTATTAACATCTCAGGGATACAAACTAATAGTAAGTTTCCTTATACATAATAGCGGAATCCAATGGTAATTAAAATACACATGTTATCCAAATCGGACCGAATATAAACATAAAACAACATAGACTAATATAGAAAGTGAAAGTGCATGTATGGCATATACAGTGATATCGGTGGAGCATCGTGTGTAAAGCTCCAACCGTAAGATATACAAACTCTTATTCCCATTGAGAATCATACATATGTGAACACTGTGTATCCTCCTAAAGGGGATCTGTTTGAAAGTGATTGCCTGAATAACATAATAAAGTGCAAAAATAGTGCAGTGAGAGCTCAGAGATAATAAATATACAGATATATGTAACCTATAAGGTGAAGATCACTTCACCTCTAATATAAATATAAAGTGGAATATGCATTAGTATCACTAATGTGATAATATCTCCTATATATATATTCAACTGTTCAACTGACGGAAGGAAGATGAACCAAGATGTACCTATAACCATAACCTAAATAGGTAGAAAAACACCAGGAGTGGTACAATGGACAAAACAGGGGTCCTAACAACCAAAGGACAAACTAAATCAATAAATAGAAAAATGGATAGAAATAAAAAACTACCTATGTTAAAAAATCATGCTGAGTTCCTACCTACACCACACAGAGTTCGTGGTATAGGGGTAGAGGTAAGGATATCCTAGGAATTTCTTCAGCATTGACAGAGATAAATATAAACATGTAAATCCCCAATATGGTCATGGTAAAAACAGTGTAAATCATGAATATTCACCGCTAAGGTCTAATATTGAATGGTTTTACTTACTTTACCTGACACTCCCCCACCACTGTGCAACTACTCAGCGCCGCATATCTATCACTATATTCTTTCTGAGTTTTTACTTTTTTCTGAGGTTTGTTTGAGACACCTCAGGGTGTTAGATGGCGGCACCTGCAGAGTATTGAGTGCGCTTGAGTCCCTAATTTTCTCCTTTTATTGTACGTAATTTGCGTATCGTTTTGATACGTAGATTGCATATAAGCGGTCTATAAGACCACATATACGCAATCTACGTATAGAAACGATACGCAGATTACGTACAATAGCTACTATGCATGCGCAGTAGCTACTGTTTATTGAATTACGTTCGTCTATGGAAGACGGATGTAGTTCTGGATCTGGCCCATTATTCTTAAAATGAACAAAAAATCCTATATAATTTTAATTGTATAAGCCCATAAATATAGAAAAACAACTGAACAGTAAAAATATCTACTACAGAAATGTCATCAATATTTAAAAAATGAACACTTACGCTGTGTACTTATTCTTAAATGCCTGCCTGATTTCATCATAACAATTTGGGGACTTGATTGTTGCAATGAAAGTTTTCAGATAGCTTCCAATATCGGACCTGATTCAGAGTTTTAAATCCATAAAGCGGATCTGCTAAAACATCCTATGCAGAGTTGTTTCTGTTGATATACGCAACTCTGAATAGCTTGTTGCAAAACAGCCCTTTTTAAAAAAAAAAAAACAGCAGTCGGAGCCGTAATCGCTCCAACTGCAGACTAACATAGGCTTTTTTTCTTTTAAATAATAAACTAATCCCCTTCCCCCACCGCTATAAATAAAATAAATAACTTAAACCATCACTACAGGGCATGCTTGTGCTTGTAGTGTTACAAGCACCAGCATGCCAAAGGATGCTAGACCATGTTGGTGCTTGGAAAACCAAAATCTCCAGCAAGCCCTGTCATCTTGTGCCAACCAACAGATGTAAATGCACCCCCTAGATACCTAATAAAATATAGGGCCAGCCTCTTACATAAAAAAAATATTACATTAAATACAGTACAAATATAATGAAATAACACTTACCTGCTTGGATGGTATCCTATCTTGTAAGCTTTTAATCCAAAGGGTAATGGGGGTCTTGGCAAAAAAAAACATTCCAGAATGTCGCAACTTATGTCCTGTCTTCAGGACATCCCGGCGCGAATGAGAATGACAGTTCTACTATCAATGGCTTATATTTATACCCTTGGCCTGTATAAGAAACGTTCCCACACTGACCAAGGGTATAAATATAACTTATTGACAGTAGAACTGTCATTAACGCCTGATCCTGTATTTTATGTAAAAAAAAAGTTTCAAAAATATATATTTTTTTTTTAAATGAATCTTTATCATTTTGAAATGTGTGTATGATGTGGTTCTATTACAAAGAGGCCCATTTATTGAATAAAAACACAGTCCTTTTTACATTTACTCCAGCTCTGTGCTGGTGTAAAATTTTAATGGAAGCACATGGAGTCTGGAAAGCTACTTGTGCTCACAGCAGCACTACACCGCCCTCTTTTTAATTTAAATATAGTGAAGCTCTCCTTCGCATCAGAGCAGAGCACACGGATGCGAACACAGGTGTATGAGTAACAGTGTACCCATCTTTCTGTGCTCGCTCCCGTTCTGCACATGAACAGAGCGGTTTTCCACTGTACTTCCACCTAAAAAATAGGCAGAAGCACAGTTCTGAATCAGGTCATTTATGTCTACTGACTCAGGTCAGTCTAAACTCTATGGAATATACAAAATATAGCACCATTGTTGATGTAATTTTTTATGTAGCATAGCTAATCCAGTTCAGCCATGCAATAGACAATGAACAATAAGACTGGGTACAAACTAGTGCTTTTTCAAAAGATAATCTTTCCAATCACACAATCAGAAGAGCGTTTCACCATATATCTTACCAGTGTGTAATGCTCAAAAATCTTATGAAAAAGTCTGTAATCTTTTTAAGTTCCTAATAAGCCAGATCAACAATGGAAAGATATCTTTTGCTTTTTGCAAGTGTGTACTGTGTCTATTAGGAGCTCTTTGGACAGTACACACTGGTGAGATATTTCGAGAAACAATCTTTTGATTGTGTGATTGGAAAGATCATCTGCTGAAAAGCCCAGTGTGTGTCCTGCTTAACTGATGCTTGTTTGTACTTGCATACACACTATACAATTATATGGCATATTATCAGTTGATCAGCGATGTAATTAAATTGTTTGTTCCCATCATGAGTCCAAATAAACAATTTCAATGTGTAAAATCAAGATGTTTACAATGTCTGTATACAGTGCTTTTTTTGTAAGAAAAAAGGTGCCGGAACTCAACTGACGCACAACCACACAACCAATCGCAAGCCGAGCAGTGCCATCACAACCAGCGTGGACGAAGTACGCATGCATCGGACTTGACACACAGGCAGCCCACATGCACCGGTTTAATGATTTTGCTGCTGGAACTTTAAAAAAAATTTTAAACTTGGAAAATCCGTCGATTCTTTGCTTGCAGACATATATCTTTGAATTGCTTACTACCACAGATACTGACCAGCTTTACTATTACACTGTTATTTAGACTTGGGCTGGGAAACATCACCTCTCAACTCTAATACTGTTTGCAACAGATTAAATATGATTCCCCTGCAATCAGCATGGTTTTGCCCAGGAGTAACTTTCCTCTTCTTATTTTCAAACTCTGAATCTGGTCCCAGATATCAGAAAAAAAAAATATCAGTGACAAAAAAGCAATTGCAGACAGAAGAAGGAGGACACAAAACTGTGGCAGAGCAGACCAACTGTTTTGATCCCTGTTAAAGGCAACAAAGCAATAACTTTATAGGTGAGAAAAGTAATAGTTTGTAACAAAAAAAGTGCAATTCTTAACTATAATTGACAAAATTCAAAACTAACTGTAAGTGGATTTTCTTTAGTTATTCCAGGATAACTAAAACTTCCTTGGTTCCATATATGGGACCGTATTCAGAATTAAGAACGTCTGGTAATTTACGCACGCAAAATGCGTAAGTGGGGTGATTTCTATTCAGGGCGCATGTGCAGACAATGGAGAGATAAAGCGTAATTGGAATGATGCGTAAGTAATTTCCGTACGTCAAAAAATGCGTATGAACATAAAAGATCGGACGGATTATTAATAAGTAGGCATCATTCGGAATGTAAATAGCAAAAAATGGGTGTGGTAATGCAGTAGACGTGCGGTTGTATTTGCGAACGTTTAACTTCCGTCACATATACGCACGCTAACGATAAGGTTGCTTTCACAACACGGAAGTGTTCCGAAATTCATTACTTTTGCAAAACGTACTTATTTTATATTAACGTACGGATCTATTACGAACGCACGGAAAAGCTTCTTAAATCTGAATCCGGTCCATTCTCCTAAATTGGTTGCTACATATCTGTGGTCATATATAACTATATTTTCATAATTTGAAGCACAAACCAATGTTGCTATGCCTGGACTGCATCACTAAATGTATGTGGTTTCGATGTATATTCAAGTTGTTGTGAGGGCGGACACGGAGAGTGTCGGGCGCCCGTTCCGGCGGCAAACAGGCGCCGGGGGGGCCGCGGTCTCTCAGCTGGAAGCAGAGAGACCGCAGCTTCAGGGAGAATGGGACGCGGTGGACCAATCAGGCTCCACCGCGTCACCACAGACGGCAGGGGTGATGGATGGCGCGGCGGACCAATCAGGGTCCGCTACGTCACAAGCTCCGCCCCCTAAACGGCGGAAAGCGGGAAGGAGCGCAACATGGGACAAGGAGGGAAGCAGGAGAGGTGAGAGAGAGAGAGTACCACGTGGCAAGCAGGGGTGAGTACAGTTAAAAGAGCTTTTGGTGGCAGGGGTGATGGATGGCGCGGCGGACCAATCAGGGCCCGCCGCGTCACAAGCCCCGCCCCCGGAACGGCGGAAAGCGGGAAGAAGCGCGACGTGGGACGAGAAAAGAAGCAGGAGAGGTGAGAGGGAGAGTACCACGTGGCAAGCAGGGGTGAGTACAGTTAAAAGAGCTTTTAGCGATAGCACCCTGGGACCAGGGGAGAGACAATACCACTGGACCACCAGGGTGTAACTTGCAGTGAGTGCAGTGTGTGTAGTGGGAGCAGAGTGTGTATGAGAAGAGACTGGGAGTGTGTGTGAGCTAAAATACAGGGTTAGGGAAGGATAGGTGGTATTTACTGGGTCAGAGCCCTAGGGGTCCCTTCCTACATCGGGTTCCCTAACCTTACTAAATATCTCTCTACCGCGTTGCTGTGAATTGGGGCGGAGGAATAAATACGAGTTAAGGGCACCTACCCAACTCAATAACCCCCCCTCTTGAGATAGCCGGTGAACGAAGCCAGTGCTGGAAATCCGGCAGGCGTAACAAAAGAACCCGTGAACTGTGGTAATCCCTGGTCCGCACTAACGGACGGCGTTGACCGCCAGAGAGAGCGTGACACCCGGCCAGACAAGTGTGCCTTTGAGATAGGGCAGCAGCTGGGGTAGTCGAATCCGAGCCGGAGTGTTGTGTTTCCCGGCCAACTCTCTCTGAGATAGCAGTCCGCCCCGCTATATTGCAGTACCCGGCGAGAAGTGAACTGTCTCCGTCAGACAGCGCCTGGGGGCATTATCACTGCATAGTTTTTGGGTATCCGGGTTAACGACTGGCATTCTGAATTTACGCAGTATTCCTACGGGGTAAAAAAAGCCTCCACAGATTCTTCCGGTCACAAAGTCCGTTTTTTCCCTATGTTTGCTGTTGGTTGGGTCTCTAAGACCGGGTTCCTGTGTGTGTTGTGTAAGAGGGTCCGCTAACCGTTGGTTAAATCCCAGATTGTAGTAGGTAAGCGGCGGAGAATCGGAACCAGTGGTGTATGGTGTGCCTTTTCCCTGGGACGGCGGGATCGAGGTGGTGCTGTGGAGGGTCCGGGGCAACGAAGGTGAGGAAAACGTGCATGTGTGTTCGTTTGGGGTTTGGGGCCAGACAGTGGTGGATTGGGTACCTACGTAGCCACGGTGAGGTATATCCGGAAGTAGGCTTAGACACTACTGGGAGCATCCGAGGCTCAGATTTCCCCTGCTAACAGAGATTTCAAGTTTTTTTCAGACTGCTGTCTCTAGAAAAAGTCCGGAGGCGTGGACTGGCGAGTCGGTCTCGATCCACCGTGTGACGAGCGGATCAGAAGGTCGGACGGATCTCCAGCGAGTCTTCTTCCCGGTCGGAGAAGGATCCAATCCAGGGAACGTGGTGGCAAGTGCGGCATATCAGTGAGTGCCTGCGAGGCAACGTTTTCTTGTAACCTTTACAGTGTAAAACTACTTTGATATATTATTAAGACAAAAGATAGATTCCCCTGAGATTTTTAAAAGTAGTTTAAAATATATATCTATTTTTTTTTCCAAATGTCTTTTGTAAAGGTGTCCATATCTAAAATTTCAGTATGTTTTGTAAGTCAATCAATAAATATGTACGGTAGTTAAAAATAAAATAATAAATTGTATTTCATATAACAGAATTAAAGTTACTGTAAAGTATTTTAGCAAACACGAATAATTGATTCTGGAGAACCCTGATGAAAATAAGTTTTTTTAATAATAATAATGATGACATTTACCAACCAGCAATGAATCAGTTATCAGTGATGACTCATTGAAAAGTATATATGTCACTTATATACAAAATACAATAATCAATCATTAAAACTATATGCTTTAGGCATATAATAAACCAAATATTTATGGTTCTTGCATACATTCTCTTTGGGTAAACAATATTTGCTGTCCATATTTCTACCAAAAATGTAAATGAAAAATAAATGGTGAGTTATGGCTTTCAAAGCCAGAAAGTCTACTATAACCATCGCCACTCGTTTCCTCTACTAAGATGGCGGCACGTAGGCTCCGCCTTACTGATAGAGACGTCATTCTCCGCCCTCGGCCGGCGCGTTGCATGCTGGGTCTGGTGAGCGGCGCTGCGGCGTGAGTAAGGCCTAGCAGTGGAAGTACGACCCTGAGACACAGATCGCGTCCTGATTAGCGCGGACTCACCGAATAGAGCGCCGATTCCCCTACTCTCCGAGGAGTAAAGACATCAGTCAGCGAGGCGACCACTACCTGGCGGGAGTGGGTGAGTAGAGCGGACGCGGACCCCGCATCGGGTTGTGCCTGAGCCTCCCCCCTCCTCCCACTTTATGTCCTGGCCGTGCTTTCCGGTAGGTCGCCTGTCCTCGTATGGTGCTTTATATGTAAGATTACCAATGAGAAGATGGCAGCTCTCCCTCTTTGTTCCGCCATCTCCTCATTGAGGAGAAGAGGCCTGCAATGAGCAGAGCCGGCCACACTGCTGCTGGAGACCATTCTCCATCCCGGGCGGGAAGCACAACGTGCTCCTTACTGCCTCATATGGCTGGGTATCTCCATACGGGTCATGAAGAGCGGCCCTATGGCCAAATACTGTCCCTCATCAGTAGCATTGTGTCGCCAGGCTATGTCCTCTTTGTGTTACCTCTCCATTACTGTTATCAATTTCTCCCACACAGGATGCGTTTACCTACACTATATGGCAGCAATCATTATTAAGTTTATTAAGCAACATATGTAAGGAAGTTGATTTACTCAGCTGGTATTGACACAAAAGTCTATGGGAAGCACCTGATACATTTAGGTGACATAGTAGGAGTTGTAACATTTGATGTCAAACATGTTCTTGGATACAAATTTGCAGACAACTTGTTGTCATCCTACTCTTAAAGTTTAATATTTTCATGTTGTTAGTTACAAGGGAATGGAGGATAGTATTTATCATGTTTCATAGAAGCAATCAAATATGGTAATGCTGTACAAATAAACATTGTTTACAAGAGGACTTGACAATTTTTTAAAAATATATATGAAATATATAAAATATAGGCGGTCACTTAGTGATGTAGATATATTTGTACTTACCGGTATATATCTATTCACTTGCCTCTCAAAATCTTTACTTCATCATGGCATGCTGGCTGTATCTGTGTAAATCCCTAATATTGTAGTTAATATTTGATCCATTTTGTGTGATTTTATAACCGCCAGGAGTCAACAGGAACTTCTAAGAAACCATGGACAATGTACTCTAGCTGCCATTTAAGATAATATATTTATACTTTTTACTACTATTAAAGGTAATGTGCACGCTGAAGTGTCCTAAAGGTTTCCACTCATAGTTATAAAGTGGTTATATTGAGAGGTTCTGAACTGTAAATAAAGGATCTCTGAATTGGCATACAGTATAATCTAGTGCAACATAACTACTTATGTACACACTACCAAGCAAATATTGCCCTGTGCTCATATTTGAGAGCATTATTTTTTTATAAGATAATTTATAACCAACACTGATGACACTGTTATAGCTTTGTAAAATCTTTATACGAGACATATAGGATCCAATTCAATTGAATGCGAAGCCCACGTTGTTTTTCTTGCAATGCTAATTGCATGAATTTATATTGCAGGTTTTTAATTGCACCCCATAGAGGTGCATACAAAAATCTGCAAATTTTGGCTACTGTAATAGTCAGTTATAGATGCAATCGCAACCAAAATAATGCAGGCTTCACGTTCAGTTGAATCAGACCCATTTTGTAGAGAAATACCATGTTTACAGATGTTTCTTGTCATTTTCAACCATGTATAGCACAGCTTAAAAACATGTTTGTAAATAAGCATCCATTAGTTGCAAACACTATTTCTTGACTACTAATGGTGGTGTCTATAATGACCAGGCATTAGTCTAAAGAAACATATTGGATTAAACGGATAATCAAAAGGAACAACAATACCCCTTTCACACTAAAAACCTGGGTCTCCCCCAGGATAATGAACACAGCTTATAGCCATGTTGCTATACCACATGTTCAAACCACAGCTACAACCTGGGCAAAGCGCAGGTTGTAGCCTTTTACAAGCTACCCTTTTCTGCAGACACACAGTGCTTTTCATGCCCCAATTTACATATTTTTAATGGAACCCAGGCTGAATAACCCAGGATCCCTCTTTCACACCACAGCACGGGGTATTGACCAGGCTCTTGGACCCAGGTTGATCCTTTCACTCCAACTTCTGACCTGGGATGTTCCTGGGTCCATAGCTTGGTGTGAAAGGGGTATAATTAACTCTTATGAAACATTTGTGTACATATGTTTTTCCATAAATATTT
>WWET01000188.1:294062-307994 GCA_011038615.1 Limnodynastes dumerilii | reverse complement strand
TTCAGCATTGCATTTTACACAGTATCACCAGTGTATCATTAAGCAATCCTTGCAGGTAGTGTCAAGGGGAAGCTGCTCATATATTTTCACTTTCTACAAAAGGAGAAGAACCTGTAGTTATGCAAATTCCTCACCATTGACTTTTCAGAGGCAGTGCACTCCAGAAAAGGTTAAGGGACCGTGAAAAAGAGATGGAGGCTGATGAACGGGATCGAAAGCGAGAGAAAGAGGAGTTGGAGGAAATCAGGCAGAGGTTGCTGGCAGAGGGACATCCAGATCCAGATGCTGAGCTTCAGAGGGTCAGTATTTAAATGTACAGTATCTTGGGCGAATTATTAATTTGGCTATTTTGTAAGAAAGTTAGACAGGTATGTGTTCATTAGCTTTTTTGCCATAATGTCAGTGAACATCTGAGGAGAGCAAGAACACTCAAGGTTTATCAACAAGGGGACCTGCAAGAGCTCCTCACACCTACACCCCCTGTGTCTTTTTCTGCCAGCCAATACTGCATTGTGCTGCTCAGTTTCCCTTTAGGTATAGGTTTTTAAGTAAACAGAACAAGTGAGTCTGTGTAATGCTGTTTTTGACAAACCATTTTATATGGACAGAATAGTACTTGTGTTATAATGTACGCCCAAATAAAATTTTGTCTCAAACTTTTGCCTGGTTTCTACGTTAGAAAATTTTTCTAGGAATATGCTTTTATTGGAACCAGAATTCGTTTGTGTTAATAAACTTTTTTGGGTCTGGTATTAAAATAGTCAGTATCGTGTTTTCTAGATTTGTCTTTCGGAATCCTTGCTTGTGGTATGTTTGAGACACAATTTATCTCTAAAGTAATCCATTTTATATAATCCAATCACTGGTTTAATTTTATCTCATGTGAGATCTGTCCAATGTTGTCCAAACTATCTGTTTATTAAAATTGTGTCTAAATACAGATGGAACAAGAAGCGGAAAGGCGTCGACAACCACCACAGATTAAACCACAGCCTGAATCTGAGGAAGAGGAGGAGACGAAACCCATGAAAGAGGAGAAAATTGAAATTCCAATGGAGGAGGAGGAAGAGCCTGAACCAAAGCCTTGCCTTAAGCCTACCATGCGGCCAATTAGCTCTGCCCCATCTGTGTCATCTGGTAGTGGCCACGCCACCCCCAATTCTCCTGGAGATGAGTCTCCTTGTGGGATTATAATTCCGCATGAGAACTCCCCAGAGCAACAACCACAGGAGGAATTCCGACCGAAAATAGGATTAAGTCTCAAACTAGGTTAGTTATGCTTTAGTCTGTTGTGTATTTGTAGTTTTTAAAATGAAAGTTTCCCCTTCCCCATGGGTTGAATAGAGGGAGAGTGTGCATATGTATATATGGTGTTTGCAATATAATTAACTTTTTGTTTTTATTTTGTTGTAGGAGCCTCCAGTAGTCCGAGCCAAACAAATTCTGCAAAAAGGAAGAAGCTTCCAGTAGATAGTGTTTTTAATAAATTTGATGATGAAGATAGCGATGAGGTGCCTCGCAAAAGGAAACTGGTACCGCTGGATTATGGCGATGATGACAAAGCCTCAGCCAAAAATAATGTGAACACAGAAGAAAAACGGAAACATATCAAGAGTCTTATTGAGAAAATACCCACAGCAAAACCAGAGCTGTTTGCTTATCCATTGGACTGGTCCATTGTAGACACTGTGAGTTTGGTTTACTAATTGAAATGGAAATGTAGTGCAAAGGTCTATTTCAGTTTATGTAATGCCTCTGAATACTTAGCCCTACTGCTATTACTAGTGTTCTTAATCACGGATGTGTATCAATACTTGACCTCACTATGCACAGCAGGAACAAGTGCAGTGACTTTGCAAATAAGCTTTATTTTTACTAATGACTTCATTGAATTTTGAACCACTGTTGAAAGCTATCTAGAATTGTTACGCTGATTAGTAAAGATGATAAAATAGCCATGTTTTTGTTTTATATTACCATTAACCAAGTGTATTTTGTTTCAAGTTAATAGCACTAACTTGCTGTCTGGTTGTGCCTGTGTAACTGTCCACAACTGAACATGCAGTTTAGAAGTTGCTTACCCTTTAATTTGTTTGTTGTGGTTAAAGCACACAATTGTACAAGGTTATATTTAATGTATATTTGGTGTTTGCTAACCAGTTTTTTTTTTTTTTGGTTTGTTTGTTTTTTTTGACCCTCAGACTTTAATGGAAAGAAGAATTAGGCCATGGATCAATAAGAAGATTATAGAATATATTGGTGAAGAAGAAGCCACACTTGTTGATTTTGTTTGTTCAAAGGTATTCATTTTATTGTTTAACATAAATAAAAGTTTAATATAAATATATAATATATATATATATATATAAGCTGTATGTATACCGGGGGGACAGATTTCCTGTATTTTTCTCTGGTTTACTCTTCGGATTCTACAGAACCAGGTTCTTGAAACCTACTTTAGACTTACAGTTCTCTTAAATAGGATTTATTACAGCTCCTAATGAATGGGCAATATTTGTTTTAATTTAATTTTGTGTTGATCATTTGTTTCCTTTGTAAACTAGGTAATGGCGCACAGTACACCTCAAACCATACTTGATGATGTTGCTATGGTAAGTTCAAGTTTGTAAGATAATTGTCATTTAGTTTATTGATCTAATCTTTGCATGATGGTTTCTGGTAAGATGATAGAGCTGGATTTCACACCTTTTTTTTAATGTGCAAGTGTAGACCTGAGCAATACCATGTTGTACTGCAAGGGGAGGCAAATTTACACTGTGAAACCAGAATTAGAATTGAGAGGTGAAGTTTCTTAGCTCAATTCTAATTTACAGATTAAACATAAAGTTACTCAATATTTGAGTTCTATGTGCAAAAGTAAAGTATTTTTACTACATGCAAAAATGTTTTAATTATCACCCCTCATTGTGCAAAATGGTTTAGCTGGACTGTACACTTGCACCTGTTTTGCCCTTACTCCCAAACTCTGGATCAGCCCTGATGTACATTCACAGTTTAAAAGATGCAAGGGCCAGTCTTTATCTCCATGCTTTTTCCTGGTGGTGGTCCTGGGCTCATATTGTATAAACTTGTTTTGGAACAGACTTCTGAATACTTCCTTGTTACTATAAGTTTGTGTGTTATGGTAATAATGTTTTTGCATTTCAACATTGACTAATACAAGGCTTTAATTTCCTAAAGGTTCTTGATGAAGAAGCTGAAGTATTTATAGTGAAAATGTGGCGGTTACTTATATATGAAACAGAAGCAAAGAAAATTGGTCTTGTGAAGTAATACTAGGACACGGACTCCTTCAAAAATCCGTTTGGCACCATTAAACTGTTGCTGTCTCTGGGGGGGGGGTCATTAAACATAGATGAACAATATGTTGCAGTCCCAGATTCCAGTAAAGTTGTTGATGATTCTAAAGTCATTAGACATATGTAACATCTGTAATTTTATGTTGGGAATGTTTGTTTTTGCTAGTATCTTTTTCCAGCTAATGTCTTGCTAGATAGCTTTATGCTCAGACGATGTGTGCACAAAGAAAAGCCTTTGTTTCAATTGGTACGGTTTCAGAATAGCAGCTACAGTGTATTGACCTGTCTAATAAGTGTTTATGCTCTTGTAAATATTAAAATATCAACTTTTCATAAACTGTTTCACCCATGTCTGTTGTACACCAGACAACTATTTCTGAATTAATTGTGATTGTAGGTCTTTCAGATAGTCTTCTATTGCTCCATTTTCTTGGTTATCAATTGGACACTGTAGACAGACATGGATGTTGGGCCTGTTACCTTACATTTCTACACTCAATGCAACCTGCCAAAACTGAGGCTTTGAGAATGTCGTGGGATTATTTTAGCACTACATTCAAAATATTGTCTTGCTGTCTTTACTTTCTTTTTTTTTTTTTTTTACAAAAATTTGACCGTTAACATATCTTTTTAAAGCACAATTTCTTTATGCTTTTCTGAACGTAAGCCATATTACCCTTCATCTCTCAACTTGTACCTTCTACCACTGATTTACACATCTTTTAATTCTAAAACGATTGAAAGGAGTGGCATGGGGCTGCAACATATTGTCTTTTGTATATATATATATTTTTTTTTTGCCTGTGCTAAATTTTTACTCCTGTTTTTTTAATCATTTATTTAATATGACCAACCAAACTAAAAATCTGCAGTGAACAATGTCTCGTGTCCCAAAAATATTTTTTTCTTTTAAAAAGTATTTTTTTTTTTTTTTTAATTAACACATGGTCAGAGGGTGCTTAATCTTTACATACCTGTTTAAAGGGTGGTGTGTATTTGAAATGTAATTGTTAATCAGATACGCACATTTTAGATGTATTCTACCCTGAAGAGGCCTACGTAGACTGAAAAATTATACCTGTTTAACATACCTGCTATTTAGAACTGTATGTTCTAATGACAAGACCAATATTTGCTACAATATAACCTACATGTTATTGAATGCAAGTATCATTTTTGTCCATGGGGGGGCAGTTCTTTGTCTGTTAGCGAATATTCATTCTGCAGGTAATTCTGCTTTTATCAGCATGTGCTAGGGTTACACAATCATTCTGATTCACACAACAATGATTTGTTAACCTTGGTATATTTGTATGTAGGGTTAATGTACAGCTGACCAATATTTATTTTCTATTGGGACTGATAAACAATTGACCTGCTGTTTTTTGTAAAAACTGCTGCAATATCAGTTTATGTATTTAAAACATTGGTTTGTCTGATATGTGGAAGCTGTGATCTATGATTGCCAGATACCTTGCATTTGGAAACTGTAAATAATTCAAACATTAAAGTGTATATATTTGATATTTGGGCTTAGTGTTAAGTTTTCAAAGTTTAAAAAAAAAAGTTTTACAATCCTGAATTAAACTTCCGCCCTTACTTTTTTTTTCATGAAATCTGTAAAGATAGATAGATAGATAGATAGATAGATAGATAGATAGATAGATAGATAGATAGATAGATAGATAGATATGGATGGATGGTTTAGTTTGAAAGAAATGTTTTATTTTGAAGCTTTAAAGGGAAGGTAAAAATAAAGTTAAAAAGGGAAAAATGTTACATACATTACTAACATTACATGTTCGTTCACAGCCATGTCAGCTGAACACAGTTTATTTTTAAACTGAATATCATTTTGATTTATACCTGTCTAGGTATACAATTAAAATTTGCTAAGGAACACATTTGAAGCAGAGACTATAAAAGTGTTATATGCTTTGGGCACATTATATTAACATGGGCTTGAGATAGTTTGAGTTCTTAGACGTTGGTGTTCAGAAGTTCATTGTGTAGGTAATATTGGGGTCCTTTATTCACAAATACATAATGTACATAGCAGTGGATAAAAGCGCTAAGTACTGCAGCAAACCTCACCAACCTGAGGGATATCTACTACTCCCCTGAGACAAACATATACTGCAGATAGGTTGGGGAAAAAAGTGCTGTAATGCATACCAAAAAACTCAAGTAAATAAATGATAAAAAATACTGATGTAAAACAATGGGGTGAAACTCTTAAACTTCCAGGTATAAAAGTTATTTAAAATACACAAACTATAAATTCAGGGACATTAATCAAGAATATGAATCTAAAAAAACTATTATGAATCAGTCTTAAAGCTAAACAAATGAATAGATACATAAACATATAAAATTCAATAGCTCAAAAGCTCTCAGTTAATTGAGAGCTAAAGTTCAAGATAATAAAAAATTAATAAAAAAAAAGGTTCAGTTTAGTTCATAAATGTTTCTGTGAAAGTTCCCTTTCGACAACAAATCCTCTGACACAACAGGTTCATCGACTCTATTCTTCCGTCACAGTTTCCCTCAAGAGATCCAAGAGAGAGACAGAGTAGGATCTACAAACACATTTATTAGATATAAGAAAAAGAAAATAAAAACCCTTTGGCGCCAACAAATGTGTGAAAAAAAGAAAAGAAAAAAAGGTGGGGGAAGGGGAAAACAAAAAATGTGGATAAAAAGATATCCCTATATATATCGGTATATAAGAATAAAAGATATATATACCCCAACTAGATTAGTATATGGCAGTGGTGAGAGCTGCTGCAAACTAAATGGGGCCAACCAAACTAACAAGAAAGAAAAAAATGTTTGCTGCGCTAAACACAATACCAAAAACCACAGTTGGCACCAATGTACTATATAAAATAAAGAAATTTATTAATTAAATATTTTAAATGATTGAAATGTATAAAATAAAACCGTCATAAAGGTGCATATAAGAACATACAATATTATAAATCAATTGCCCTCAAAAGGAATCTTTGTAGGAAGCACAGAGAGAAATTTCTTGTGAAGTTGACATATAAATCAAAGAAAAGTCTGTTATAAAAAACTTTGACTCCAACAGTTCTTAGGTGCTGGATACACAGATATGGTATTCCTTTTGTGAATAATGGAGGGTCAAGAGATAGTGCCAAGCTAAAAAAATATACAGTCGGATAAAAAATCTGAGAAGCTTACCGGCCAGCTGGCGCGCGTCCGCGCCGGCTAGCCCCGAAGTCGGCTGTAGTGTGGCTGTCCGTGGAGAGCCTTGTGTAGAAGGCAAGATGCCAATAATAATTAGCGCAAATCAGCTGATTGGATTGCCGGGTAAGCTCTGCTACTCCCAACGAGGAGGTCTTTTGCGAGGGAGTCCCGTGTCCGTATCCACTAGCCCTAGGATCGGCTATGTTGTGTCTGTCTGTGAAAGGCCGTTGTATGGAGGGCAAAGATGCCAATAGTAGTTATCACAGATCGGTTGATTGAATTGCCGGGTAAGCTCTACTACTCCCCACGAGGAGGTCCTTTGCAAGGGAGTCCCGTACTGATTAGCGCAGCTTGTGTACCAGGTTCAATTCATGCACTTTGGCAAGACGTTGAATCATGTCTTGCTATACGGATCCTGGGATTGGTAACAGCTGCAAGAGGGTGTAAAAGGCACTTCGTATGGCATGTCTGAATAGCACCATATGACGAAAGGAGGGAACAACCTGACGTGTTTCCTGGTAAGAATTACCACTTCATCAGATGACTTAATATAGACTTGGATTTTTGCTTCACCTATATATCCACTTTATTGCCTTTTATTTTTTTATATATATTTTTAGTTCTTTATTGTATGAAAAAGGTTTTAGGTTTTATTTTTGCCTTTTTCCCTTGTCCTCAGAACATTTTTGCTTAATATTGTGTAATACTGTTTTATATATTTATTTATTTTCCTGTCTCACCTTGTTTTCCACTTCAATTCATTTTTATCTATATAATTATTTAATACCATTTTTATTCACTTTTTTATTCACTCAATTATTTTTATATTGTTTGATTTGCCATTTCATATTTTTAGTTTAGATATTATTTATTTATTTATTCACTTCTCTTTGCATTATTGTTAATTTTAATATTAGAGTTTAGCCAGTAGGGATTTTGTTTAATTGGTTGCTTTTAGAGTTCACCCTATATTATCACTCATTTTCCATTTTTAATAGTATATTTATTTAGCATTGATCTGGTTTTATTTTAGCGCTCAAACGCCATTTCCAACTTCATTTACTTATGTTTCCAGACAGACAGTGAAGAGAAACCTGTTCTGGTAGGGACTTTAAACAAAGAAGCAGCAAGAGGAGGGTTGTTTGTGGGACCAGATATTATCTTCATCTGTGGAAGTCATCATAAAAACTTACATAGTTACTGTCAGAAAATAATAGGACTTAGCTGGGAAGGTTTTCTTGTAAACATTCCAGAAAGTCAAGGTGGGAAAGGGAACGCAGAAAGTCCAATAATTTGCCCCAATACTGATTTGAAATATACTACAAGGGATACTAGAAGGTAGGAATTCTCAGTGGTGCAGTACACAGTCGAATAACACATTCTGAAGGTATATTGTGAAGACTTGTTTAACTCCCAAGTTTGTGGCCACAAAAAGGAGTAAAGTTCTCAAGTTTTACATACAATATAAGGCAACAAGTTTAGAACCTTTTGTAAAGGACTATATATCGTGCACCAGGAATGGAGGCACAAACCAGTAAAATGGGGGAAAGTAATTCTGATACCCCATGGAATATAGTTAAAGGCAGAGAAGGTTCTAAGGCTCTTCACAATATGAGGAAGGTGTTCAAAAGAGCAGAGTTTCCTGACACAGGTACATTTGATATTAACCTGTGGGAAAGATTTATCCAGACTAATAAGGGGTGGATACTTAAGCACCAGTGTAGTGACCAGATTAAAATGTGGATGACCATAGGGAGGGAAATGGAAGATGAGGCTAGGAAAAGAGCAGATGAGGAAGTAAATACAGAACTTCCACCACCATATATGCAACCACAGAATCAGAATGTGCCCAGACTGTGTAATAATTGTGGATGTGTATACCAGAAGGTGACAAGAAGTGTCCCTTCTGTATAAACTGGGTATCAGAAGATGCGCTACCATGTCCCACTTTAGGGACTCCAAGAAGACCAAAATCCAATAGAGGACCAGTGGCTGTAAAAAGACTATATCCGCATATGCAGTCACTACCCAGAGATGAGGAACGGGTGTCCACAAGGCTCAGAAAAACAGTAAACAGACTCCTCTCCCCATTAGAGACTGTTTTTTCTCCTGAAAGAAGTAAAATCTTCTATGAAAAAGAAAAGGAAGACCCAGAATTCTATCCAGTGAGAGTACAGTATGCACCAAATCCAGCCTTCAACCCAAGAAATGCTGAAGGGCAGGACAACCCAAGATTGATTTTGTCTCATGAAACCTACAGCCCTTGGTACCAATCAGACATGAACAGCATTATGCAGCAAGCTCCAGACCCCAGAAAATCGCCAACGGCTTTCTCTCAGTATATGCAACGGATCCACACCATATGGACCCAATGCTGGATAGACTTCCAGCAACTCTGCACCTCATTGATGGGAAAAGGGGTGATACAAGAACTACTTAACTATCAGAACCAAGCAGCGGAAGGAGAAAAAGCGGCGATAGTGCAGGTAGACCAAAATAGCAGACATACAGCGGCAAGTGGTCTACAATTCCTAGCAAGAATTCAGTACTGGTGTCGGGAACAAAGATCACTAGCACCAGCAGCCCCAGATATAATCCAGAAAAAACGGATACGGTCAGACAATACTATGATAATCTGGCACAAAAAAAATATAGTTTTGTGTACCGGCGCTTCCACGTAATCTACAATGCAGCTGTAGTAAAACAGGACCTAATTCCTGTGTAAAGAATACAAAAGTTTAAAGGAACACAGCGCTGGAGTAGATATAATAGTTTCAATGATTGGAGAATATATGTAAAATAGAGTATCACAATGGCTGAAAAATTACTACACCGGTTTTTAAATAAATGCAAAATATTTATTAAAAATCAGCAGTATTAAATTCAATAATTGGAATATTTAAAAATTAATGTTGGACCTCTACAGACATTTGATGGATAAAGAGAGTATCAACCTTCAGCATGAGTCATATGCACAGAGGAACTGGCAATGTAAACAATTTGTAGAGAAATACGTATAATATGACCTGGTATTAGGTTGAGTATAGGGTTCCCAGCAGTAGAGATGGTTAGTGGTGCAGCAATATGAATTCTCCGTCCGTTAGTATGGGAGGGCTTCCAAATTGACACAGTCCATACAATCTTTGGGAGACCGTTGGATAGATGTCGGGAGGCTCCGGAGGATCAAATGCATAGACCAGCTGGAAAACTGCTCACCGTGTAGATTGTTCAGGTCAAATACTAGACAGTGCTCTCAGATGGTAAAGTTCCAAAGTATGGCAATCTCTCCACCCACTGGGAAGCGCAGACCGGGTTGCCAGCCTGGTATTCAGGTAAAGCAAGGCGTACTTCCAGTGGTGGATAACGGGATCAATATAGTTCTGTATAAGAAATATTTCCATCAATAGGATTAGTTGCCAATCTCCAAACAAAAGTCTGATGTCTGTAGAGTCCTCAGCGACATGTTTCGTCTTTATTAAAAGACTTTATCAAGCTGTGTCTTTCCATTAATCTCGGCGCCCTTTTATATATGCTTGATTAGTTCTTTAATCACCTGGTGTGTGATTTCCATGTGTCAGAAAGAATCGCTAAAGATAGGGGCGTTTATCCGTAGTATGTAGACAGAGAATAAGCTTTTGATTTATTTCTGATAGAGAAGAATCCCATTGGATAGCGTCAATATCAAGTAACGTTAGCTTTACAGCAATATAATAATTAGTAATGCCAGGTATATAATCCTAGAATGATATATATAACATTCATGTTCTCAAATTTCACTCGCTTTTAATGAACTTTAAATAAAAATAAGTAAGGTTCCCTATCCATAACATAGATATATAATAAAAATAAATCCTAAGACTCCACTAGATATGAAAAATCATATGAAAAACTATATGAAAAATTATTTGATGCTTCATTTATAACGTATCTCTAAACCTTTTCCTTTTTGTTCTTTGTATTTTTGTTTTCTTTTATTATGATTAAACAACTAAAGTATATATAATTGTCAGCTACACCATTTTTTTGTGATCAATATATTGTATTTTTTGTGATTAATACATTGTATATAATGTATTTTGTATTGAAAGCTTATTCTCTGTCTACATACTATGGATAAACGCCCCTGTCTTTAGCGATTCTTTCTGACACATGGAAATCACACACCAGGTGATTAAAGAACTAATCAAGCATATATAAAAGGGCGCCGAGATTAACGGACAGACACAGCTTGATAAAGTCTTTTTATAAAGACGAAACGCGTCGCTGAGGACTCTACAGACATCAGACTTTTGTTTGGAGATTGGCAACTAATCCTATTGATGGAGATATTGCTTATACAGAACTATATTGATCCCGTTATCCACCACTGGAGGTACGCCTTGCTTTACCTGAATACCGGGTTGGCCAACCGGTCTGCACTTCCCAGTGGGTGGAGAGATTGCCATACTTTGGAACTTTACCATCTGAGAGCACTGTCTAGTATTTGACCTGAACAATCTACACGGTGAGCGGTTTTCCAGCTGGTCTTTGCATTTGATCCTCCGGAGCCTTCTGACATCTATCCAACGGTCTCCCAAAGATTGTATGGACTGTGTTAATTTGAAAGCCCTCCCATACTAACGGACGGAGAATTCATATTGCTGCACCATTAACCATCTCTACTGCTGCGAACCCTATACTCAACCCAATACCATGTCATATTATACGTATTTCTCTACAAATTGTTTACATTGCCAGTTCCTCTGTGCATATGACTCATGCTGAAGGTTGATACTCTCTTTATCCATCAAATGTCTGTAGAGGTCCAACATTAATTTTTAAATATTCCAATTATTGAATTTAATACTGCTGCTTTTTTTAATAAATATTTTGCATTTATTTCAAAAACCGGTGTAGTAATTTTTCAGTCATTGTGATACTCTATTTTACATATATTCTCCAATTATTGAAACTATTATATCTACTCCAGCGCTGTGTTCCTTTAAACTTTTATAATCTGGCACAAAGACATGAAGATGATGGATTCGCACCAGGCAACCCAGATCATCAGAGGATGTTCAAAACCAAGTTCATGAATGGCCTACAGCAAGAATTGAGGAACTTACTCTTTGCAGTAAGGACAGAAGCCATGACAATGAATATGAATGCTATACTGCAAGTTCTAGAAGGAATAGAAGAAAGTGAAAATGAAAAGAAAAGGAAAGTGCAAGAAAGGAACACAGGCACTAAGGTTACAGTACATGTGGTACAAGAAAAAGGTAAGTGGAAGGTAAAAGGAAATAATACAGCAAAAGAAAACAGAATACAGAATGCAGGAGACATGAAGGGAAAATGTTTTTTCTACCGGCAACCAGGGCACATGAAAAGAGATTTCCCAGGTTACAAGAAATGGCTGGAGAAAGGGAAAATAAACAAGCATGAAGGTTAGACTCCCCTACATCAAAAGAAGACAGTGCCAAATATTATCAATGGCTAAAAGAACCGCCGAAAAAGTAATAAAAGTAACCTTACCTCAAGGGAAAGTACTTGACTGTTTAATTGATACAGGGGCAAGCCATACAGTATTAAAAGAATCAGAAGTATCACAGCAACTCCTTACCAAAGAAACTATACAGGCTACAGGGGTAGCAGGAAAATCCATTAACCTGACTAAAAGCAAACCAGCCTTCTTAAAAATTGAAGATACAGTCACACCGGTACCAGTAGAATTTCTAACATCTACAACTTGTCCAAGTCAATCTACTTGGAGCAGATATACTGCAACTGATGAAAGCATGTATACAATATACAGACAAGGGAATTCAATATTCCAGTAATTTACCAAATCAAGTAAAGAATCAAGATGAAGCAGCAGTACAACTCTACCTGACCATGGAAGAAAATAAAGGAGGACCATTTGACGAAGATGGAGAAGCCACAGAAGGCAATCTACCACCATGGTTACCTCAAGCAGTACCTGATAAATTATGGAGCAAAGGAAAGACGGATGTTGGACTACTTAAGGTGGAGCCAGTACAACTGAAACTTAAGCCAAACACCTTACCTGTATCCATCAAACAGTATCCCTTGACCCAGGCCAGAAAAAGGCCATCAGCATGCAACTTGATCAATACTTGGAAAACAAAATAATAAAGAAATGCAGGTCACCTTACAACTCGCCAAACGGACACAAGAGGGAGAAGGTGCAGTTCCGGCTCATACAAGATCTGCAAGAAATCAATAAGAAATTGATAATAGATATCCCAATTGTACCAAACCCACATACTCTTCTGCACCAGATTCCACATACTGCTAAATGGTTCACTGCAATAGACTCATGAGGGAATACAGTATTGTTGGACCAGACTTCCTCAAGGAGGAGCAACCAGCCCATAAGAATTTTCAGAAGCTATGTTGCTTGTCCTACAAAGATGGAGACCTGTCTACAAAGATACGCAACTGTTACAGTATGTAGATGATCTACTGATCGCAGCGAGTACAGAAAACAGATGCAAGGAAGAAACAATATCGTTACTGAACTTCCTAGCAGAAGAAGATTGTAGAGTCTCCAAGGACAAACTACAACCAGTAAAGGAAAAGGTCATTTTCCTTGGACACTGCATTTCACCCAGAGCAAGACATTTGACCGAAGACAGAATTAAAGCCATTACTGAAGCAAAAATGCCAGAAACTCTGAAACAGATAAGAGGATTCTTAGGTCTCATCAACTACTGTAGAGAATGGGTACCAGCAGCCTCCATACACATGCAACCTTTGTATGAACAGACAAAGAAGGAAGGCAAGGCTGGACTGGGACTAAAAATCAGCCCTGGCATTTAAAGCACACAGGCCCATCTTTTGTGGAGTACTGACAATTTGAAACAAACATTCGACAATAGACGCAGCTGCATCATTTAGCAGCTGATAGGGCCATACAAATTATAGGTAAGTCGCAACAGGGACTATCTATCTATCTATCTATCTATCTATCTGACACCCATGCATAATTAAAGACAAACACTTTGAAAAAGCATGGGCATGTTTTGTTTAGATTTTTAATAATGTTGTTTTATCAATTATTATAACAGAACAATTTACTATTTAAACAATGTAAGTACATTTTCAAATAGTTTGGTGTGCAGCCTCTTTATCCATGGGTAACAGTACATCTCTCTTTCTCCTACATATATTTGTATAGATAGATCAAATAAGGTTCACTTACGTAATGCTGCTTTTCACCTTTCTTTCTTTCTTTCTTTCTCTTTATGCATCTGAGGGAGGCCACAAAATTGTAACTGATATGCCCTTAACTTTATATATCTATTACATCTGTCTGTCCACACACACACACGTAGCCATACTTACATAAATAGGTGTGTGTAAATATATCACCAGAACTAAATAAATAGGGCTTGATTCAGAA
>WWET01000188.1:271359-287630 GCA_011038615.1 Limnodynastes dumerilii | reverse complement strand
GTCATCAATACTCATATCCTGTCACCAGTCATCACTACTCATATCCTTTCACCAGTCATCATTACTCATATCCTGTCACCAGTCATCAATACTCATATCCTGTCACCAGTCATCACTATTCATAGCCTAACACCAGTCATCACTATTCATATTCCTCACCAGTCATCATTACTCATATCCTGTCACCAGTCATTACTATTCATATCCTGTCACCAGTCATCACTACTCATATCCTGTCACCAGTCATAAATACTCATATGCTGTCACCAGTCATCACTACTCATATCCTGTCACCAGTCATCAATACTCATATCCTGTCACCAGTCATCACTATTCATATCCTGTCACCAGTCATCATTACTCATATCCTGTCACCAGTCATGACTACTCATATCCTGTCACCAGTCATCAATACTCATATCCTGTCACCAGTCATCATTACTCATGTCCTGTCACCAGTCATCATTACTCATGTCCTGTCACCAGTCATCATTACTGATATCCTGTCAACAGTCATCATTACTCATATCCTGTCACCAGTCATCATTACTCATATCCTGTCACCAATCATCATTACTCATATCCTGTCACCAGTCATCAATACTCATATCCTGTCACCAGTTATCACTACTCATGTCCTGTCACCAGTCATCAGTACTCATTTCTTGTCACCAGTCATCACTACTCATATCCTGTCACCAGTCATCATTACTCATATCCTGTCACCAGTCATCAATACTCATATCCTGTCACCAGTCATTACTCATATTCTGTCACCAGTCATCAATACTCATATCCTGTGACCAGTTATCACTATTCATATGCTTTAACCAGTCATCAATACTCATATCCTGTCACCAGTCATCAATACTCATATCCTGTCACCAGTCATCATTACTCATATCCTGACACCAGTGATCAATACTCATATCCTGCCACAAGTCATCACTACTCATATCCTGTCACCAGTCATCACTACTCATATCCTGTCACCAGTCATCATTACTCATATCCTGTCCCCAGTCATCAATACTCATATCCTGTCACCAGTTATCACTACTCATGTCCTGGCACCAGTCATCATTACTCATGTCCTGTCACCAGTCATCATTACTGATATCCTGTCACCAGTCATCATTACTGATATCCTGTCACCAATCATCACTACTCATATCCTGTCACCAGTCATCATTACTCATATCCTGTCACCAGCCATCAATACTCATATCCTGTAACCAGTTATCACTACTCATGTCCTGATACCAGTCATCAGTACTCATGTCTTGTCACTAGTCATCACTACTCATGTCCTGATACCAGTCATCACTACTCATGTCTTGTCACCAGTCATCACTACTCATGTCTTGTCACAAGTCATCACTACTCATGTCCTGACAACAGTCATCTATACTCATATCCTGATACCAGTCATCACTACTCATGTCTTTTTACCAGTCATCACTACTCATGTCCTGTCACAAGTCCTCACTACTCATGTCCTGACACCAGTCATCACTACTCATATCCTGTCACCAGTCATTACTACTCATGTCCTGTCACCAGTCATCAATACACATATCCTGTCACCAGTCATCACTACTCATATCCTGTCACTAGTCATCACTACTCCTGTCCTGACACGAGTCATCAATACTCATATCCTGTCACCAGTCATCAATACTCATGCCCCGTCACCAGTCATCACTACTCATATTCTGTCACCAGTCATCAATACTCATATCCTGTCACCAGTCATCACTACTCATATCTTGTCACCAGTCATCACTACTCATATCCTGTCACCAGTCATCACTACTCATATCCTGTCACCAGTCATCACTACTCATTTCCTGTCAACAGTCATCATTACTCATATCCTGTCACCAGCCATCATTACTCATATCCTGTCACCAGTCATCACTACTCATGTCCTGATACCAGTCATCAATACTCATATCCTTTCACCAGTCATCACTACTCATGTCCTGATACCAGTCATCAATACTCATATCCTTTCACCAGTCATCATTACTCATATCCTGTCACCAGTTATCACTACTCATGTCCTGATATTAGTCATCAGTACTCATGTCTTGTCACCAGTCATCACTACTCATGTCCTGTCACCAGTCATCACAACTCATGTCTTGTCACCAGCCATCACTACTCATGTCCTGTCACAAGTCATCACTACTCATGTCCTGACACCAGTCATCTATACTCATATCCTGATAGCAGTCATCAATACTCATGTCTTGTCAACAGTCATCACTACTCATGTCCTGTCACAAGTCATCACTACTCATGTCCTGACACCAGTCATCACTACACATATCCTGTCACCAGTCACCACTACACATATCCTGTAACCAGTCATCACTACTCATGTCCTGTCACCAGTCATCTATACTCATATCCCGTCACCAGTCATCACTACTCATATCCTGTCACCAGTCATCACTACTCATGTCCTGTCACCAGTCATCACTACTCATGCCCTGTCACCAGTCATCAATATTCACGTCATGTCACCAGTCATTACTACTCATGTCCTGACACCAGTCATCACTACTCATGTCCTTACACCAGTCATCACTACTCATGTCCTGACACCAGTCATCAATACTCATGTCCTGTCACCAGTCATCACTACTCATGTCCTGCCACCAGTCATCACTACTCATGTCCTGTCACCAGTCATCACTACTCATGTCCTGTCACCAGTCATCAATACTCATGTCCTGTCTCCAGTCATCTATACTCATATCCTGATACCAGTCATCACTACTCATGTCCTGACAACAGTCCTCACTACTCATATCCTGTCACTCGTCATCACTTCTAATATCCTGTCACCAGTCATCACTACTCATATCCTGTCACCAGTCATCACTACTCATATCCTGTCACCAGTCATCACTACTCATGTCCTGACACCAGTCATCAATACTCATGTCCTTTCACCAGTCATCACTACTCATGTCCTGACACCAGTCATCAATACTCATGTCCTGTCACCAGTCATCACTACTCATATCCTGTCACCAGTCATCACTACTCATGTCCTGACACCAGTCATCACTACTCATATCCTGTCACCAGTCATCACTACTCATATCCTGTCACCAGTCATCACTACTCATATCCTGTCACCAGTCATCACTACTCATATCCTGTCACCAGTCATCACTACTCATATCCTGTCACCAGTCATCACTACTCATATCCTGTCACCAGTCATCACTACTCATGTCCTGACACCAGTCATCAATACCCATGTCCTTTCACCAGTCATCACTACTCATGTCCTGTCACCAGTCATCAATACACATATCCTGTCACCAGTCATCACTACTCATATCCTGTCACCAGTCATCACTACTCATATCCTGTCACCAGTCATCACTACTCATATCCTGTCACCAGTCATCACTACTCATATCCTGTCACCAGTCATCACTACTCATATCCTGTCACCAGTCATCACTACTCATATCCTGTCACCAGTCATCACTACTCATATCCTGTCACCAGTCATCACTACTCATGTCCTGACACCAGTCATCAATACTCATGTCCTGTCACCAGTCATCAATACTCATATCCTGTCACCAGTCATCACTACTCATGTCCTGACACCAGTCATCAATACTCATGTCCTGTCACCAGTCATCAATACTCATATCCTGTCACCAGTCATCACTACTCATGTCCTGACACCAGTCATCAATACTCATGTCCTGTCACCAGTCATCAATACTCATATCCTGTCACCAGTCATCACTACTCATGTCCTGTCACCAGTCATCACTACTCATGTCCTGTCACCAGTCATCACTACTCATGTCCTGTCACCAGTCATCACTACTCATGTCCTGTCACCAGTCATCACTACTCATGTCCTGTCACCAGTCATCACTACTCATGTCCTGTCACCAGTCATCACTACTCATGTCCTGTCACCAGTCATCACTACTCATGTCCTGTCACCAGTCATCACTACTCATGTCCTGTCACCAGTCATCACTACTCATGTCCTGTCACCAGTCATCACTACTCATGTCCTGTCACCAGTCATCACTACTCATGTCCTGTCACCAGTCATCACTACTCATGTCCTGTCACCAGTCATCACTACTCATGTCCTGTCACCAGTCATCACTACTCATGTCCTGTCACCAGTCATCACTACTCATGTCCTGTCACCAGTCATCACTACTCATGTCCTGTCACCAGTCATCACTACTCATGTCCTGTCACCAGTCATCACTACTCATGTCCTGTCACCAGTCATCACTACTCATGTCCTGTCACCAGTCATCACTACTCATGTCCTGTCACCAGTCATCAATACTCATATCCTGTCACCAGTCATCACTACTCATGTCCTGTCACCAGTCATCACTACTCATGTCCTGTCACCAGTCATCAATACTCATATCCTGTCACCAGTCATCACTACTCATATCCTGTCACCAGTCATCAATACTCATATCTTGTCACCAGTCATCACTACTCATATCTTGTCACCAGTCATCACTACTCATATCATGTCACCAGTCATCAATACTCATATCCTGTCACCAGTCATCAATACTCATATCATGTCACCAGTCATCAATACTCATATCCTGTCACCAGTCATCACTACTCATGTCCTGTCACCAGTCATCTATACTCATATCCTGTCACCAGTCATCACTACTCATATCATGTCACCAGTCATCACTATTCATATCCTGTCCCCAGTCATCACTATTCATATCCTGTCACCAGTCGTCACTACTCATATCATGTCACCAGTCATCACTACTCATACCCTGTCACTAGTCATCACGGGCCTGATCCAGAGCTATGATGTAGCGCTGAGTGTACTAATGCTCAGCGTTACATCATGGACTCCCCCTGACACTCCCCCTGCCCCAGGCGTACTTACCCTCATTTATGCCGGCTGACGGCTACCCTAACTACAGCCGACGTGAGGGTAACTACGCTGGGACGGCGGCGTTGTTACGATAATGCCGCCCTCCCAGCCTCATTACCCTCCCTCCCCCCCGCTCCCTACACTAACTACAACGCCCATGATCGGGCATTGCCGTAGTTAGGCTGGGCAACATCTGCCCGGCGCATGCGTAGATCGGCTTTTCAACCGATCTTACACTTACGCCCGCCTTAGTTACTACAGTAGGCGTAGCTCTGGATCAGCCCCCACTACTCATGTCCTGTCACTAGAAGTCACTAGTTTTTTCCTGCGGATGATGATTGCTAATCACGGGATATTGATTCCAGAAATGACAGAAATGTCTCAATACATTCTGCAGTGTTCCACATATCTTGCAGTCTACTGGCAATTGAAGTACTGGGGAATATACGTACTGGAGGTGACTGGCGGAATGGCTGTTGTGTAACACTGGAACCTGCAGAGATTTTTACGCTGAGACTTATAAATAAATAAAGACTTCTCCCTGGATTTAGTAAAACAAACAGGGAGTGCGGCTAATAATAAGCTCCAGCGTACCAGGGAAAATGGCTGCTTCTATCTTTGGAAGAGACTTTGTTGCACGTACTGAGCGGATAATGGGGAGTGTGACGTCAGAGAGTGATTAATAAGGAGCGCAGCTGATGTTTAGATTACAGAGAATTTACCAAGGTTGGCCAAAGTAAACTCTACAAAGTTTGTTTAGGAATCGCCTGTTTATAAAACTGCCATCTAATGCAGCTATCACATACTGCGCGTCATGTCACACTCCTCCCGCTACGCCATCACTTTCCTCTTCAAGAAAGGAGCAGACAAAACGAGCCGGCTGTGCAAATTCCCATGTGAGCTGGGACAATATGATTGTTCATGTTACATAAACACTTAATCATACATCGTGATACACCTTATGTGTACTGCTAAGTATAGCAGGAAATAGTGGTTAATGGGTTAGTGGGAGGAGCTATGACAACTTGCATGGTGATATGAGGCTCCTGTCAGACTGAGCACTCTCATATCACTAGTTGTCATGGCTCCTCCTCCTGCAGGATTGTCATGATCATTGTGCTTTTCACGGCACCTCATGTCGTTTGTTTACCTTTGCTGATCACATGACCCTCTTTTAGTTCCCCGCACTTCCTGGTATTCACTCTCTGCTGCAGACATTATCCCACTGGTGTGGTTCATTCCCTTACTGGAACTCACTGATCGGCAGCTGTATTTAAACCCCTCACCGACATCACTTCTCTGTCAGAGCAGAAGGTTTCCTTGCCTGCTAAAATAGCATCCTCGAGTCCTCTCATGTGTTCTGGCTCCCTGCTTCCAGGTCCTGTCTCCAGTTCTCGGCCCCAGTTAACCGGTCTCTGGATACTAATAATCTGCTCCATATCTACAGGACAGATCTTCAAAAAGGAGATATATAACCTTCTATCACCAGCATCCAAGAGCAGACAGGTCAAACTCGAGACAAGAGTCTAAAGGAAACCACCACAAAAGTAACAGACTACAAACAATTCCATTCTCTCTAATACTATCTACATCTCGCTCTCTATCCTTCAGATCTATTCTCCGCTCTCTATCCTCCAGATCTATTCCCCACTCTCAATCCTCCAGATCTATTCCCTGCTCTCTATCCTTCAGATCTATTCTCCGCTCTCTATCCTCCAGATCTATTCCCTGCTCTCTATCCTCCAGATCTACATCTCGCTCTCCATCCTCCAGATCTATTCCCCGCTCTCCATCCTCCAGATCTATTCCCCACTCTCCATCCTCCAGATCTATTCCCTGCTCTCTATCCTCCAGATCTACATCTCGCTCTCCATCCTCCAGATCTATTCCCCGCTCTCCATCCTCCAGATCTATTCCCCACTCTCTATC
Organism: Limnodynastes dumerilii; assembly: GCA_011038615.1. Lineage (NCBI taxonomy): Eukaryota > Metazoa > Chordata > Amphibia > Anura > Limnodynastidae > Limnodynastes > Limnodynastes dumerilii. The sequence continues at coordinate 280,777 of WWET01000188.1, read as the reverse complement.
CTCCAGATCTATTCCCCACTCTCTATCCTCCAGATCTATTCCCCACTCTCTATCCTCCAGATCTATTCCCCACTCTCTATCCTCCAGATCTATTCCCCACTCTCTATCCTCCAGATCTATTCCCCACTCTCTATCCTCCAGATCTATTCCCCACTCTCTATCCTCCAGATCTATTCCCCACTCTCTATCCTCCAGATCTATTCCCCACTCTCTATCCTCCAGATCTATTCCCCACTCTCTATCCTCCAGATCTATTCCCCACTCTCTATCCTCCAGATCTATTCCCCACTCTCTATCCTCCAGATCTATTCCCCACTCTCTATCCTCCAGATCTATTCCCCACTCTCTATCCTCCAGATCTATTCCCTTTTTTTAACCTTCATTATGTTATTGTGTAATGTCACAAGCACCATTTGCACTTTAAATTAGAATAAACTGCACCCCTGTGTTAGAATGATTTATATTACAGTGCTTATATCTTCACCTTTTCCTCATTCCTGTGTGGGATACATACAGGGTCGAACTGGGGCATGAAGGGCCCACCAGGGAATAATGTGATGGGGGCCCACCACATAGTTAATGGGTGTAGTCAAGGGTCATGGTCGGAGGTTGCAAATAAACTGTGTATCATCTGTTACACCCACAGACTACTTCAACAGCTCAGTGAGAAAAGCGTGTTATAAATTCTCAGTTACAGTGACCCATATAATTACAGTGAGTATCCTACTGAAATATGTACAAGGCAGAGAACATACCACTGATCACCATACAATAAAGACCACTTAAGATAATAAAAACTTAATCCTAGTTACTGCCATACAACACAGACTATATCCTAGCTATTGCCATACCATACACACTGCACCCTAGTTATGACCATACAATAAACATTACATCCTAGATCCCTATATAATATACACATTTATTATTTATTAACAGGTTTTTATATAGCGCCCACAGATTACGTAGCGCTTTACAATTTAACAATCAGTATAAACAACACTGGGTAATGACAGACAGATTGGGTGGGTAGGAGGGCCCTGCTCACAAGCTTACACTCTATAGGACAGTGGGTTTGATACATAAGGGCAAGTGCTTTATATCACACAATGTACCAGCCAGGGTGTATGGCAGAAGTGCTCTCAGTGCTCTGTATGAGCCAGCCACACAGCAGTGTTCTAAATATCACATGGGTACATTGAGACTATTACTTTTATATTATTAAGTTTTTCCTGTTCATATGAATAAAGTTGCTATTTTGCTAAACAAATATGGATAGAACTATTCCAATGTCCCTTTACTTATCGAACAACATTTATATGCAGACCACACAACTAATGACAAAATAAAACTATTATTATATGGCAGTCATTAAAATGCAATGTGTATTGAATGGTGATAACTAGGGTGCAGTGTGTATGGTATGGCAATAGCTAGGATATATTCAGTATTGTATGGCAGTAACTAGAATGAAGTTTTTATCATCTTAAGTGGTCCTTATTGTATGATGATCAGTGGTATGTTCTCTGCCTTGCATATATGTCAGTAGGATACTGACTGTAATTATATGGGTCACTGTAACTGAGAATTAATAGTATAACACACTTTTCACACTGAGTTATTTAAGCAGTCTACTGGGGCAACAGATGATACACAGTTTATATGCACTGATGGAACCATCCTCCGGCCACGACCCAGAGCCGTAACTAGAAATTTTACCGCTAGAGGCAAAAAGAAAAAATGGTGCCCCTGAGCCTGAATTCCAAGCCAAATTAACCTTAAATATTAACTTACTGATGCCCTGTGTACAGAAAATAGATTACATTACTGTAATAGTCTCTGGTGTTTTACCTACGTACTAGCTATATCTAAAATACATTTTCTATTGAAATACATATATAGCAGTGAAAATGAATGAGGATGCTCAATGACCTCCTTGAAGATAAGGTTCCCTTCCCATACCAATATGGCGGCTGGGTTCCGACACCTGATGCCTCCATGGGCGTGGCGTGACCCGGAAATGTGCGCTAGTCACAGGGAATCCTGACTAGAGATTCCTACAGTCCTATTGTGTGTATTGCTTGATATTCCGGGTTCCGCTGCGGCTTCTACTGATAAAGGGAGTTTGAGGTGAGTGTAACCCGTGTTGTGTAAGGGGGTCAGTAATGTATATGGGACCCCCGCCTTCCTATCGCTTCCATTCTTATTGTTTCATTCTACCGGAAACGCTCTTTTCCTCCACAGCCGGCGCTGCAGTTATCCAGGCATGGTGGTGGTTGTGTGATGTGTGTTGGTAATGGCTATGAAAACTCTTTGTGTGTATTAAGTATACAGAAGACTTCTTGCGATGAATTAGGAATGGACCTTTTACTGTATGATTTAGGAGACAGTACCAGTGTCTTACAGTACCTGAGATCTCGTTTGCTCCCCACCACACATGAGAAAGATCTGTGCATCTCATGTATTAGGTCCACTCCTTGCACATACTCATGTATTGCCCACTCCCTGTGCACTCTTATTGTGTGAAACTTCCCACTGATATGCTGCACAGTCTCACAGGCCAAATATGTGTTCATCTGAAATGCAAGCTCATATTGTGTGCCAGAAGTGCACTTCCATGGGCAACTTTAACGTTGTGTACCAGAAGTTCTGTCCCATGGCCTGCTTATATAGTGCACACCAAAAGCACAGCCCAACAGCCTGCTCACTCACATGTTGCACACCAGAAGCGCAGTCATACTGGCCATTCTTTTTTTTTTTTTATTGTAAAATTTATAGAGTGTACTTTTAGAGGTGTGCAGTGGTGCATAAATAAGGTGCTAGTTCAAATCTTAAAATTTTAAAATGTCCCAAAGGGGTGCCTTTATTTGTATGTGCTCTCCCACTACCATAATAGTCAGGGGCTGATTCTCTACTGTGAATATCCAGTTTATGCTGGGTACCCGCTAGAGGGTTTTCTGACTATTATTGTGCACATCAAATGATAATTGTCAGATAGATTAAAAGTCTTACGGATTTACTGTCCCACCTTCAGAATCGTCTGAAATTATTGCATTGTGGGAGCTATTCATTTTCAATATCATAAGGAAGTACTGAAATATCCAGCAGTAAATTGTTTCGGTGTGGACAGTACAAAGATCAGATGCAGAATTGTGACTAATTACAATATGAACGTCTGATTGTGTATACCCAGATTTAGCTGTTTTCAGTTAATCAGTTTATCAAACGCAGAGGTCATTCTATAGCTGTGTCTGTTATTTTAATTTTTTTGTTTTTTAATATTTTTTCCTAGTTAAGCAAACTACTAATATTAATTTTCCAAAACGTCAAACCATTCTTTGGGAGCAGGCGCATAATGTTACATCATAACATATATTTTATATGTTTATATTAAACTTGCTTGGGCTAAATATAAGGATATCCTAAATCTTAAACTAAATTGAGAGTAAATAGGGTCTAGGGTCAGTATAGTTTTAAGTAAACAAATGGGTAGACTGGATGGGCCATGTGGCTCTTATCTGCTGTCACTTTCCTTGTTACTTCCACAGCCGGTTTTGTGAAAATTGTAGGTATTCTCCCCACTTATATAAAAGCGAGTGCAGATATCTTGAATCTAGTTATGAAGATTTTTCTGTATTGAACCGATATAATTATATAATGTGTGTGCTGGACCTCTTTGTCAGGACACCAACAAAATAGTCCAGAAATAATAGTATTTGTCACTTTGCATAAATAATGTCACTGGCACTGTGGCTATCCTATAAGGGTGACCCAGTGGGTTCAGAAGATATTATAAGGACTGGGCACTATACATGCTACATGATTTCCCCGGCTATGTGCCTATTTTGTCAGAAGCCAGGAAAATTGTGCAAATGTATAAGTAGCATTTCCCTAATCTTTTAATACAATCCAAATAAAAATGCATTTATTAATAATTATTACATTTATTGAATGTAATCAATAGCAGATCACATGCTGTGAAGCCAGGGTTAAAGCAGTTCAAGACTTGTGAAGCCTGCATATCCTTTGGATATTATTAAATCGTCATGATCCTTTGGATTTATTAATAAACTTGGGCAAACAAGGGGTGTGGGGGAATGTTTATTTCAATAAAGGTTACACTGTATTTATTTACCTTTTTTGTTGCTGGCAGCCCTGTTGCTTGTTCATGCTGTCTTCTTTAGTGCATTAGACAAAACGGTTCAGCTATATTTGAACACTTTACCCCACCTCACACAGCCAACATCTATCTGCTTGTTGACTCAGAAGAGAAGGCCTGTGCTGGGTCACACTTCTCCAGGTGATCCACTGTTGGGCCTGACAGGCCACGGTATGGGTACCCAAGTCTGTATTTCCAGCAGCACAGGCTGGTACAGCCTTGTATTGGTAGCAGTAAAATTTTGAGGCCCTGAAACTGCTTGTCCCTTTGACTTTCTGATGTTGTCATCAGCCTTTTACAGTACTATTGTTGGTTTAAAATAGAGGGGGACATTGCTTTTTAAAAATGATTTATTTTAAAGGGATTTTTCTGTCTGAGCAGCTAATGTTCATAGTTAGTGCTTTAGCATGGCACTGTGTCAACATTAGCTGCTCCTGTCAGTCCAGCCCATTATGCAAATCTTATTTACTTTCCTGTTCTGCTGATTGCATATGGGTGTCTATGGGTAGCACACATTTTCTTGTAATTGTTTTTACAGATAATTGTCCAATCACAAGTACTGATTGTATAGCGTATAGGTAGTGTAACAAGTTTAAAAGGAATGATCAATTAGGTGGTCTGTAGTCTTAAAATCTGTTAAATGTGTACTCATGTTAGGTTTTAATCTAAGTTTAATCTAAGTTTAACATTTGTCCAACTCTGTATTTGGAATTATGGGGTCCACTCAATTAGTTTTTTTCCCTGTAGATCCTTTAAATATTCACTGTGTTTGTGAAATAGAATATGCTGATATGAAATCACTGCTGTGCTTGAAAACTGCAAGTTTCAGCTTGTGTGTGTTTTGCAATAATGACATTGGACTCTTACCTCCTTTCACGTTTTTTCTTCCGTATACACCCATTCTGTGCCCTTCCATGTTATTTAATGTGTAAATGTATTTTGTCCATTATTAGTTAAAGTAAATGACTACTCAGGTTTGTTAGATATAGTGAATGACTCTTCGGTATCATGCCAACATTAATGATGACCATGTTTTAAAACTAAGTCCTGTGTTATTTCTTATTCAGTACAGGATATGAGCCTTGAGTCAGCCTTGAGTCGTGTGATGCTGCTATGCTGATGAAGATCCCTGTGACCACAAGATTCTGTATGTGAACTTTGTAAGTACAATTTCTAAAATCCAACAGTTTAATGGTATTTTCTTGTTTTATTTTTTTTAAATAAAAAAAACTTATAATATTAAATTATGTATGTGTATAGTTCTCCCTCTCCCGTCAAATCTCTTAACACCGTGATAAATCTAATGGTACCAATTTCTATATTATATGATTCATACCATCTCTTTTCACTCTATAGTTCTAAATGTATGGCTTTTCACTTTTCATCTACTGCTGATCTGGTTATTTTCTTCACATTCAGCTATAATATTAATGATTTATACTTTGTTTATTTTTGTTTTGTTTTCTTTGCTCCCTTGCTCTGTGGGCCTGATTTAATTAGCTTTACACCCGCGTATTTTACGGTGCGAAGCTAATTCCGCAAATTATTTGGGGAGGATTTTTGTACGCACCCCATAGAGACACGCATGAAAATCGGCGCATTTTTAGTGCCATATATGAAGGGAAAAAGCGCAGCGCAAAGTTTTTCCTATCATCGCGGCTAATTGATTCAGGCCCTAAGGGTTTTACTTTTTCTAGGTTATGTCTTCTGTGTAGAGATAAAACAAAGTAAATTTGTATACCTTTTTTGGTAACTTGTACTAAAGTTATTTTTCTTTCTTGACAGGTATATTTTAAATATTTGTTTCTTAAACATCTTTTGTCCGAATGACTGAACTATCGGCATCACTGACCCAGCTACAACAAGGACAAGTGGTAGAAGACTTCTCAGACAGCCACACTGCAAATATGGTATTATTAAATATTTACTGGATATGGTGTATATGTGTGTTATAAAATGGGGCTAAAACATGTGTGATGTTAAAATGTCATACTATCTGCATTTAGCTCTTGATAATGTTTGCCTTTCTCATTAGTATAGTCTCACATTGACTAGAAGCTGCCATAAAGATTTATTCAGTGAGAAAGGAGTTTTTGTAAGAATAAAATCTAATTGTATGCTTTTTATATTACTATTTTTATATTTTTGCTCTGAATTTATATTCCTTCTGGGATCATAGTGTAGTATTTATGTAACAGTGCGCTACTTGTGTCCAGACAGCCATTTTACACACACAGAGAGAGAGAGGGAGAGAGAGAGGGCACAGTGCTTCAAGAAACCAGGCACTTCTGGAAAAAAAAAAAGGTAGCTGGGGTGCAATTATCAATCGGGAATCCTGATCGATTAGATGGTCGGACCCGATTTTTGGCCCAATCCATTACGATTGTGTGATAGAACCAATAATTGCTCTATTGCGTGGCCAGCTTACGTTAGAAGATTCAAAGTGCCCTTAGAAACCTACATAGGACAAATAATACGATACTGATTTTAAGACCATTAAACAAAAAAAGTGTGCTGAAAAGAACTGAATGTATGTGCTTCAGGTGGCACTGCAGTCTCATTAAGAGAAGGTTTTGTTGCTTGTTTGGCATTTCCAGTATGTCTTGTAACAAACATAACAGCAATTACATTATTACATACAGCATGTCATTATTGTGTAAATTAATGTTAAATGATCTTAACCTTTAATACTGCTAACATGCACTTTTACTGCATTGTATATCTTATTTATAAATACTATAATAACGAAGTAAGCTAATGTTGAACATTACATTTTACATCTTTTAGCCCTTACACAGTATATGAAAGTCTACCATTGTATATAAAAAATGGTCTGAAGGAAGAAAGATCTATAAAGTAAACAGTGGGTAGCTGCAAAATAATCTTTTGGTCATTTTATACTTTAATTTTAACAGTTAATACCATGTAAATATACTATATATAGTCTCCACCAGTAACTTAGAGTTAAATGCTCTTTTCAAGGGACATGTAGTGGTTAATACATAACTACAGTGCAATTTCCTGCCTGTTATCAAAGACGGGGCGTATTTTACTAGAACCAGGCTGTAACTTCCCCAAAAGCCACATGTAAAGTTATGTCTGAGGAGGAATCCATACCTCTGCTTCTGTTGCAGCCTGTGAGTATAAGGTGGTAAAGGTCAGACATAAACTATTGTATCAGGCTGGAATTTTATTATATAATAAATATAAATTCTGGTTATGTCATTAGGAGAATTAGGAGAGACCCTGTTCTATTTAAGGTCCAGATTTGGTGTAGTATAGTCCTAGCTTTTTCCTGTTATTGTAACTGCAGTAACTGATGTTTTCTCTTATGCAATTTAGTTTGGGTGCTTGTGTTTTAAAATTTGTAATACATTTGCGGGTTTTTGACTTGTTTTCTAATCTGTGCAGTTAATTTTGTAGTAGTGCTTGAAACAAGGATAATACAAAAAATATTGCACTTTGTTGTGTCAATAATGTAGCATCTGGAAATATATTGCTAAGTGTTTCTGTGCTATGATCATTATTTATATATTTGATAAGGTGATAGTTCAAGTCAGTCATTGAGAGACTTTTCAATGCAAAGATTCATTACTGAGACTTAAGTCATTCTTCATGTGTAATTTTGGCCACCACATTTTGATGCCACTACTGTTATTTATTTAGCTTGTTTGCTTAACAAGAAAGGAGTTTGAAGTAAAAGAATTGACAACTTTAATTGTAAAAAGTTTTTTTTCATAGGTACTCAAAAACAGGGCTCGATAAACACAGGTCGCCATGGCAACTAGAAATTGGGACCTGGTGACCGGCTTGAAGTTTCCATGTAGTTTCGGCGGGCGAGGGATTAGAGACCATGGCGGGGGGGGGGGGGCCCCTCCTTTGGTTAAACTGTAGGTTGTTTCTCCATCTGCATCATCAGCAACCAGAGCGATTGTGCCTTGTTGCTGTGGTGAGCATATGTGGTTATAGTAGAGAAGAGTACTAGTATTGAGTGGAGCAGAATAATAATAATAATCTCTATAGAAAGCTGTTTCCTAATTATTTAAGTAAAGAAAATTTGTAGGTGCCACACTGCTTTCTCCCTTGCTTGCCCGCTGAAACTGTTGGCACAAAACACACATTGCTGACTAGTTTTAGCGGGCAAGTGACCGGGGCAGTGGGGAGCACCCTTGTAGATAAACTGAAGATATAGGGGGTGCTAAGTACCAGATAGCACATCAGATATCTAAAATGCCAATCAATAAGATGAGGAACAATAAATGTCAATGAACAACTCTAATTAAAGTATAGGAAGTCCAGAGCATCCAGAATCCAGTAGTTCTCCTCATCGTTCTTAAAATGATGGAATTGCACCAGGATCCCAAATTAGGTCCGCTGCTACTCTTTGTTTCATAATAGGACAATGGAGCGCCAGATATGAGTGCATTATAAGAACATTTTTATTAGGACATTAAAAGTCGTAGTTAAGGAGAGATAAAAGTTCAATATATAACATCACAAAAATATGTCAGTGCCAGAGATATCGCCATTCCTGTAGATTAGGTGATGTCCCAGTGCATCTTAGAGTAAGCAGGAGGTATAGGCAGGTGTAGACACAGTTAGAGATACTGGGCCGGATCCAGACCTACGTTTCCTTTCCGTTTTAACGCGTAGCGTATTTACGCCATTGTAATTACTATGCAGTCCCCTCGCTCGTACGTACTTTTGCCGTTTTACGTATTCCAAACCCTACCTTAACTTTTCAAAGTGTAACTGCTGTCGGCCGTAATGGCTGCACATACTTATACACCTAAGCACGCCCATACTGCACGATTTACATGCCCCACCCCACCTCCGAAGTGTAATTACGGGTGTCGTATGGTTGGCACGCCCCATTGTCCATAGTTACGCTGTTGATACTAGGCTGGTACGTACGTTCAGAGTTACAGGTCGTAACATCTGGCGCACGCATGCACAGTACATACAAAACAGCAATTTTACGTAAATACACTAGCGGACGTAGCTCAGGATCTGGCCCACTGTCACTGCACCTATGTGTTTCATCGCTGAGGACCTCATCAGGACAGTATGAGGGTCTATTTACGTAAATAGATATTTGGACAATGGCAAATCGTAACATGAACCTCCTTACATGTGGTGTTCTTAATTTAAATCTGTAGTAACAGCTGGAGGGGTTGTGTTCTCTTCTTGAAGTGTTCTTCACGGACAATTGAATTTGGCTCTGTCATAATAAAAATATTCTTTTAATGCATTCAGGTG
>WWET01000188.1:244951-259833 GCA_011038615.1 Limnodynastes dumerilii | reverse complement strand
AGTCCTAACGTGGCCTATCAAAAATGGCCGCCATTGTTCCCCCTAGCGCCGAGCATTCACCATATTCGGCGCTATTCAGCGCTGTATAGCCCCACCAAAAATGGCCGCCGCCATAGGCTCCATCCCAGCGTCCGGATTCAGGGATTACTACTTCCGGCGCTGCATAAAGACGTTGCTGGTAGCCGCGCTGTTTTCTATGGACAGACAGCGCTAAACTACCAGATGGAGGTTACAGCTTCCCCGCCAGCAAGGATGATGGACGGGGAGCGATGCCTGCAGGACACATGCCCGGGCTAGCGGCATTGGCCGCGGGTGAGTCGCAACCTAACAAAAAATAACAAACTCTGAACTGGCTCCTAACCACAGGAAAAAGAAAAGACACTGGACACCGGAGGAGGGGCCTATTTATGTATCCGGTGGGTCTTTTCTTTTTCCTGGATTGGCTCCCGCCCAGAGGAACTTACCCATAGTGCTATGCTGGCATCAAGGGAGGTGGAAAAGGTAAATTATACCTGATAATTGTATTTCCCCGACTCTTGATGCCAGCATAGCTACTTCCCTCCCATATGTATTTACATTACCTGTATTATGTTTTGTGTTTTAGCTAGAGAAAGTGGAAAGACACTGGACACCGGAGGAGGGGCCTATTTATGTATCCGGTGGGTCTTTTCTTTTTCCTGGATTGGCTCCCGCCCAGAGGAACTTACCCATAGTGCTATGCTGGCATCAAGGGAGGTGGAAATCATTTTTTTATTGTAAAGCAAAAACATTACAATTTCCATTGTGAGTAATAGAATTGGTTACCCATGCCCTTACACAGATGCGTAGATACAACAGGACTCCGATATTGTATTCAGAAAGTAGAACATGGCTCAGTCATTTTAAAATCCAGTCCTATATTGTTTATTGAAAGTGATTGTTTCAAATAGTAAAAAAAAAGTATGGGATATGCTTCCTATGTGTATCAGAGAGAGTACTAGGCCACATGGCAAGCAACTACTTGGGATACTTAAATATACAATGTATTTGTTACTAATAACAAGCCTTCCTTTCTAATAATATGCGTTCTCCATTAGTTTGATAAAAACAAATATGGTTTATACGCATGTGCCTGCAGCTGTTTAAGAACAAAAATCCGCTGCAGTCGGTGACTTGTTTATAATCAGTGCTCAGCAGTGAGTGCTATGTATAAACAACTTTAGCTGACAGCCATCGGCTTCATGCACAGAGCCATGGCTGCCGGCTACCAGTATATTAGAAGCAAGCCGCGACTGTATATGTAGATGCCAGAACGTAGTAGCGGCTGAGGAAGGCTGGAGTCACTATCTGTGAACATGTATGATGCAACTCAACATGACTTTGCCCAGCTATAAATTTCCACCTTATTTTCAAACTCCGTAGTAGTGCTAGTATGGGAAACCTCAGCTAGTATAGCTGTGATTGGATTGAGGCTGCTTATAATTATTGGGATTTTTTTCATAATTCTATCTTTAGAAACGCAATGTGTCCTTGTTCATAGTTTCTAATCTGTATTTCTATTTTCTGCTTAGAACAATGTCATTTACTCCTGAGGGTAAATTAAAGCATAGCAACAGTGTTCAAAATATTTGCAGCACTGTTATGTTGGTTTGGGAGTGAATTTCCAGAAAGGATAGTTGACTAGGGCTGGACAACATTAACATCTATTGCAGTAATAAAGAAATGTTTAATAAAGATGACAACTTTATAAAATGTCTTAATAGTAGTACAAAAGGACAAATGAAACCTTCGGTCTTTATAGTAGATGTTCTGGAATATTTTATTATAAAAATTGTTAAAATGCAAGTATCTGTATAGTACATGAGAAAGTCTCATGTACTATAGGGATGATCTTGATTATTAGAAGATGTAATGTACTTGTTCTTTAATTAGATTTTTCTTTATTTAGTACATGTCTAAATGTTTCTTGTTGTTTTTTTTATCTAGGTCATCCATGGTTGGCTTATTATTTCCTCACTATTGCTACTATTTTTCTTCTCTTTTATATATCTGGGGTAAGTGTGTAAGAAAGATGCTGTTACATACAGAATGGTTGGCCACTATGTAGAACAGTGTTGGCTAACCCATGGCACTCCAGGTGTTGAGAAACTATGAGTCCCAGCATGCCTTAACTGCAAAAGCATAGCGGATACCTGACAAAGCATGCTGGGAATTGTAATTTCACAACATCTGCAGTGTCACAGGTTAGCCAACACTGGTGTAGGATAACACAGTCTAAATTCAAAATTGATTTTCCGCATAAAGAGAACTTTAAGTATACAAGAAAGATTTATTTACAAAATAAATGCAAGCGCAGTGATAACTTTATCACCAAATTTCATATCTGAAATCTCTGGTTTTAAACCGGGCCATCGGTGTCTTTTATAGACTTTTACACAGATGGTTGGTCTTATTAATGACAAAGGAAATCCCAATGCCTCATTCGTCTAAGGGCCTTTTCTGGGCTGGATGTTCTGTAAATCTTTGTGAAGAAAGTTTTATCAGGAATATCTGTTCTTAAAATGAACTCTCCTTGCTGCTCACATCCTGGAAGTGTCTGTTCATATAGAAGTCTTTGTTTCACAGCCTTAGCTTAGTCTTAACTGGTTTTACTATTTACGTGGCATGTCATACAACCTAGATACTCTTTGGCGCCCCCTTAAGTCTTCTACTAAAATTACACAATACATTAGTATCTAAATTTAATCAATAGTACATAATACTTATATCTAATATTAGTACATTGGCTTCATCCAGAATCACTCTTACACCTCCATTACAGTTTAAGGATATATTTAGTTCATTGATCAAAATGTTGATGAAAGATGGTTATTATGTTTATCTCTACATTCCAGAGAAGTGTTCAAAACTTACAATGTAGCAATGGATTACATTACACTGGCCCTAATGATCTGGAACTTTGGAGTAGTTGGCATGATCTGTATACATTGGAAAGGACCCCTTCTTCTTCAGCAGGCCTACCTTATTATGATCAGTGCACTGATGGCTTTGGTGTTCATCAAATACCTCCCAGAATGGACGGCCTGGCTCATCCTGGCCGTTATATCCGTTTATGGTAAGTGTTATTTTTTTTTTTTATACCAAAAGCAAAAATATGTAAGTATTTCACAAAGAAGAAATAAGTTATCACCTTCCTCTTTGGGATTGCCTTGGGTAGATGACCTGCCAAACAAGATAATTTTGCTTAATAATTGCACACTGTTAATAAATTAGCCTCTATTTGCTTTACAGCAATTTTTATAAATACTTCCTGTTTCCACATTTTGACTTTGTGAAGGACTAGACTATTACTGTTAGTTTAAATGGCTACCAGAACATTGACAGTCTGGAACTCTAGAAGAGTGACTTGCCACGTTTCCTGCATACAAAAAATTTGCTATAGGGCATTCAACAGAACCTTGTGAAATATATGTAAGTAAGCAAGGGGTTTCCGTCTACTCTTATAAATAATTGTAAAATCAGAAACTGAACTCTGGTATTTTGTGTTTTTACTGTTCCACACACAAAATTCCCATTGTAATATATTATAGCATACAGATGGCTGTAATCTGTCTAATCTGATTGGTTGTCTTTTAGATCTTGTAGCTGTTTTGTGTCCGAAGGGACCGCTACGAATGCTGGTGGAGACTGCACAGGAGAGAAATGAAACCCTCTTCCCAGCCTTAATCTACTCTTGTATGTAATGCTCTGTGGATGTGTATTAGTATGTTTTGTCCAGTTTGTTCTGATATGCTTTAGCAGACCAAAGCTGTGCCCTAGCTATATATTATAGATTATTGTATTTTTCCACAGCTACAATGATCTGGTTGGTGAATATGGCAGATGGAGATACTGGATTTATACAGAGTCAGTCAAAGAAACTAACATACAACACGCAAGGTATGGTGGTTTCCAGCTCTTCTAGTAGGTTAGCATTGTGTTAAAATCACAGTTTTATTCAGTGTTGAATTAGTCTAAATTAATGACCAAACAAGAAAGAGGTCCAAAACAAAAATGGGAATATTAAGCAATATGACTCCAGAACCATTGATTCCGGTTTATGGATTGGCAGTACATAACCAGATATTTTTCCTTTATTTAAGAGTTAAGCTGGCCATACAATAGAGTGATTATCGGCCTGATCACCCAGTTATCGGTTAATCGGGCAAATAATCGCTGTAGTTAATGGCCAAGATCAATTTTTCAAACGCCAAATAAATGCACCAGAAACTCTCTGATATGATTATTTGGTATTTTGACATGTTTGATTTAAATCGGGAACAAACACCTAATATTTTAAGGGAGCCAATCAGCAAGCTGAATGGTTCCCTATTCTTCAGAGCTGCTGCTGCATATCTATGTACTGTGCTGCTCTGACAGCTTTGAAGGTATACTTCAGAGCTGTCAGAGCAGCTTTGTACATAGATATGCAGCAGCACCATAGAGACCCCCCCCTCTTCTGCTAGGATTATCGGTCCCAGCAGGAGAGGTGTATGGTACCGATAACGGACATTTCCCTAGCGAGAAATCATCCCAATTATCGGTCAACCGCCTGCTTGGACCAATAATGGCCCTAGTGTATGGACAGCTTAAGTCATAGTATTTCCTCCAGTACTGTAATAGACCTGGCAATAGAAATTTATTGAGCTTTGTTTCAAGTCAGTCCATTTAAGTTAGGGACACAGGTCTTGACATGACCATATGTAGTGTCTGCCTCATATTAAATATGCTTTTTTGCTAAATGATTTTGTCTGAACGCGGCCATTATAGGAATTTTTTTACGATTCAGCATGGTATCTGTAGGTTCCTGTTATGGCTTGTACATGAAGGATTGTGCCAATCAAACATATAATTTATTGGAAGTCAGGAGATCCGAGAACCATATGTACACATTTACATGACTTGTATGGAATATATGCCTTTGAGTGAAAGATATTAAAGCGGGGTAAACAGCTACATCAAGTTTCACAAGATGAGTACGTTTCAATTTTACCAATGGCTTCAAGTCCCTATGAGCGTGCTGATTGGTGCATACACATTGACAGGATTTCCTGCCAGATTTGTGGGGGTTTATTTTTCTTCCATAACCTTCTACTCAAACCTGGCATGTGGTGCAGAATAGTTTCAAATGTTTAAAGTAGGTGAACATTGTGTATAATTCATTTTAAATTCCTCTCCCTTCTTTTTGTCTTGTCAAGTTCCTGCTGTCCAGGCAGGTACTGATGCTGTTTCACCGGAAGATAATGGAGGATTTAATACAGATTGGGAAGAGCAGAGGGATTCTAGAATTGGACAAATTGAGTCTACACCAGAGTCCCGAGCAGCTGTACAAGCTCTACCGAGTAATGCCCCTCCAAGTGAAGACCCTGAGGAGAGTGAGTGCATCCATCTTATTAGCTAAATCATTTTATACAGGTCACTGGTTAGTAACTACTACATATAGAGCGGTATTTTAATGTACTGTCCTATGTCTTCTCCACTCTTTATTAGTATAACAAATAGCAGGCATTACGCAAAATAAGTTTTAAGTGAGTCCATTTTGCCAGGATATCACATATGTTTCTAGTGTGTACTTATACATTTACTTACCCCTCATTTCAACAATGCCTCCTTTGTTTACTATTGACACTTGGAAGGTTACATTTCTGTGAGTGAGCGTGGCTGAGCTCCGTCTATGAAATAAGCTTCTTTAATTTTACATTTAGTATACTGTAGATCTACCATAGTTTTCTCTTTAATAAACTTTCCTACAGTCATCTTGTTTTCAAAATGCACAGCTTTGCTCTTTGTTAAAGAGTACGTAAAGATTGGCTGTTGAAGAACAGAGAGACACTAACAGAATTGTGTGCCGTACACACCCTGCTCTGAAGCACAGCAGTTTAATCTGATCAGCACTTCAGGGCTTGTGCTGTCACAGAACGCATTTGTTATTGCAGCCTTTCCCCGTGGGCAAATGTAATGAGACTCTGTGCTTTGTGAGCTGTATCATTGCCCCCAGCTATATCACTGGAATGTACAGAAGGTCTGACTGATCTCTGAATAGTCAGTCTCCTTACCAGTAGGACACATACATATTTTCTCATACTATACCGATGTCCTCTTCATGACTTTAAAATATATTTACCTCAAATATTCTGTCTTCTGTCTGCTTTCCTTAGGCTGGACTTATATGGCAGTTTTTCGAATCAGTCTTTAAATTTAGCCACATAATGTTAAGTGTTAAATAAAGATTTAGTTCACTTTTGTTATTGGTTATATATAAGTTAGTAGTTTAATATTGGAGAATTTGAAAAATCATGTGGCCGTTTAAAAAAAATAAATAAAAAAAATCTATTTTCTAGGGGGTGTGAAACTCGGACTTGGTGACTTTATCTTCTACAGCGTCCTTGTTGGGAAAGCTTCAGCCACGGCCAGTGGAGACTGGAATACCACCCTGGCTTGCTTTGTTGCCATACTTATTGTGAGTATCACACTTGAAAGATCACATCTCTTGTGTTAGCTGTGATTCCTGTTTATTCAAGCACTACATATTCCATTGTATAAAAAGAGAGTTTCTGATTAGATAAAAGCTTTTGGCAACCAATAAGATATTATTTTTATTCACTAATTCCTAATAAAACATTTAAACATTACAAATGTTACATTTAGTAAAGCAACCCGTCCTTGTGAATGTTTATCAGATTCAGTATAGTGAATAATTCTGCTCTTGTTACAGGGTCTGTGCCTTACTCTGCTACTCCTTGCCATCTTCAAGAAAGCTTTGCCTGCGCTCCCCATCTCCATTACATTTGGACTTGTATTCTATTTTGCAACAGACAACTTAGTGCAGCCTTTTATGGATCAGCTGGCATTCCACCAATTTTATATCTAATATGTGGGCACCTTGATTCCATGGGACTCCTAGTTTTCTCAACCTGACTGTATATGAACATATAAGAAAGCAATTTGCATTTCTATTTTTTATTTCCCCCCCAAAGGACTGAAATAATTAGCCCATTAGTACTTACCAGGCAGCAAACCTGTGCAGTGACTTTCTGTGCGATATACTCGATCGAGTTATCAAATCAGGGCTAAGGGGAGCCAAAGGTTTGTAGGTAAAATGCCATTTTCATTCCCAGCAAATCACCTCATATGAAAAATCCTGAGTGATGAGAAATGGCGTAAGATGGTCTTTTCAGTGTAATAATTGTGGGATCCAGAAAAGAAGTTTCCACAAGTGGATGAAAACAGACCCAAGTATTAAGGAAGGGTATGAAGCCCATTATAAAATATGTAGTTCATTTCCACACACAAGTACATAAGAACAGATGGCAGGACATATTTGACTAATATTCCTTCTAATTTGGGAGTGAAAGTACTGTAACATAAAAGCAATACTCTCTAGAACAAATATCTTCCAATAATAAAAACACTATTGGAGTACACCAATACTTCAGACCTGCCTTGAACATTTTGTCACTTGTAAAGTATCTTTCCGGCTCTGTGTGTATATGTTACGTTTGTAGAAATATAACTACATAAAATGTTTTCTGTTCTGCTAAGGTGATGTACTGTGCTGTAACACTACAAATGGCTAAATCGGTATTACACATTTTCTTATGTTTTGTATTCTCTAAATGCAGAGTTTTGTAGTTTTCCGATCACTGTGCTCATAGCAGCATATTAACTACTGAATCCACAACAGTGACTTTTTGTCACAGTTATTGTTTATACAAAGGTGTTTTGCTCTTAAAGCAGATGTTGTAAATAACATTGAACCTAATCACAGGTAATGGTTTACTATGGGAGTGGTTTGTTTTTAAAACTCACATGCGATAACAGACATGTTTCACTCTCCTAATACAGTCCTGTCTTATTTATGTTTTTCCTTAATATGCCTGCTCACAGGTTATAAGGGTTCACTGCCATTAACTATGGTTTGAAAAGAAGGGAAAAAGTAAATACAATTTTTTTGACCATTTCTATGATGTCTTTTTAAACTAAGTAGAATTGTGATGTATTTCCACTATGCCAAAATACATTTAACTAGAGGCTGATCTGTAAATTCAGCCTTAATCTACTGCTTGTCCAGGCTGTTTTCTTTGATTGGCTGACTATTGCCTTAAAGCTTAGTAGTACAGTTTGTTTCTAGGGAATTGATGGGTTGCATAAATAAATCCTTTAGGTGCAGCTAACAATACTGTATAATATTATGCCTTCCTCCACCTGTCTTTGAGTATATTCCGTTGTGCGGATGGCTGGCATACCCTGTCGGACCAAACTCTGAATGTATAGGAACTGTGCTCTGAGTGCATGTGTAGGAAACACTCAACCTCAGACCTTAAGCGGCTTGCGCAAGTCGGCTAAAGTTATTAGTTCTGGATCCAGCCCTGTGTGTTTATATTATCCTCACTGGTCAAATAAGAGAGACCTTACATTTATCTATGGTGACTGGCCCAATAAAAAGCCAGCACTGGTCTTAAAAGGAGGATGATAGATTAGATTAGATAGTGGTTTTTGGAATTTTTTTTCTCCTTTATTTTTTTTTCTGATAAAGCCTCTGGTTTTGCACCCCTATAATATTGCTTCAATTTAAAACCATTACAGTTTTGGGGAAACATTTTAGAAAATAAGATTTTCTTTTAGAGCAGCAGCTCTCAACCATATTTTGGTGAATACCAGTTACCTATAATGGAATAAAGTCAAGTACCATGTTGCATATCATGTAGACACATACCGATGACCTATAAATATATTTTCAGGGATTTTGTTGTTCATTACATATGTTTGTAGTAATTTTAAGGTTCATCTTCTACATATGCCATTTTTTTGTTTGTTTTTTATTTATTTAATTTTATTATCCAGGCAATAAACATAACGGTAGACAACAAGTCAGGCATCGTAGCATATAAGACCTGCATTACTTATGTAATACTTTTAGCAATATAACATATCTTTCAATTTCAATTCGAAATCCGAAATACCCTTGATGGCAGGTGCTGGAAGGTTTTATCCAGATAAGTACAAAAAAAAAGAAAGGATAGGGCAAAGGGGGCTGAATGGCCTCCTGTCCTAGAGCAAGAAGATTGAGAAGAAAGATGAAGGAGAAATAAGGTAAGTTAAGGAGATCATTCAGGATATTCAATAGACGATATGAAGAGAGGCTCCAAAATGGGAAGCCCAGGTTTTCAAACCAGAGCTTGTTGATAACATTGCGTAAAGTGGGAACATTATTTTGTCGTAGCTTCAGTGACACCCAGGGGATGGAGAGAAGGGTGTAGCAGTATCTAAAAGATTGGAGAGAAAAAGTGCTCTGATCCTGGAGCAATCCCACAAATTGTGTAAATAGGAACTAGGAGCTGTGCATCCCCCTCAAACATCGGTCAGAAATATTAGGAGAGAATTTAGCTATTCTAGTCGGTACCAGGTACCATCAACAATACAATTATTATCGTTTTTCCTTAATTCTAATGCACATAGAGGAAGAAGCTTCATGTCTGAGTCCAGTTGGCCAGTGAGATCTCTATCATAAGCCTTTTCAAAGCTACAATGGAGTCAGACGGATCAGGAATCAATGCAATATAAAGTTCGAAGATGAGGCCTTTAAAAGAAGATTGTTTCCTATTATAAAATCTCAAAATCAGTAATTTGACATTGAGTAAAGATGGGTGTGGGTCCCCACTTATTGTTATAGGCCATTCTCTCCCAGCCAGTTTCGAAACTGGCTGGGATTTCGATTGTATATGCCTCAACGAGCTTTCGGTGCTCTGAAATGTAAGTAAAAAAAAAAAAAAAGTCCCCCACTCCTTTCCCTAATTCTAACCCTAACCCTCCCTTCCTGGCAGCCTGACCCTAATCCTCAGTCCCCTGCGGCCTGACCCTATTCCTCCCTCCCCTGTGGCCTGACCCTAATCCTCCCTACCCCGCTCCCTGGAGAGGTTATTCATCTTTCCCTGCGGTCTGGCAGTAGTGGTGGTGGAGGGATATTGGCGGCGGCGGTATTTGCGAAGAAGAATGGGTGAGCATGCCGATCGGTATTCTAAAAAAAAAAAATTCTAAAGAGGGGAGTAATCGAAATAGGGACATCTGAAAACGAACTTTCGGATGTCCTTATTTCGGAATGAAGAGTTTCTAACCGGGGACTGACAACGAGTCAATATTTGGCTAATAGAATTCTGAAAGTGTCTGATTTGTAAATAATGATAAAATAGAGAATTAGGAAGTTTCATGCTCTCCCAAATTTCAGAGATTGAGGGAAAGGTCAAATATGAGTTGATATCGTTTAAACAGTGTATACCTTTTTTTGTCCATGCAGAAAACTTGTGGGTTGCAACCCGGGAAAAATGCAAGATAATTATAAATAGAAATAATAGGACAAGGTAGAAGAGAGAGGTGAAGACAAGTTCTTACATTATCCCAGAGATTTGGAAAGTGTGTAATCACCAGGTGGCGGGTGTAGGTCAGAGTTTGAGAAGATTTAGACTTACAAAATAGAGATATTTATAATGCTCCAGTGCTGTTCGCTTTCATGGTGGGCTACAAACGTGTAGTGAATGTTGAGCAACATAAGACTCATTGGCCAAGGTGTGTTGCTAAATAGTATCTCAAGATCAGGAAGACAAAGACCTCCTGTTTGCGTTAAGCAGTATAAGATATTTAGCTGCACCCAAGGGCGTCTCCCATGCCACACAAATATGTTAATGTTATGGGGATTTTTAGCAAACATGGCGGGACTCTAATAGGAAGAAAGACTAGGAGGAACTATCATTTTAATTGAGGTTATACGTCTGATCCAGTCGACAAAGAATTCCATCCATCATGGTCTGATTTTATTTGGGAAATTACATGTGGATAATTAGCCTGGTAGTGTTGGTTATGTTTTTTTTTTCAGATAATTCCCAGACATTTGTTTTTTTTAAGTTTCCATTTGTATGGAAACATTTGGGTCAGGCAATCACGTACTGGGTCTGATAGATAGAAATCCAGGATTTTAGTTTCATGTGGGTTTATATTATAGCCAGAATAAAGGCCATATTCATTTGTTGAGCTGCCAATTAAAATAGCCCACCTTTTGGGCTGCAGAGGGAAAAAGGTTAGGGGAAACACTTGCTCTGCAATTTAGAGTTCAAGTGAAGTGTCTCTTGGAGGAAGATGACATCCACTCGGGAACATCTGAGTTCCCCCAGGACCAGAGCACATTTCTTAGGTGATTTCAGACCATTAACATTGATTGAGAGAAATTTTAGGGAGAACATTGGGCCTGATCCAGCGCTACGAAAATTCGCACGATGGGCGAATGCGAACGTACGCTCGTCGTATCAACCTACACGCCCCTAGCACTCCCATAGTAAAGTCCCTGCTTACGGCGGCTATACCCTACACTGGGTACGACCGTCGGCCGTACGAAAATTCGCAGAGAATACGCTGAGAAAATACGCTTAGCACGCCCATACTGTACAATTTAAATGGCTATCCCCGCCTCCCTGTAGTAAAACGGGCGCCCAGCCGACCATCGTAAAAAAAATACGCCCAGCGAGCGAAAAATACGCTAACGATACGCCCGCTATTCGCTCATGACGCTCGGGCGACCGGAAGCTGTCATACTGGGCATGCGCATTGCGAATTTTTAGCCGAAAATTCGCATACGCTCGTCGTACGCTCGCTTGCGAGCGTTGCTCTGGATCAGGCCCATTGTGACATCTGAAAAAAGTTATACGTTAAAATTATAACAATATATGGTTAAGAGATAAAATGAGAGAATCTAGATGTAGAAACTAAGGACCAGAGAAGAAAAGAGAAGGAAAATAAGGCCACATAGAAAGAGAAAGAAAGAAAGGAAAAGACTAAACAGAAAAAAAGGATGGGGGGGGGGGGTAAAATATCAAGATATAAAGAAAGAACACTGTAATGTAATATTCCATATCCTGGTAAGTTGAAATAATAACGGCTGAGGATGTTCTGTGAACAACAACTAAAACTAGGATCTGGTGATTTCTACATATGCCATTTATCCTCCAAAATATTTTATGTCCTAAAACATTTGGTATCATACCCTCTTATTGCCCTATTTGCTCTGAGTACTACCTGACAGTGGTCCAAGTATCAACAATGGTAAAAATACCACCAGTACTAGTACCTCTGGTTGAAAACCCATGTTTTAATTTAGACTGTATAAGGTAAAAAGGGAAAAACTTGGTATTAAGCATTCTGGCATGTTCAACAACCATCATAGTATATGGCCTTTTTTGTTTTGTCATTTGTCAATACACTGAGCAGACTATGACAACCAATACCACCACCGTTGTCTGCATCTAAGCACCACCTGGAATTGGGTCATTGGGAGTGATATTGGTAACATCTGCAATGCAATGGGTACAAAAAGCATGAAACCTGATCTATGCCAACTTTAAGTTTATAAAAGCCACATTGGTAAAAATGTTCTTGTTCCTCCCAACTATCGGTAAGCCACAATGGGCCTGATCCAGAGCTACGAAATTTTCGCACGACGGGCGAATGCGAACGTTCGCTCGTGCGTATCAACATACACGCCCCTAACACTCCCATAGTAAAGTCCCTGCTTACGGCGGCTATACCCTACACTGGGTACGACCGTCGGCCGTACGAATTTTCGCACAAAATACGCTGAGCGTACGGGCTTAGCACGCCCATACTGTACAATTTAAATGGCTATCCCCGCCTCCCTGTTGTAAAACGAGCGCCCAGCCGACCGTCGTACTGAACGCACGCCCCTCGAGCGAAAAATTTGCACACCATACGAACGCTATACGCTCATGTCGTCCAGCCGACAGGAAGCTGTCATACTGGGCATGCGCAGTGCGAATTTTCGTACGAAAATACGCAAAAAACGGGCGTACGCTCGCCCGTCGGACAGCAATTTCGTAGCTCTGGATCAGGCCCAATGTGTTTAATTTTAACAATCTAAGACAGCCATCATATCAGAATAGGGCTCATTTACTTGAATACCATGTTACTGAGATCTCCCACTTGCCACAAAATGCATTTAGAGATACTTGCCCTGATTCAGACTTAAGAAAGTGCTGAATTTCCATGCGTGTTTTTTCAATCAATTAAACTGCGCATATCCAGTACCCAAATATATACGCACAAAAACCATGGCCGACTGATTCACATACACAGACGTCAGACTTAGGACTTTTAATGACTCTTAATGCAAATGATCTGCACACGGGCTATTGATATACAGTATGGGCGTTCCAACAATGTTAGGACTGATTCAAGAGTATGAGTGTCTGAACAGACATACAGACGCAAAAAGTTAAGGTAGCCTTCGACCACTGGTAATTTGATGAACCGTATTGTGAGGCCATGTGTTTTCTCTTACTTAAGGTGCCCATCCACTAGAGTGATTATCGGCCCAATCTTGCGATTATTGGGTGATTGGGCAAATAATCACTAGTGGATGGCCAAGATCAATTTTTCAAACGCCAAATAAATGTAACAAACGCTCCGGTACAATTATTTGGTCTTTTGACGTGTTTAATATTTATCGGGAGCAAGGTCCTGAAATCTTAAAGGAGCCAATCAGCAAGCTGAATGGCTCCCTATACCTGCAATAGATGCTGCTCCATAACTATGTACAAAGCTGCTCTGTCAGCTTTGAATTATACCTTCAAAGCTGTCAGAGCAGCAAAGTACACAGATATACAGCAGGGAGTAGTACAGACAGGGATCAGCTGAAACCGCCCTGTGTGAAGCACAGCTTCGGCTGATTCTTGTCTGTTTGTCTGCCTGCAATACCCGCTGCAGTATATCTATGTACTATGCTGCTCTGACAGCTTTGAAGGTATAATTCAAAGCTGACAGAGCAGCTTTGTACATAGATATGGAGTGACACCGATTTCCACTTCCAAGAAGAAGTTTCGTGCTCTCCCGATTTTCTTAGAATGAGGGAAAGGTCAAATTTGAGTTGATATCGTTTAAACAGTGTATACTTTTTGTTGTCCATGCAGAAAACTTGTGGGTTGCAACCTGGGAAAAAAGCAAGATAATTATAAACAGAAATAATAGGACAAGGTTGAAGAGAGAAGTGAAGACAAGTTCTTACATTATCCCAGAGATTTGGAAAGTGTGTAATCACCAGGTGGCAGGTGTAGGTCAGAGTTTGAGAAGATTTAGACTGCCAAAATAGAGATATTTATAATGCTCCAACGCTGTTCGCTTTCATGGTGGGCCACAAACGTGTAGTGAATATTTAGCAACATAAGACACATTGGCCAAGGTGTGTAGCGAAATAGTATCTCAAGATCAGGAAGACCAAGACCTCCTGTTTGCGTTGAGCGGTATAAGATTTTTAGCTGCACCCGAGGGCGTCTCCCATGCCACACAAATATGTTAATGTTATGGGGATTTTAGCAAACAAGGCGGGACTCTAATAGGAAGAAACTAGGAGGGACTT
Source organism: Limnodynastes dumerilii (assembly GCA_011038615.1). NCBI lineage: Eukaryota > Metazoa > Chordata > Amphibia > Anura > Limnodynastidae > Limnodynastes > Limnodynastes dumerilii. Next base: position 245,399 of record WWET01000188.1, on the reverse strand, counting down.
TCATTTTAATTGAGGTTATACGTCCGATCCAATTGACAAATAAAGAATTCCATCCATCGCGGTCTGATTTTATTTTGGAAATTTTCAGATAATTCCCAGATATTTTTTTTTTTTAAGGTTCAATTTGAATGGAATCGTTTGGGTCAGACAATCACGTACTGGGTCTGATAGATAGAAATCCAGGATTTCAGTTTTATGTGGGTTTATTTTATAGCCAGAATAAAGGCCATGTTCATTTGTTGAGCTGCCAATTAAAATAGCCCACCTTTTGGGCTGCAGACAGCTCTGACAGTATAATTTAAAGCTGACAGAGCAGCTTTGTACAGAGATATGGGGCCTGATCCAGAGCAACGCTCGCAAGCGAGCGTACGCTCATCGTAAGCGAATTTTCGTCAAAAAATTCGCAATGCGCATGCCCAGTATGACAGGTTCCGGTCGCCCGCGCGTC
>WWET01000188.1:234275-244626 GCA_011038615.1 Limnodynastes dumerilii | reverse complement strand
CATCCCCCCAGCAGAGGAGATGTATGGTGCCGATAACAGGACATTTCCCTTGCCGGAAATCCCGTTTATCGGACCAATAATTGCTCTAGTGGATGACCACCTTTAGTTCAGTCCACACCTGCTGCATGTCTATAATCAATGAATGTGTGTTTTTAAATGAAACAAATAAAGGCTTGTTTATTTAATCCTATGCTGATTTTCCATTTTGTTGAAGACTTTAACCTTGTAAATGTGCAATTATTTTGTTTTTGGACCCTGGCTCCAGCAACTGGAGTGCTAAAGGTTGCCTGTCAATGCTCTAGTCCTTGGTACCCAGAGAAACTGCTCCATGTGCTCTGACCTAACTAGGCTAACTCCCTGCTCTGGCATCTCTCATGACCTAAAGCAGAGAAAGTATTAGCAAGCACTTTCTAAGGACTGCAATGTAGCCCTGCAGGAAGCATAAATTGTACTTGTTTAATTCCATAAGGAAATTAGGCAGAATTACATAGGGTCATGCACCTGCAATTAGAGGAAAAATGTTCACGGTAAATCCCATTATATTGTGTACTAATCTATACTTTTTTTTTAATTAAAATATACAAATAAAAAAAAGAAATTAATAAGAGCCTATGGTGCAATTGTATACAAATTTGCTCCTCCTGGCCCCAGATTTTGAGCCCCTTTTTCTTGATACTGAAACACACAGACATTGCAAAGTACACCTGAAAACCAACAAGGCTGCAAACTTTCTCACCATGGGGCAGACCCACAACTGCACTTAAAACCTTTTTATTATAAAGTTCAGAATGCAACGGTACACTTGAGCAAAACCATGTTGCAAATATGAAGGGTGCAAATTGACTTTAACTAGTTTACATGCGTAAGAAATACTTTGCTTTTGACCATAAATCTCATATTATTGCAAAGCTTTATGATTCATTATAAAGCAGCATTGAGCTAGGAAAGGTCACCTTTCTAATCTAATTCTGCATTTACAGTTGAAAAGTGCCTTTCCTCGCAGTGTAACATTGTTTTGCTGCAGTCTGCAATTGCACCTGTTTAGCCCTTCCTCCCAAAATCTGGATCAGTCTCGTGTGTTTATAAAAGTCTACTCTTTGCACACCATTTGCTAAAATAGAAGAATATTACTATATTGGTATACCTAGGTATACCTTATGGTTTAAGAAAACCTTTTTATCATGCATTTTAAGTTTAATATGTGCAAGGGTTTAACTTTTTAATGGAAGTCATTATGGTGTTTCATAGTGAAATAAAATGAACAGGTTAAACTGCATTTTAATTATTTGATAAGCCCCATGCTTTGTTCTAAGCATGGTATTCCATCATTTGCTTATATAGGATATAATCAATATTTTATGTGTTTTCTGTGCTTATTGGTTTTTTTCTAATGTCCCAAACTATTGTTATTTTTATGTGGGCAAACTTTAAATTTATTTAGTACAGACCTTTACCTAAAATATTTATTACAGTCAAACCATTGATGCAATATTTTACGTCTCTGTATTGAGCTATATGTGTAGCAGTCAGCATAAGACTCAAATCCTAATGGATTATTCCACTGTAAGTGGAGGACAGAGATAATCTCAGAAAAGAAGCTTAACAATGATGCAATACAAAGAGAGTACAGGCTGTATAAATTATGCTTTAAGAAGTCAGGATTTGTTATCTTGAAATACACAATACCGCCTGCTTGTCTGTTCCCTGAACAAGTTATTCATTGTTTACAACTGAAAGACCCCATAACACCATGTCTAAAGAGAAGTTGGACTCACTGGTGAAGACCATGGAGGCTATGCTTTCTGAAGTTGAGCAGTTAAAGGTTCACTGCACCAAGCAAACAGAAGAGGTTAACCAACTGGTGCAAGACCTTCGGAAAGAGAACAAGGACTTGGCTCAAAAATACACTCAAATTGTTCAAGACATGCAGGAAGCCAGAGAGGCTATTGGTCAACTTCAGGACACTAAGTTTGCCTTTGAAGCCAAGGAAAGACAAGCTCAAAAACTGAGCAGGCAACTGTGAGGGTCATAAAGGATGTTTAAACTTTATATGGCAACAGTAGAAGATGCAACTGGTCATCGAATACAACCACATCTCATGGAAATGAGAACACTGTCAATGCGAGAATTTTCATGACAAGAATGAGGATCTATTTAAATATCTGCACTAAAAAAAGGATGGAGAAAATGATGCAGTTCACATTCTCTCATTAAGCATTCAGTTGTGCCACATTTGAAAAATAGTTCTCCAGAAAGAGGACGGATTTTATGAGCTTTACATAAAAGTCTTCGGTAACTGATCAATTACAACATTGTCATGACTTTTTTTTATATACCATTATCACTACAGAAGGGTGGAATATCGACTAGATCTTTCCTTCACTTCTGCAAATGTGCTATGATAAACAGGGGTGCCCCCATCACATACAAGTGGCGGTATCTTAAGGCAGAAACATCTTTTTTTTTTTTTTTTTTATGTTATGGACTTATTACCATTCTTATACCATACTTCATTATCATTGTTTGATGATCCTACTTGTTAAAGCTTCTTCTTTGCCTGTTTTCTACATATCTATGTCTCTGTATTGTATATCCGTGTGTCCTATTTTTCCTCACTTTATATTTTGAGTAGTTGTGATGCCTCTGAATATAACTAGATTTTTAAACTGTATGTGTGTACACATTTCTTCTATTCTTCTTTGTTTGTTCCTAATAATTGTTGATTATCACTTCTTAAAACTTTTTTTGTTGTAAATGACTTTACAATTAATTATACAACAAGCATGGTTTTATTTTTTCAATTTATTTCATATAAGTCCTATTATTTGTTTTTTTTCTGTTGAATTTAAAACAGGTATAATATGGACACATTAATTGGCTTCAGTCATTGTACACTGTATTTACTCATAACCTTAAAATTGTGGAATAAAAATTTTTATCTTAAATATCCTTTTGAAGGTTTGTTTGGTGCATTTAAGAGTGTCTGTGAAATACATCTCTCTTCTGTTACTGTAGAATAAAAAAACACTTTTGATCTCATACTTACTATTTTGATGTTGCCCGATAAGTTAAGTTTTCTTTTTGGTATATCTGATTCCAGGATCCATTGTCCATTTTGGACAAGTTAACTATGCAATTAAAGCAACTATTACAGAAGACTTAGATTTGTGGATGTATTTGCTTCATTCTAAATCTTCGGAAACAAAAAAAATATATATGTAAAAATGGTATTTATTATAACACATTGTCAGTCTGACAGAGAGCAGAGCATCCTGGGCTCTTCACAAGTTCTAGACAGCACCTCCACCCACAATGAATAAATATTTTTGACCTTTTATTAATGAAGGACGGTAAGACAGCATTGACAATTTAGTTGTAAGCTGTGGGAGTGGGAGGGGGGGATTTAGATTAGCCGGGGTAGGCATTGTCTGTGCGTAGTTTCCTTCTTAAGTGGCGAGCATAAAAGGCCAACTTATACGGTCAAACGCTTTCTTTGCATCAAGGGATAACAACAATAGTGTTGGGGACCAACAGGAGTTACCTGTGTAGAGAAGATTAATTACCCGGTGGGAATTATCCCTTGCTTGCCTGCCTGGAATAAAGCTAACTTAAACTGTGTGAACCAGGAAGGGAAGAACCCCATTCAACCTGTTTGCTAATATCTTTGCCTATAACTTAATATTAATATTCAGAAGTGAGATCGGTTGGTAGTGCGTGCAGTTAGAGGGGCCCTTCCCTTCCTTTGGGATGACTATTATCCTGGCCTATAGAGCTTCTTTAGAGAATGTGCCCCCTTTAAGAATTTCATTGAATAGGGATGATAAATGGGGAGCTAGCACGGAGGCAAAGAATTTGTAGTAAGCAGCTGAGAACCGTCTAGACCTGGAGTTTTAGACTATTTGAGTTTTTATTTCCCCCAAACCTCATCCACCGTGATTGGTTCATTGTGCAAAGAGGAGGCAGTGGGAGAAATTCAACTAATTATTTCGGGGGTTTCTAATAGCGGTGCCTCTTTTATTCTTTAGGGAAAATACATTGCTCCGTGATTGTTTGGATCAGAGCCAGGAAGACAGCAATTTATAGTCATTGGGGGTAGATCCAGACATCCGCTTGCAATACGTTTACTCACGTAGCATATTTACGCGTGCGTACCTTCTATACACTCCCCTTGGCACACCCCTTAAATGTGCGTATTTTGTCCGAGATCCGCTTTCCAAACCCTACCTTAACTTTTGCCCACGTAACCGATGTCATCCGCTCACGTACATATGAGCAACACGTATTTACGCAGCTAAGCACGCCCATACTGTACACTTTAAATACAAACCCCCGCCTACATAGCGTATTTCAGACGTATTTTTGACTCATGTAAAATTGGCACGCCCACATGTAAGAATTTACGCGACACATACGTTAATGGCCCATACATTCACATTTACGCTATGTTACGGAGCGTATTTTCTATGGTGCGCATGCGCAGTACTTACCAAAACACGATTTTACATGTCCGCCACGCGTAAGTTCGCTCACAAGCGTTGTTCTGGATCTGCCCCATTGTCCCCTTTCATAGAAATTTAGCTGGAACCATTTTAGGGAGTTCTGGACTTTTTGAGTAAGGAGCATATTTAGCTCACCTCTTACCGCTATTAATTGTTTGAGGACATCCCCTGATTTATGTAGCTTATCCATTATTGTCAGTTGGGCAGTCTTATCCTGTATTTTTTATGCTTTATTCTTTTTAGTGATTGGCGGGGGCAACTGTGACCATGGTCTGACCAAGTGCTTGGGAGAATATCAGCAATAGCTAAATGTTGGACTGGTTCCATACTTGTTAGAATCAGATCTATTCTAGTGTAGACCCAGTGGACATAATAATAAGTGTAGTCCCTGACAGTGGGGTTAGCCAAATGCCATGAGTCAAATAGCGAGTGTTGGGAGAGAAGATGTTGGAGAGCTTTGGAGATTCACAGGGTCTGGGCCTGTGAGGAGGGTGGAGGGGGCCGATCTGTCCAGGTTGCAGTCTGGGACCGCCTTGGAATCCCCTTCCAAGACTACTCTACCCCTATGGTGAAGAGAAAGGGTATCCGCAAAAAGTTTAAAGAACGCGGCTTGGTTCTGGTTAGGTGCATATACAGTAGAAATGGTAAAGGGAATATTATCCAGCTCACCAACCATGATCATGAACCTGCTTTCTGGGTCCGCATGGGTAAGGAACAAAACTAAGTGAAACCAAGGATTGCAACACCCTTTGATTTATTAGATGCATCACAAGCATGGAAAGACAGGGGATAAAGCTAAGAGCGGAGCACTGGGTAACTGGTACGTGCGAAGTGCGTCTCCTGAAGGAATATTACATCCCCATTAAGGCATTTTAATGTGAGGAACAGGGAAGAGCATTTCTGAGGGCAGTTCAGACTCTTGGTGTTGAGTAAATATATTTTAATAGTTATGGTGAGGGAGGGGTGGTAGTTCTGCAATGATGAACATTGATTGGTATGGCTGTAGGCAAGTGTTGTGACTTAATTGATCTTGGAAGAGAGTAATGGGTGTTGGGGTTTAGGGGGATTGACAGAATAAGGGACATGACTAGGAGAAGAGTCGCTGTTGCGACCCATCCTAGTTCTCAGACCATAACGAGGAGGAGTGGCAGGAAAGTAAAAATACTTCCTAAATCCGAGAATAACCAACCAGACCAAGATAATGTTGGGAGTATCCTGCTATGGACCTATTAAAGTTAAGGAGAGAAAAAAGGGGTGGGAACAGTGACCAGTGGAAGGAGTAACCCACCCTAAATAGGGAGAAACATATAGCTAGAAACTAGTCCAGGAGAGGGAGGGAGTTGAAAAAACAATTAAGCACTTAAACATATAAAGATAATCGCAATAGGGAGAAAATTTGTAAGTACAGTGATAACCTGCAATGTCCGCTAAAAAACAGTAAAATGTATTACATGCTATAACCAAAGCAAATAAGAAAACAAATGTGTAGGAAAGCAGAAATTTTCCAGGTACAAGTCCGGGAGAACACAACCAGGAGCATTATGAAAGAGAAAAAGACAAACAAAACAGACTGTAACCAAAAGGCCTCCTGAGACAGAGTTCGAGGTGAGCTGTGTTTACAACCCATGGAATGGCAGGTAGTCTAGTAAGGACATACCTTCACAGAATTTGAAGTGAGCTCCATCATGTAAAAGGTGTGACCAATGATACAGGGGGCCAGGAGTGCCGGGCAGTTGCAAGTCAAATTTTAACACTTGTTCTTTGGTCTTATAGAAATGATACATCTCTGGGGGAGCTGGCGTTCTGGGAACATGGATGTAGTGCCTGGTGAGCCCGATCCATGAGCATATCATAAGGTATTGTGGGGGCCAGGTGGCGGAAGAGATGGAGAAGGAAATCTTCCAATTAAGGACCCTTGTAAGACTCAGGAATATTGCGGATTCTTTGATTGTTGCAACTGTTTCTGTTCTCTGTGTCTTCTTGCTGTCTGCCAACAAGAGGATGTCACTATGAAGCTGAGCCAGCTCTTGATCCATAGTGTCTTGAGGATGAACTAGACTGTCTTGAGATTGTTTCAGGGAGTCCACATGAGTACTAATGCCATGCGGAGGACAGCCGTGCCTTGTTTACTTCATCCATGATGGATTGTTTGACACTTCGCATTTCTGTGAGAATAGCTGCAATGTCGGCATTTGTGGAGGGGGCCACGGGGTCCTCTCAGAGCCGGATTAAGACTTCATGGGGTCCTAAGCAAGATACCGGTTTGAAAGCCCCCTCTCAATGAATTGATATACACATACATACATACATATATACACATACAGTGATCGCTCTACATATTTTTGTGTCAGAGTAAAGATACTCCTCATTGCATTTTTAAGGAGTATTTTTAGCCAAAGAGGAGTTTATTATTATAGGTAATTAAATGGAATGGTAAAGTGTTCTATGCTGTTCCAAACTCACCATTTATAAGTGATAACTATGATTGTTTGCTTCCCTGCTTCAATGCCAAGATTTGGACATAATATAACACTTTACAATTTTATTTAATTAGCAAATTATATTCACCTCTTTTGATATAGGAAAATCATGTCTATGTGAAAAATGTATGATGGAGTACGCTAGGTCTGAATGACACACGGAAATGTTATATATAAATACATACCCACACACACAAAAAGAGCGGTACTTAGAGTTATTAAAGTGCTAGGAATTCAGGGCTTTTGGCGTTTCAGTTTTAATGGCAAAACTTTTATCATTAAAACTAAAAACGTTGGAAACTCTGGACTCCTAGTGCTTTACTCTAATAATCTCTGAGTGCCTCTCCATGTATCCATATGTATTTGGTCATTCTGCCATACCGGGCTGGCAACTGAGTATGCCAACCCACACATACACACACACACACACAAGTATTTACATAGATTGCTAGATATAGATAAAAAACCAAAACACTGGATACTGTAACTCCTCAAAATGAGATAACTGGCTTGGGGGTCTTAAAACAGTAAAAAACAGTATAGAAAGGCCAATAAGACGCTCACAAGGCTTGTTAGCAGAGGGTAACAAAACTTTTCAGTTATTTTATTATAGTTTATCCCAATGATTTAACCTCAAATAGTGGTTTTCAGAGTGGGTCAAAAACAAACAAAGTGCAAAGTGCCAGACTTCCGATTCTGAGGCTGCAGCATGGTGCCTGGCTTTTAACATTTTTATCGTGTGTGTGTGTGTGTATATACAATACTGGAAAAAGGTTTGCTAAACCCCAAATAAAAAGCCTTGGAAATGCCATATTTACCTTTCTAATATATTGGAGTTCCTTCTCATTAATGTGTATATATATATATATATATATATATATATTACCGGCACTCTGGTAAAACAAAAGAAAAGCTTGAAAGCTTGCTCCGGGTGCACTCTCAACGATTATGCATATATCAAAAGAGAATGAAGGCACTTCAGGAGACTTCTTCAAAGTGAAAAGTAATACTGTTTATTGGATCTTACATGTTTAGCTCCGCCGATATTTCAGTTGCCGGATGCAATTTTCATCAGGGCTCAGTAAAAGTGCAAACATAGCAAGAAGGCTTACAAACACAACCTCTTATTTATAATAAAATGAAATAAGCTCTTACCCCTTCCTCGTGGCAGCTTGCAGCCGCAGACCGGGAAGTCACACTACCCCCGGGTGTCCATGGAAACGCAGGCAGGGTAGCGAATCCTCCTGTCATTAGTTGCTGTGCCAGAGGTAGGCAGAGCTGTAATAAAGTTAAAAACATGGTTCGTACAGCACCATGGTTGATGGCAGCCCAGAAATTATTAATCTCCAATAAGGACTATAGGGGTCCTCCGGTGACATTAATGATTGATATGCTGAAGCTTATTCTTACATGTAACTACTTTTTCTTTGATAGTAAGTACTATCTGCAGCATCGGCTGCGCAATGGGTTCTAACATGGCCCCAGCGTACGCCAACACCTTTATGTTTGAGGTCGAAAAAAAGCTTTTTTTTACAGAACATGGACTATAAATAACATCTTAAATTATTTGTCAGTTATATCGACGATATTTTTTATCATTTGGACTGGAACACAAAGACAATTTGAACAAACCATGTTAGCCATCAACATTATGCATCCCACTATTAAATTCACTTTTGCCATTAGTGGAGATGAACTACCTTTTTTGGATGTTTTAATTACCAGAAAACTCAATGGCATTGCTACCAAGGTATATCATAAAGCCACAGATAAAAACACCCTGCTACACGCTAACAGTCACCACCCTCAAAATCTTATTAAATAATTACCCTACTCACAATTAGTGAGGATCAAGCGTATTAACAGCGATACTAATGTGGCCATTACACAAATGCTAGACACCCTTTCACAATTTAGACAAAGAGGATACAGTCCCAAAATATTAAAACAGGCTCAAGAGAGAATTAACTGCCTTCCAAGAGAATCTACACTAGTTAACAAGTCGGCCAAAATATTAGGGGACAGGTTACCCTGGGTTACGGAATACAATCATTTGAGGTTTTTCAGTAAACGTGCGACTCGCTCACTATGGCCAATAATAACTACAGATAAAACATTACCAGCATTTGCTAAACGGATTTTATTACCAAGCCACACAAGGGCTAGAAATCTGAGAGACAGACTCCGTAAAAGTGATGTTAGGAGCATTTTGACTCCTCAAACTACCCATTTCCTGAAAAAGCAGCCAGGTAGTTATCGCTGCTTTGGATGCACTACTTGCTACCAAATGCTTGTGGGTCAAAAGTTTACTAATCCTTCTAACTGTAAGGAGTATAAAATCCAGCATATTATTACTTGTAGCACCAAATATGTGGTGTATATCATTACATGTCCCTGCAAAAAAATATATGTGGGCAAAACCAGTCGGATGCTCAAGGAAAGAATTGCTATGCACTGTTCAATGATTAGAGAAGCTCTCTGAGGAGGCAGACATGACCAACCTGTCACCAGACATTGGATCGCTATGAATCATACCATGAGTGATTCAATTGACCTTATTCCACCATTGACAAGAGGAGGTAACCGAGACCTTATTCTCCAGAGGAGAGAGAGCACATGGATTTTCATATTGGACTCAGTGTCACCCAAGGGTCTAAAAGAAATGTTGTCCCCTAACTGTTTTCTTTAATCCTGATATGCTGTGTTCATAACTTAATATAACTATGAGCCTGTTGATATATTCGGCTGCTTGGGATGTTTAAGTGGAATTATTAACATATGCCAATCACCAAATGTTTCTTTATTAGATGTCTAGTCGTTGTCTACTTTGCTTATATGCTTGCTATTATCTAGCAGGAATCATACTGCGGCTCCTGTACATATTAGACTTATTGGTCTTGTTTGATAATGCGCTCAGTGGTACTTTTAAAGAAAGGGTATGCTGCTGACACCTATTGGTAGACCTATTGGTAACGTCTGCATTACCAGAAGTGTCGTACGGACCATGTTGTTCACACATTGGGGCAGATCCAGAACTACGCATTTCCGCGAATTTACGTGTGGTGGAGACGTAAATTCGCAGATTTGCACACACTGCGCATGCACACCACAGAAAATACGCACATTCACGTAGCGTATTTTTGAACGTATGGGTGATTAACGTATTACAAACGTAAATACTAACGTGTGGGCGTGCCAAATTTACGTTAGTGAACAATACGTGCGTTTTACGTGAAGTAGGCGGGGGGTGGTATTGAAAGTGTACAGTATGGGCGTGCTAAGCTGCGTACGTTCGCGTAGTCAGTACGTCCGTTAGCGGACGTATGCTGTTACGTTAGGAAAAGTTAAGGTAGGGTTTGGGTAGCGTATTTT
>WWET01000188.1:201550-212235 GCA_011038615.1 Limnodynastes dumerilii | reverse complement strand
TCTTTCCCTTTTGTAGTTCAGGGACCTGAATTGTATATACTTTGTTTATGTGGAATGCTGGAATGGAAAAATTGTTGTTGGATCATTATAACAATAAATGAACAACAATGTTGTTCAACAACCTTGTGGGAGCAGTGTTTGTTTGCAGTTCTTATCACATAATGGTGTCAGAAGTGGGATTCTAAAGGACAGACAGAATATGCAGATCTGTCTGCCTTCTCGGATTATTTGGAAACTTATCTCTTAAATTTGAAAGAACCATCAGAAGGCTTAACTGACAACAGATAAAACTATATAGAAAAAATATTTAATTGGTGACACTATGCAGGCTTATATTGATTTATATGATGAGCAAGCTTTAGCGTATCAGCAAGTAAAGGCTGAGATTTTGGCTCAGGTAGGAGTGACAAGACTAGAAAGAGCTCAGTGCTATTATGTTTGGCATTTGCCCAAGGGCAAAGCAGTTTGTTCTAAAGTATTGTTCTAAAGCAGCTGTCTAAAGTATTAAAGTGCTGGTTTCAGTCAGAGACCAATCCACCTGAACGCATGATGGAGATTCTAAAAGATGAATATTGCATACAAGGTCTGGATTGAAACTTACAGAGGTGAGCACTAAAAGCAGAACCCCAGTATAAAGAACAGCCTGTGATCACAATAGGTCATTTTATAGTGCTACAACAGATGTCTAGAACCCAAAGCACTTGCCCAGATAAAGTTAGCCCTAATGCTAGTAGAGCCAGTAAGGAAAGTTTTTCCCACCCAAATGCTTTAATGTGGCAAACCTGGGCAGTTCCAAAGTAAATTAATAAATTAGCAGGAGCAAAGCAACTGTACAGTGTCTTTCTCTAAGGGGAACCTGCTTCTGTTTCATGTAACTGTTCTGATAAACCAACATGCAGTTTGGGCACTGGTAGACTCCAAAAGTAAGCTGATATTTGTTTCCATTATAGTCGCTTTGAAAGAGATGATTATACTGTGAAGGTTTTTTGCATCCATGGACTACTAAGGAACATGATCAGACTCTCCTTCAGGTTACATAAAAAGGACACACAGTTTATGTCATGATTCTTATAGCCCAAGTCTACTGTACCTTTATACAGAGGGCAAGAATTTTCCCTGTCCAGGTGATTTTTTACGGGAAATAAGGTTATGGGCCAAAAGTCTGTCCCTAAAGGAAACTGTCCAACTCTCACTGGATTCAAGAAAAGATAAAATAAAAGGCTTGAATTCTGAATAGAGGTCCATGATGGCTACATATTCCAAATTTTACACAAGGAGACAAAAGAAGCAGTCAGTGCAATCATTTGCCAGGAACACTGTCGTGGATAATTTGGTGCCACCAGAGGAAGCTAAGGACTAGTGCTCAGTTCTAGGAAACATCTCCTTAAAAGACTTTGCCATGTATAAGGTTAATGATGTACTAGAAAACTAGTGAAAGCTGTATAGATTGTGGTTGTTCAACAAGTGTTGATACCACAGGTACATATTCTTTTGATTATGAAAGCTTCACACATCTATGTTGGGATTGTTTAGGAAGGAGATGCCAGACACGGGAAAGCAGAAACGAGACCAAGGGGCTGATCCAAAACTCCGCCGCCTGCCTTAAATAAACTTCTGCCGATCTGCACATGCGCCGGGCAGATGTTGCCTGGCGTAGTTAAGGAAACTCATTCCTCAGGATCGGGCATCCCTAACTGTTGCATAGTTACAGCGATGGGGTGTTCCTCGCCGTAACTACGCAACAGTTAGGCTAGGAAGGCGGGGGGAGGTAAGATAATGAGGGCAGGAGGGTGGGTATGGGCCATTATGATCCTGTGGCCAGCGTAATTTAACACTGTTACGCCATCTGAAGTTAGGATAGCTTTCAGCCGGTGTAACAGTGTTTAATTACGCCGACCACAGGTTGAGTGTCGGGGGGAGTGCATGCCAATACGCTGTGCGTTAGTACGCATAGCGCATCGGTGGAAGTCAGGATCAGGCCCCAAGTGTTTTGGGGCTGGGGACACGAGCCGGGATGCCCCTATCCCTATGTGATGCCACCCGTAATGTCATATAAGGGGCAGAGCGCCGCAGACCTGCATTGATGATTCAAAGCGGGTTCATACACAGAGAACTCCATCCCTCGCATTGGCCCACTGATCTGCAACCTGTTACAGTTCTCCAGCAGAAAGTTTTGGAGGTGAGATACCTCTGATACCTGCTGCTAGGGAGAATAGATGAGTATCGTTGGGCCCCCTCTCTCTCTGGGCCTGGGACAAAAGTCCCAGCAGTCCCACCCTGATGGCTACTATGGTTTTACTTGCTATGAATGTGTATGGCAGTAACACAGTATTGTCTCACCTGTTCAGTATGTCAGAAAACATCAAAACGTGCTCACTGGGCCCCCTTCATTCCAATTCCAGTTGTACAATTTCCCTTTGAAAAGACCGGTATGTACTTGGTGGGTTCATACTTTTACAAAAGCCATTCTGTTGTGTAATATCAAAATAAGCACTAAAACTAAGGAGCTGTTCTCCCCGATTCACACTTTTCCTAGGCCCTGAGTAGACAAACTGACAATAATGCTGATACTCTGCCCTGAAAATATGAGCTCGTCGTGGTTTACCCACATCAACACTAAGGTGGTGATGGTGGGTGATATGTGGCAAGGAGGGTAGTTTGCCAGAGGTGAATAAGAGAGAGAGACTTGCAATCTTGCTGGGAGGTTGCACACAGAACTCACAGCTGGAAGAAATGGGTCTATTTACAGCTACTTAGTGATGAGGAGGAGACCATAAACAGCTAGTTTGTGCTGTGGGCGAGGTGACACCTGTCTAAAGGCCAGTGGCCAGAGAAGGGAAACTGTATGTAGATCCAGACCTAAGTGCTTGTTACGTTTCATAGCGTATCGTATTTACATTAACGTATTTTCTGTGCACTCCCCTAGGAAGTCCCCTCACTTTACGCATTCCAAACCCTACCTTAACTTTTTAAAGCGTAAGTACGGCCCATACTGAACGATTTAAATGCCTCCCTCCGCCTACAAAGCGTAACTACGGGTGTCGAATGGATGAACCCATCTCTTCGTTCGTAGTTACGTTAATGGTACATACGTTCAGAGTTATGTGGCGTAACATCTGCTGCGCACATGCGCTGTAAATACTAAATACTTTAACGTCAGCGGCTAACGTAAAACCGCTCACGAACGTAGTTTAGGATCTGGCCCAATGTTAGTTAGCTGCAGGGATCTGGGATTGTACATATTTTGTTTATGTGGAATGCTGGAACTGCACAACTTGCTGTCTGACCATTCTGACATTAAAAGAACAGCAACGTGGTTCAACAGCCCTGTGTAAGCAGTGTTTGTTTGCAGTGCGTATTACAGTAGACACACGGTATTAGCATAGCTTCAAAAGAAACATGATACCGGGGAAGGAAACTTTAGCTACAAATTTTCATTTAGTGTCTGCAGGGTATAAGTTTTTGGTAGCATTGCACATTACTAGGACTGCCTGGGGAACCCTTCATTTTAATTATGTACATGCTCTGGCTAAATTGATTGCTAACATAACCGTATACTATGATGACACATTAAGGTATGAGGGTAGGAGCTTTAGGCTTATTAGAATGAATTGGTACAGCATACAATGATACTTAATGATTTAACAGCTGTGTAATCTTAGCTACAAAGTTTAGTGTCAGGTGCGTTACCTATATCAATAATTATACTGAGATCTTACAAATTAAATTTTAGCTTTGTAAAGCTCATAATGGACCAGACCCAGACCCCCGCAGGCTTTCTGTATGTGCAGGGTTTTGTCTGTCTGCATGAGAGAGGAGTGAAATCCTCCTGTCACTCCCCTCTTTCATTCCTAAATAGTGGGAATTACGCTGTCATAAGGCAGCCTTAAGTCACACTTGCAGATCAGTGGTCTGTCCGACTGCTGATCCGCAGGTAAGTGGGATACCAACTCCCCACTGTACTATTTACATGCTTCCCCTCCCCCACCTTGGCAGGCGAAGGGGAAGCACAGCCCATTACCACAGATTTTATATTGTGCGAAACTAAGTTACATAAACGCAAATAACATCTGGAGGGTGTATGCGCCCTCCATTTAAATCACCCCACTTACAAATTTTGCGTGCATAAGTGGGATGCCGGACGCAAGTCCAATATTTCAGTGTGAATATTTTACATCCATTTTGCTCTGTCTCAAATACACCAGCTGCATTCTTCATAGTTTGTAACAAAGGGCCAGATTTACTAATCTGTGGGTTTGGAAAAGTGGAGATGTTGCTTATATCAGATTCTAGTTCTCACTTTCCTATTACATACTAGAGAATGAGAGAATGTTAGCTAATATTTGATTGGATGCTATGGGCAATATCTCAACTTTTCCAAACACATAGCTTAGTAAATCTGTCCCAAAATGTAAGCAAGAAGTTATATAAAAAGAAGAAAGTTGGAGAATGGGTACTGGAGAAAATAAATATGGATATATACGGGGCTGAAATAGGGGTTGAATAGATACAGGGGGGTAAAAAATGTCTGGACACCTACAGCACCACAAAAAAAGAAGCACTGACACAACTGGGTGAAATGCATTAGAAAAAACTGTCCAGTGTTTAAACTGCCACTCCAACCCCTATTTTCAAATGTAAAAGCTGTCCATTATCAAATATTTGCAACCTCATGGTCTGCTCTTCATCCTTTTGGGCAGTAACAATATCCCTCCCATCCCTGAACGCGATGGGAGGCAGTAAAATGTGATGGTCTCACCATTAAGCCTTTTAGCTGCACCTGGGTACTTGTGGAGGTGGTGGAGCGGGTCCAGGGTCCGGTCCGAAGCATCGGTGCCGGCGGCTGAGAATCCTTTGAAGCACGGTGAACGGTGGGAGCGAAGCAGGTGCCTGATCTGGCTGCTGTCTCAGGGGGTTGTGGTGCGGCGCGCTGTGGAAAGGAGCTCCTGCACCATTTACGGCCTGCTGCTGCCCCCCCATCCCCTTCAGCCATTATTGGCGCAAATGTTTCCCGTGGTCCGGTGGGGGGGCGCCATCTTGGAGTCACAGCGTTGAATAGAGGGGAGAAGGCTGAGCTGACAGGACTCTGGAGGCTGAGTGACAGTGGAGAGTGGAAAGTAGCAAAGGGAGAAAGTGGTGTTCCCTCACTTTTACAGTCCTGTGTTGAGTGTCTGCACTGCTCACCTGTGACCTTTGGAGATCCATTGTAAGAGAGGAGCAAGTTGCATAGTATTGGTGAGTCAGTGCTGGAGGATTCTGTAGCTCTCACTGTCTGCCTGCATCTCTAACAGTCTGCTGTCTGAGACTAAGTCAAAGGACCTGATCCAAATGCATGCATTCAAAGGGCCTGATCTAGAGGCACGCATCTACGGAGGGCGGCAGCGTAAGATCGGCAGAAATGCCGTTCTATGCATGCGCCGGGCATATCTTGCCCGGCATAATCCATGGCTCTATGAGCCATGGATCTAGCGTCCGTAACTACAGCCTAGTTACGGACGAAGGGGTGGGCAGCTCCGTAACTACGCTGTACTTGCGGAAGCTGGGCGGAGGGGAGGGAGGGTAATTAGAAAGGGAGGGCTGGGTTTAGTGTGTTACGCTCCTGTGTGAGCGTAGTTACACACAGTTACGCCAGCTGAAGTTAGGGTAGCCTTCAGCCGGCGTAAGTGTGTGTAAATACGCACACACAGGGGGAGTGACAGGGGGAGTGGACCAGAGCTACGGACCAGCGTAGCTCTGGATCAGGCCCAAAGTGTGCATTTTACTGATTCTTCAAGCTTTTAACTTAGAATTGCTTTCCAAAGCAACTCTAACAATCTGCTGTTTGAGACTGATTCAAAGTGTGCATCTAACTGATTCTTAAAGCTTTCAATATAAAATTGTTTTCCAGATCACCTCTGGCAATCTGCTGTCTGAGACTGATTTAAAGTGTGCATTTTTGAGAGGGAGTTGCACAGGCCTATACAAATGGGAAAATCAAGCTAAGCAGCTGCGGCGGCAGCAAAATTGGAGAAATATGCACGCAATAATACTGCTGGTGGGTCTCAGGGCCCCTCATCTACATCTACCTCACATGCTGCTACTCCCGTGCCTGATCTGGAGGGTTTAGTGGAGTCACTCCCTTCCTCTTCTTCATTTACACAAATACTGCAAGCCATTACCGATTCTGAGCTTAGGCTCGCAGGCAAGATAGGAAAGGTACAGGCGAATTTATCTGTCATCCGACATGAACTACAAAAGTACAGAAACGCATAGGAGATGCGGAACATAGCATATCCACCCTGGAGGATCTGACTGGTCCTATGAGCAATTAGGGGCCTTGACAACACAATTGCATACATGGAAAGCTAAAATATCTGATCAGGTGCGTTTCTTGGAGAAGCTGCTGATCCGAGAGTATGGCAGAGAGATCTTACCGCCTGCCCACATGGAATCCATCTCCTGGAGCTCCATCGCGTACTATAATCGCCAGAATTCTACATTTCCGGGATCGGGATACTATTCTGCGCCTATCCAGGCAAAGAGGACCCTTAAATTGGAAAATGCTTCAATTTCAATATATCCGGACTTCGCCATGGAGGTCCAAAAGTCGAGAGCCCAGTTCCTTCCAGTAAAGAGAAAGCTTCGCAAACTCCAGCTGCCACACGCCATGATGTTTCCGTCACGTCTGAGGGACCTTTTAACATTTGAAATGTGTTTTGAAGTTAAGTTTAACACTGTGCATGGTGGGGTGGGTAGTTCTTGTGGTCAAAGGGGAGAAATTCCAGCTATACTTCCATATAATGTGCACGGCTATAAAATGTGTATTTTCAGCCTACCCTACTAAATCCGAGGTAATAAATCTATTCACTTGGTTAATTTGGTGAGAATTCTCTCCTGGAATGTTAGGGGTATGAATGACAAGATAAAAAGGGCATTAGTATTAAACTATGTAAAGAAGGGAAATGCTGATATAGTGATATAGTCACTGTTATAGTTTGCCTGCTTGAGACACATTTGGTATCGGGCTGCTTGCTAGCTCTTAAAAAGCAATGAGTGGGCTGGCCTATCATTCTACCTGCTCTTCCAATTCCCATGGGGTTTTTATACTCATACATAAAAGAGTTAAATTTCTTCCTCAGAGTATTAGTGCCGACCCTGGATGGTTTGTATTCATTAAAGGGACCCTTGAACTTTCCCCGGTACTAGTATTGGGCATATATATACCTTCTCCTTTGAGGTTCTCAGGCAGGCAGCATCTTTTATGGTGGATTCACCGGGTTTTCCTGTCTGGTGGATACCTTGGGCCTGGTTGATGTCTGGAGATTGCGCAATCCTGAAGCCCGTCAGTACTCATACTACTTGGCCACTCATCAATCTTTGTCTCGTAATTGATATGATTCGGACTTTAGTTCCCAGTGTGAGTTCGGTGAGATATCTAGCCAGAGGTATTTCTGATCACTCACCTGTTGAATTGGATATTTGTTTCACTGAGGATGTTGGGCGGAGATTTTGGAAAATGAATCCATTTTGGCTGCAGTTAATGGGATCGGGACAGGATTTGGTGGATGTTTGGGAGCAGTATTTCAGGAATAACCAAGAAACAGAGAATCCTGTGCTGTTGTGGGATGCATTTAAGGTTGTGGTCAGAGGTTCCTTGATTAGAAATATATTGGGTATAAAGAAATACAGCAGAGCTAAGGAGGAGGAGTTGGAGGGTAAATGTAGGATAGGGGAGGCGCAGTATGTACAGACTGGGGCAGCTGAGGATAGACAGGCTTGGTTAAGGGTTCAGAAGGAGTGGGCAGACCATTTATATGCAAAGGCCCGGTGTTGCTTGCTTTTTTTTAGTCATACTAATTATGAGCAATCTGACATGGGTGGAGCTTATTTGTAGTTTTTGGCTAGGGATGAACAATCTACCAACCAAATAGTTAAAATAGTAGATGAGCAAGGAGGGGTAAAGTATAGGGCCTCTGATATAGCGCAGATATTTTTTCAGTACTTTATATCTGTGTACGCTTCAAAAGCCTCACACTCTATAGATGATTTAAGAGCTTATTTGCATGCCATTGATTTACCCAGGCTTTCCATGGAAGCCGTTGATGCCCTTGAGGCTCCATTTACTGTTGAAGAGGTAGAAGAGGCAATTCGGTCTTTTCCTAATCGTAAGGTTTTAGGGTTAGATAGGTTGCCCATTGAATTTCTAAAACAATTTAAGTCCATCTATGTTGGAGGCCTTAATAGTTGTGCTCCCTAAGCCTGATAAGCACCATACCAGATTTTTATCACCCAATCTCTTTATTAACATCAGATATAAAGGTACTGGCTAAATTGCTAGCTTGAAGACTTAACAAAATTATTCTTCAAATTATACACCCTGATCAGTCAGGCTTTATGCCTGGAAAATCTACGGCCATCAACCTGAGAAGGCTATTTACGCATGATTCGTTGGGGTGGGGGTACTTGTGGGAGGTCTTGGATTGTTTTGGCTTTGGCCAATGGTTTATAAGGTGGATACAGCTTTTGTACTCAGCTCCAGCGGCGCGGGTGTGCGTCAATGGGTATACTTCTGAACCATTTTTGTTTGGATGTGGCATTAGACAGGGCTGTCCCTTGTCTGCGGCACTCTTTGCCCTCGCCATAGAACCCCACATATATCATCAGAAATCATGAAGGTATCTCTGGTCTACCAACTGATACTGGGTCTGATAAGATTGCATTATATGCTGACGATATGCTATGATTCATGGCGAGGGTGGAGAGTTCCCCACCCAATCTTCTTTAAACGGCTGAACAGTTTGGGAAATATTCTGGGTTAAAGGTGAATTGTGGAAAATCCAACATTTATCCTATTTCTAGCAATATCCCGTCACTCCTGCCACCTGGATGTCCCCTTCAGTTGAAAACTGAATTTAAATATTTGGGCATATTGGTGAGACCGGTCCCGTCGGAGTATTTACAATTAAATTTGCAGTGTGTTACTGAATGGTTTAAGGCCCGGTTTCATTCACGGGGAGACTCCCTCTCAGTTACTGGGAGAATTAACCTCTTTAAAATGGTGATGATGCTGAAGTACTTATATATTTTACAGCACTCTCCAGTACCAATCTCCAAAAAAGTATTTAAGCAAATAGGTTTTTTAACGGCTTCCTTTATATGGGGTGGGCGAAGGCTCAGAGTGTCACTGAATACACTAAAGAAACCTAATCATTTGGGTGGTATGGCCTTGTCAGATCTGTCATAACTGCTATATTATATTTCAGCACAGCTATCTCATTTGATTGCGTGGGTTACGGATGGGGACATATTGGGATTATTACTTAAATAAGTTTGTGGTACAGTTATTTCCCCTCTACATTTTTTGTTGTCTATAAAGGTACAGAGGAAATTTCCCCCTCTGGTCCAACAAGCATTGATGATTTGGAAATTGGCGCGTTCAATGTTAGATGATAATGTGCTGGACCCTGCCACTCCATTATGGAGAAGTAAGGCAGTCAAAGAGCTAAAAGAGCTCCCTGGGATATCAGTATGGAGAGAAGCGGGAATTATCACGGTGGGGCAAGTATATGAGGAGGGTAACATGCATAGCTTTGCGCACGTAAAGACTGAATACGCTCTTCNNNCACGTAAAGACTGAATACGCTCGTCCTAATAGTTGTTTTTACAGATATCTGCAACTACAACATGCATTAGAGACTCAAATGGACAGGGGCCCTATTGTGCTTCAGTCCTCTTCTACAGTAAAATGGATACTCCTCATTAGGAGGGACGTTATGGCCGTTGGACCTTCCCCTCTTATGGGTAAAGTGGAAACATGATTTAGGTGTTCTACTGGATGAGGAATGAGCTCAAGTTATGGCTAGTCCTAAATATGCCACATCGTCTACTAGGTATCGACAAATTAAATTCTTTATTCTACATAGGGTGTACCTGTTGCCTCAGCGTTTGTATGACATGGGACTAAGGGCAAATTCCAAGTGCATTAGGTGCAGATGTGAGGGAGCTGATTTCTGGCACATGGTATGGGGAATCCCTATTATACAAGTTTTTTATAATAAAATTTGGGAATGTTTGTGTGGAACCACTCCGGGACTTCCACCCTTAAATCTGAAGACTTTCTTTTTTTGGTATCAATTTAGAGGAGGAGAGCTGTGATTTTTAAATATGTCAAATTGCTCTGCTCTTTGGCTATAGGATGTGGTTGGCAGCAGAATCTCCCTCTTTCCACAATTGGGTGGGTTTGGTAAATAGTACCATGAACTATGACAAATTTGTATACACAAAATGGAGGGCCCTCCCAATGTTTCATAAATTATGGTCACCTTGGTATGACTCTCCATACGCGGTTGATGTTGGGGAGTTGGGGTATAAATTTGAATAAAACCAGGTAATTGTGATAGGCCAGTGTTTGTTGTGTGGAGAGGACAGGGTAATATTTGGTATGCCAACTTGCCAATATACATAAACGATGTAAGGTGTCTTATATGCTGTTGGTAGGGGGATATGTGAAATATGCTCTGTATGTGTTGTAAAGTGGTTAAATGTACATTGTTTGTTGTATTAAATATAATGGGGTAGATCCAGAACTACGTTTGCCGTACGTTTACTTGCGTAGCGTATTTACGCGTACGTACCTTCTATACACTCCCCTAGGCACACCCCTTGAATGTACGTATTTTGTCAAGATACGCTTTCCAAACCCTACT
>WWET01000188.1:174796-185178 GCA_011038615.1 Limnodynastes dumerilii | reverse complement strand
GTCATTTCATGCCCCTCTGTGGTGCCTCAGTATCTTTATATGCCTGATTATAGTGCTAGAACATAAAGAGCTCCTGCACCAGGTGGGCTGGGATACTGAAAATTTGTCTATTCTGAATACCCTCCAAAAACACCCTAGAGATATCTGTAATGATCAACCCTTTTCCATACTAGGGAGTGCTGTCGCTCCTTAAATGTGTGCATGTGTTGTGAAGAGCAGTGGCCCTTGTCAAAAAAGAGATCCATTTCTTCCTGCAGTATCTTGTTAACCCAACAATGTTTTCACTCTTTGCCGGAGTTGTAAAAAGGCTTTGTTTAATTCTAATTTGTTTATTATGTCTAAAAGCTTGGCTAAGACCCATTATAGTTTTGAGAAATGATTGAATTACTTTCTTTAATGAGAATGTTACATAAGAGCTTGCTAAACAAATGTTGTTCTGGGTCACGTCAACTATATTTTGTTTGCATTTCCATGTTTGTGTTTTTGTAGAGCGAGCTTGTCTGAGCATAGCCATTTCTTTGTGTGCCAACTTTCTTTGTCTTAGCTTCAAAATAATTTTTGTTGAACAAAGCATGACGTGATGCTTACAAATATGAATATACATATATGGATTATCTACATCTATCTTCTGAAACAATGGAATTTTGCAAAAGCAGATGTATAAAATAGATTCTTAAATACTACTGTGAAACTCTTAAATGCTACTCTATTTTGCTTTATAACAATAGTTTTAGTTGTGTTCTTCTTGTAAAATTTTGGACAATGATGTTGACTAAATACATCTTCCGCTTACAGTAGAGCATAGTATGTAACATGCCAGAATATGTTTTATGCTGTAAACCAGATTAGATGCTGACAGCCATGTTAGGGGTGGCCCCTAAGCAGCATCAGACGCCTAAGCAGATCTCTGATGGGCCTGGTGATGCAACTTTGAATGCCTGCATCATTTCCTCTATTTTCTGATCTCAGAGGACAGGAGCAGGGCTGCCGTCAGAAGTTGTGGGGCCTGGGACACATCCATGGGGCCCCACCCACTATATTACATAATTGGTGATGTTACATGGGGTGGGCCCCCCCAGACCTGTGTTAACAGCTGGCCAGTGTGCAGGGAAATTCTTCCCTGGGTATTGGCATTGTAGATCAGTCCTTTCAACCTCAAGCTACTGTGGATTTAAATTACAAATATGTATGTACCCCTGTGCACCAGGACAGTGGTGCAGAGTCTAACCACAAGCCAAGTATTTATCAGGGCCCCTGATGGTGGGAATGGACTTGGATGAAGGCATGTGGCAGGGCACGACCCGACCCTCTAGACAAGTGCATAGACACCGAGATGGTGAATGGGATCCAAGGAGTCCAGAAGACATAGTGAATTTTATTATAGATAAATGTCATAAAAATAGTGTATTCACAAACAATTTGATATAAAGGTCTTAGATCACTCACTATCCTGTAAGTGCTGCAGATCGCATTCAGGAGCAGATGTCTTTGCCAGCAAAACTCCTAGAAATGAGACCGTTTGTACAGGACAGTCTATGGGATCCTCAGATAAGACCTGTGTTTCTATGCGTTTTGCAGTCAGCTGACCGCTTCTTCAGAAGAAAACAAGTAATATATATTTCACCGTCTCAAAATGCTGCTTTCAGAAGTAGAGACTCTATTTAAGTCTCTATTTCGAAAAAGACAGCCGTTTTCTAAACTTATTTTTCAGAAGGGGAAAAATAAAGGGAAGTGTTAAGTTTGGGTAATGGAAGGGAAGGGTTAGGGTAAGGATTAGTGTAAGGGTTGGGGTTAAATTTCTACTTACCATTCGCAGAACCGTCTTCCAGCCAGCAAGAACTGGCTGGGAGAGAACGGCCCGTTCGCAGCATTGACCAACACCCAGCGAACTGTAAGATATATTACAGTTGACTATATATGCATAATTATTGCAGGAGAGGCGATGTAATTATTAATGTAATTAGATTATATATTCTAATTACATTAATAATTATATTAGTTAAAAAAAATGGGAAAAGTTAAAAATTAGATCATATATCGCTCTCTCCTGGGGGAGGCAGCGTTATTTAAGGTAACCTAGCAGTGGCATCAATCAGTATATAGTATTTACTATTCTAGAGTTACCTCCTTTATGGAACTAAAATTCAGCCCCAAAACATGGTTCCATTCCTGGTGTGCAGACTTTACCCAACATCACAGACCGGTCATTTCATCTGAGACCCACAGCTGCAACACATTAGTCACCATCATGGACTGTTCCTTTTATCTAAAAGTTACGCCTGTAACGCATTGAAATTGTTAGCAAAGTGTTTGAACTTTCTAAAGTCCACAATGGTGGGAAGGTGTCACTTAATTTTAGAGTTATGCTTTATAATACTTGTGGTTTATAAATATAGTAAACTGTATTTAATTTAATCTATATAGCCTATGGTTAGTGTCAGCTTTGGGGGTGTGGGTTGCCGCTGAGAACGGCCCTTTTTTGAAAGGGCCGTTTTCAAGACTCCATTCCCGAAGATGAATCTAGTAAGAAACTTCTTGCCCTGCTGCAGACAGGTAAATGAAGCTCTCTTTTTTACCCTACCACAACCCTTATGCTAATTTTTACCCTAACCTAACCCTCCCCTTCCATTACTCTAACCCTAACCCACATTTCCCTGCAGCCTAACCCTATGTCTCTCTTCCCCGCAGCCTAACCCTAAGACTCTCTTCCCCACAGCCTAACCCTAAGACTCCCTCCCCGCAGCCTATCCCTAAGACTCCCCTTCTCAAATTCATCACCTTCCTGCAGCTTAACCCTAAACCCTCCTATACAACTTTTTCTCCTCTACACTAACATGCAGCTTTGGTATCTTTGGAAGCCGTCGGGTTCACGAGGTTCTTTTCACAATGCAGCCATTTTATAAAATACGCACAGCTGACAATTAGCTGGGTAAAGCGAAAATGGCTTTCGCAGTGGCGAAAGGGACCCAGCTCTGGGTATGATCACAGAAAATGTATTGTAATATTGAAGCAGCAGTGATATATAGGTAGAATTGAAGAAGATCATTGGTGTTAAGTATATTTAATAATGTAGCTACAGTCTTTAAATAAACCGTGTATTATCACAGCTTCTCCAGACATCTCAGTACAGATAATGGGGTAGATCCAGAACTACGTGTGCCGTACGTTTATTCGCGGAGTGTATTTTCGTACACGTAATATCGCTACACTCACCTCGGCACACCCCTTGCCCGGACGTATTTTGTCAAGATACGCTACCCAAACCCTACCTTAACTTTTCCAAACGTAACAGCATACGTCCGCTAATGGACGTACTGACTACGCGAACGTACGCAGCTTAGCACGCCCATACTGTGCACTTTAAATACTACCCCCGCCTACTTCACGTAAAACGCACGTATTGTTGACAAACGTAAATTTGGCACGCCCACACGTTAGTATTTACGTGAGACATACGTGAATCACCCATACGTCCTAAATTACGCTACGTGAATGTGCGTATTTTCTATGGTGCGCAAGCGCAGTGCATTCAAATCTGCGAATTTACATCTCCACCATGCGTAAAATCGCGGAAATGCGTAGTTCTGGATCTACCCCAATGTTTTTTTTAAATAAATTAATACACTGGTCAACAAAATCTTTCTTATTTTTAAGAGCTAATATATGTGCATCTCATAGTGTTTTAGGTGCTAAATTCAAACATTGCTTAAAAATGACTCTATCACATAAGGATTTTGTGGAAGACCCAATTCCAGTTTATAACATTGCGTTTATTAACAATACAGACAAAGTAAATTATTAACACACTTAAAATGTGGATGCATAGAATTTTCTGCTGTGATATGCCTCAAGAGCATCAGCATTTTTTTAGCCCGATTAATCCATTAAACCATTGAAGCTCCCAACCCATTCTTATTTAAGGCACCAAAAAAAATCCCATCTTTGAGCATTGCATTGCTGATCCTCAGAAATTTCTTTCTTAACTGTGCACATGCAAGCACACTTTGATCCATTATTAAGTCAAGTTCTTTGCAAAACTGATCTTTATATGGAGCAGAGGTAAACTTTCTCAGTATCAAGTGGTGTACTGACAATATTTTTCTTTCCTGGGGTTAGTGATGTTTGCTTTAGCCACTGCCTCAGAATATAATGGTTTTTCCAATCTCCGCTGTTCCATTCACACAGTACACAGCAGTACTTTGTGAAAATTTGTTGTAGATCCAGTAAATGATAAATGACTTTTAAGTCACCACAGCCAGTTATGTTCATATTTTATTTTATGCAGCAGGAGTTGCTTCCATGTGTTTTAGGAGTAATGAGGGTAAATTATTGCTGTTGTGGAGTATGTCAGTGTGCTTTGACCTAGAACTGATGCCTGAAGTGTTCATTAGACGAAAGTAGCAGTCTGTACATGAATCTTACGGTTGCTTTCAAATCTTTGGAGCAGTGAAATTCAGGTGTCGAAAACCATTTGACCAACCTGTGGGGAGTCTGACACAACAAACATGAGAGGTCTATTCTTTGTCTTGGTCACTAACTTTGCATCCAGAGTAAAGTTAATAGCACCATTTCATGAGGTTTCTGCCGTTTAAATGTTACCCCACCACAAAGGTTGCAAAAAGAGTCCGAGATAGTTAACACCACCTCTGGGCATCACATTGCACCACATGGCAGGGAAGCACAGTACATATGAAAATAATGGTCTGTACAGATGTTTGTCGCACAATTAAGTTGACCAAAACATGTGGATCGACCCTTGTACTGCCAGACTCACTTGACACAAATGCAGGAAGCAACAAATAATAGCCCCTCCCCCCCCAAGTGCTATGCAGATACGTGCCCAAATATGTTGCACAAGTTCAAGGCTGTACAGTGCAGTGCTGACTGTAACTGGAGGTTCTGATTAAGGTGTGTGGCTCTGTTGGATTGTAAATGTCACAATATGATTGCAGGCAATATTTTTATTTTTTAATAAAAACATGATTTATTTTTATCCCATGTGTGTGTGAATTAACACATTCATAATACATCAGCAGGGAGTTCTAGACACTTTCCAATGTGCTCGAATTGTCACATTGCAGAAGGTGAGCTACCTGGACTTAGATATAACCTGTTGCAGGTGCAAATGTTTTGATGTAAATAGACCTTTTTTTACATAAGTGTTCAGCTCTGGATCGAGTGGACTTACATACTCCACGCCACGTCCCTCAGAACGCACGGCCCTGCAGCTTGAGTTGCGCTCCAATGGTAATCAGTCTTAACTGGACACTCTTCATCTCTGAGCATACGCAGTACAAAACCACACAGAGAAACGTCACATTAACCGGTATACGCTAAGCTCGGGACTGGGCCCAGTGTATCCTTGTAGATTGCTTACTCACAATGTTAATTGTTAATTTACTCTTTCTGTAACTATGAAGCACATTACACAAGTCCTATGCGATATCTGACATAATATTTCTTTTGCCAGAAACATCAAATATTCAGTTAGATTTGCAACATTCCACTGGCCGATATATAATATTATAATGTCATATATATTTTAATTCTGCTGAGGATAAACTGAGGAGATGCAGAGGGGAAAGGTGTGCACTGCAATGCAATGATTATGGCATCCTGAGAGGGTGATAGCATATTTGGCAAACTCTTGAAAAAGCTTTTCATATGCAATATCTGGCCCTTTTAATTAATCATTGGTGATTGCTGAGAAGCAGAGGAAGGGGAAGAGAATGACTTTTGTGTCAGATGTCTTCCCTGCTCCTGCTTGGGCAATAATCACCTTGCCATGTGTCAGCTGGAGGCTGGAGCACTCTATTGCCTAGTAAAAGATGATGCTACAACACTAATGCCTCTCAGCTTCTGGTCTTAAGCTGGCCATACACTAGACGATTATCGGCCAGATTTCCCAATTATTGGGTGATCGGGCAAATAATCACTCTAGTGTATGGTACAGATACATTTTTGAAATGTCAAATAAACGCACCAGAAACGCTCTGGTGCGATTATTTGATCTTTCAGCAGGTTTGATTTTAACAATATTTTTTAAACGATATTTTAAGGGAACCAATCAGCTGCTCTGACAGCTTAAAAGTATACCTTCAAAGCTGTCAGAGCAGCATAGTGCATAGATCTGCAGCAGGGACTAACCGAACCCGCACTGTGTGAAGCGCGGATTCGTCAGATCTATCTGTACTACTCCCTGCAATAGACGCTGCTGCAGATCTATGCACTATGCTGAAGCCTTGAAGGTATACTTTTAAGCATGTCAGAGCAGCTTTGCACATGGCTCTGCAGCAGCGCCATAGAGAGCGCTGCCTCCCCCCTCCCCTCTCCTGCTAGGATTATCGGTCCCAGCAGAGGAGGTGCATGGTGCCGATAACAGGACATTTCCCTTGCGGGAAATCGTCCCGTTTATCGGCCCACCCCCTGCTGGGACCGATAATCATTTTAGTGTATGGCCAGCTTTAGTGTCTCATTGATGCTGCTATTCAGCCAGAGGCAGCCTCTATACTTTGATCACCTTTGTTACTGCTTGCTTTCATGTGTCTGTTCAACAAGTGTGGTTACCATAGTAACTGACAGTTGGAAACTGAGGAGCAGAGAATTTTGTACCTAATGGAATGGGTCATGTTGGAGGGTATGCTATCATCTATACATGAGTCGCAATCTATCCTCCTGATAATCTGCACATCACATGCAGCAAAGTCCATAGCCATCATCAGAGATCCCAGCAAACAAGGGTTAGGGGAATTATCCAAATATCAGTAGGTCTTCTGACTTTTGCAAGTATTACTATACTTATAGTAACACTTATGTTAAATAGTAAACTATATTAATAATGTATACTTCATTTTAGCACAAAATATTCATATCATCTGTTTTCAGACAAGTTTCAAAAATAATATTAAATATGCCCCTTAGTCTTGAGAACTTTACTATCAAATGTTCTCAGAGGTGATATCTCGATCTATAATCTTGATACATTTGTACAGAGCTCAAAACATGTTTCACTAGTTTTGCTCTTCCAGTTAGAAGCTTTGCTGAAAATATTTTAGAGATTTAATAATCAATCAAAGCATTAATGAAAATAAATCAAAGAATAAAAAATTGAAATTACAAGGATTTATGACCTGGGGCTGTGACCTGGCTAATGACATCTGGTACTGTGTTTACATGTTCAAAAGACAGCACTGATCCCAGTCAATGCATTGATAGCTGCTGGAGATTGTCTCATATTTATCTGAGTGCTTTTGTAACCTGATTCACTTCAGAAAGGACATTTGTGTCCCGCTTAGGGCTTATTTAAGGGCATAAGTCTGAATGGCAGGGATACGGAATGCATAAATGAAGGGTCAGTCCCTCATTGTTACTTCTATTGAGAAAGAGAGAGAGAGAGAGAAAGACAGAAAGAGAGAGAGAGAGAGGATATATATGTGTGTGTGTATATAAATCGTGTGAGGTATGTTTTCTACATATGCCATTCAACCTTCAAGATATCTAAGTAATGCTTCTATGGCAAACGTTTCATTTATAAATAATAAGACACACTCTTAGGAGGTATAAAACTCCTCTTATTCTAAATCAAAAAAATAAATGATGTGAGCTAGAGTTTTAATACTAATATAATATATAATAGTTGAATGTAAGAAGGTCCCTTGTGGAATTTTAGAAAATATGATGTTTGGTCCCATGGCACAAAGTTATAGTAAAAAGGATTAATATAGCCAGTTTTTTTTTTTGTCATAGAACGCACCGAAACAGAGTTCCGGCACCTTTTTTTTCGATGGATTTTCCAAGTGTTAAAAGTTTTTAAAGTTTCGGCGGCTAAATCATTAAAATAGTGCATGTGGGCTGCTTGTGTGTCAAGACCAATGCACGCATACTTCGTCCTTGCTGGTTGTGATGGCACTGCTCGGCTTGTGGTGCTGCTCGGCTTGTGATTGGTCGTGTTGGTCACACGTGAGTTGATCTGAGTTCCAGCACCATTTTTCTTACAAAAAAAGCACTAAAAATAGCACATAAACATTAAAAACTATTCACCTAAATACAGCTGCAACCTCATCATTCTCATTATAGTAGATGATGTTTGTTATTTAGAATTCCTCTGTAGGGTAACACAGTTGAAAATGGATGCATGGTGATGAATGGTCTAATATGTTCTAATTTCCTGCTAACATGAGGCTTAGTACTATCGTGCTTCATAGTAAAAAAAATAATATAACCGTTTCAAGTAATGAAAATTTTATGTTTTAAGATCAAATAACAGCTTTTCCCATTTACATTTAAATGAATTTAGCCTGTTGAAACCTAATTATGAAGAGATGCACAATACACTGTGACATTTGGAAGTAATTTCAAGAATGAAAACAAGGATTGCTTCATTGGAAATAGGCATTTTGTGCTGGGATCTAAGAAATTTGGGACAGAAGTGCTACATGAATGGATCCGTTCAGACAGTTGTACTTTTTATTTTGCAAATTTAGTTTGAGAACACAATAAAGAACAAAATGTACTCTTTATAATCATTGAATAGTAAAGTGTTCTGTGCTGATATGTTTACAGTATAAACAGCTAAACAAGCCTAAAATAGCTTAAATAAGTAAAGGGTCTCAAATGCCATAAAATGAAAAACAAAAGTCACTTTGTGAAATGGTCAAACAATTTAAGTATGTGCTGTGTTGCCAAAAAACAAGAAAAAACAAAAACCACATGATGTTATTTAAAAGGAAGAGATTTTCATCATGGATGCTGGATGCCAGGTAACAGATCTTGTATAATAAGATCCTTTTTAAGCTAGCCATCAGGTAACCAGTCCCATAAAGTTCCAAATTCAGAAACGTTCAATGTACTTTTCCAGGTCAACTACTTGCAAGTCTAGGTACTAGGGGACACTTAGAAATTGGTATCTGGAGGATCCCAGAAAACAAGATACCAAAGTTGTGCCCGAAAGGTTCTAGATAGAGCCCTCTTCCTGATACCTCCTTCAGCAAGCATAGTGTATAACTATATACCAGAAACAAGGTAGTACCTGAAATAAAAAGTTTTCTTATATTTGGTTGGAGATTGGGTTGTTTTATATTGAAGAGTTACCCAAATCCACTTCTCATTGAATCTGATCTAAGAACACCCACATTTTTTAATTTTTGCAATATTATTTTAGCTGTATTATTATAACAAAGACGGAGGTGCAGTCCTTGTAGGGGAGAGCAAAGTGGCAATGATTTTAAGCACAGTGTTACAACAAATGTAGCAGTTTTATCAGTGATAGTTATTAATTATTATTGACATTCAATTTCTGCCTGGGAAACGTACACAATTAATACACATTGCTGGTTACTATGGGCTGGATCCAGACCTACGTTCCCTTTACGTTTCAACGCGTAGCGTATTTACGCTAGCGCAATTACTATGCCCTCCCCTAGGTACTGCCATCGCTCGTACTTTGGCCATTTTACGCTTTCCAAATCCTACCTTAACTTTTCAAAGCGTAACTACTGACATACATAACGGTTGCACGTACATGAGTGCCTAAGCACGCCTATACTGTATGATTTACATGTCTCACCCCGCCTCCGAAGCGTAATTACTGGTGTCTTATGGCTGGTACGCCCCTTAGTTCCTAGTTACGCTGTTGATACTAGGCTGGTACGTATGTTCAGAGTTACATGTCATAACATCTGCCGCGCACATACTCAGTACATACATACAGCGTTTTTACGTCTCTGCTAGCGTAAATACGTTAGTGTACTTAGTTCTGGATCTACCCTTATGGGTTTAAAGCAGATTTTTCATAGGACAGGCAATGGTCCGTCTTGCAACAGTTTCTGTGTCCAATCTGGATACATGTATATGTATATGGACATTAAGGCTCTTGGATGACACAAGTTCTAATGTGGTCAGTAGTCCAGCAAACTGAGAACAATAGCTTTTTCCCTGATATTATCTGCAATTCATTTTACAAAAATTTTACAAAATCACTTTTGAAACATTTTTGAAGGGATAATACACAGAGTTTCCATGTGAGATTTCCATTTCTAAAGTTTTATACCTGTCAGATTGCAAGCTCAATAAAATGATAGGTATTCTCACAGTCATTTGTTGCTTGGTATCGCTGAAATAGAAAAGGGGAGGCTGGTGGGATTTGGTGCATCCACCGTTCTTCATGTTGTAGCATGCATCTGCATAGTTTTGACATCTTGCAAAAATGTACTTCCAGCAATAAATTTGCCAAATAAATTTTCTTACATCTTAGCAGCAAAGAAGCCCACTATCATTATTATTACTATTATTATTATTACTGAGACCTGCAAGTTGAGACTTTTCTTGTGTTTAAATGCAGAGTGTGTGTGTGTGTCTGTGTACATGTATGTATGTATATATAT
>WWET01000188.1:158007-171062 GCA_011038615.1 Limnodynastes dumerilii | reverse complement strand
ATATATATAAATATAATCCCCAGTGCGGACTTTGCCATCACATTTTTATTGTTCTACTATGGATGTGAGAGGGTTTGGCCTGCACTGGCCGTGTGTAATTGCGTTCCTTGATGGAAACGGTTCTCTGAATACGCCCCTTAATGTTAAGGGAAGTTCAGTTTTTTTTATTTTATTTTGGAGATTTAAAGCTGGGTATAAAGCTATGCAATCATACTGTCATACATTCATACAATATAGTGGTTTATCTTCATACAGAGTGAAGATAAACCACTATAATAATCATAGTAATA
This sequence comes from Limnodynastes dumerilii, assembly GCA_011038615.1. Classification (NCBI taxonomy): domain Eukaryota; kingdom Metazoa; phylum Chordata; class Amphibia; order Anura; family Limnodynastidae; genus Limnodynastes; species Limnodynastes dumerilii. Next base: position 170,772 of record WWET01000188.1, on the reverse strand, counting down.
ATAATAATGGGCCAGATTCACACTTATTTACATGTGTATCCGCATTTATGGCAGTGCTCCGATAGGTAAGAGTGAAAACTATCTCCACCCCTTTCCCTATTTATAACCGTAACCCTCCCCTTTCATTACCCCTAACCTTCTCTCTCCCGCAGCCTGACCCTAACCCTCCCTTCTCCCTAGCTTGACCCTAACCCTCCCTTCTCTATAGCCTAACCCTAAGGCCCCCCTCCCCGCAGCCTGACCCTAACCCTCCCTTCTCCCTAGCTTGACCCTAACCCTACCTTTCTATGGCCCTAACCCTTCCTTCCTAAGAGCCTAACCCTGACCACCCCCAACTCCTCTCTGGAGTTGTCAGTAGCGGGTCTGCGGTGGGTACGTTGGGTCCGGTGAAAATTAATGGGTGAGTATGCTAATCGGCACACTCAACCATTCAGAAAAAAGTTCTAAAAAGGCTGCATATTCGAAATAGAGACAGCTGAAAAGGAACTTTCGGCTGCGTCTATTTCTAAAAGCAGCCCATCGAGCGGGGACTGCAAATGGTTAGGATTAGGTTACGGAAAGGGATGGTTAGAGTTAGGGATAAGAAAACTTACCTGTCGTCATTGGAGTCTTTGGAGACCATGCTGTTGCGGTAGCCATATCTTCTAGGGACAGACTTCATTGTTGCAAATTAATCTGTCGGAAGACAGATCACTCGAAGCAGAGAACAACATCCTAGATATTTTATGTAACGCTATAACGCTAGAACCCAATACCTATTAAGACTATCATTGGTGTACATATAGTTGGTACCTACAGCTCGCCTTAAATTCAATGTACCGGTAGGAGTCGCTGCCTTAATGGTGCTTTTAGAATTAATTTTCAGCTGTCTCTATTTTGAAAATACATTTTCGATTTTTTTTCAGAATGGGTAAGTATGTCGATCAGAATATTTACCTATTCATTTTTCGGAAATGCCACCACAGACCCATAGCACCTGCCAAGATCCGCTGCACCGGTCAGAGAGGTGAGTAACATTCTCAGGGGAGTTTTAAAGTTAGGCTGTGGAGAAGGTAGAGTAAGGGTTAGAGTAATGGAAGTGGAGGGTTAGGGTTATGGCAGGAGAGTCTTAGTGTTAGGCTGCGGAGTGGGGTGACTTAAGGTCAGGCTGTGGGGAAGGGAGGGTTAGAGTAATGCAAAGGGGAGGGTTAGGGTTAGGGTAAAGGAAGAGGAGGGTTAGAGTAAAGGAAGGGGAGGGTTAATTTAAGGATTAGAGAAAGAATTGACGTAAAATTTATACTTACCATTCACAGCAGCGTCTTCTCTGTTGCAGGGATCTATTGCTTTGCCTCTGCCCTTTTTGAAAAAGGGCCATTCGCAGCGGTGACCCATACCCCCAATGTACCAACAATGAGCAGTTTTCTGTCATTTGTGACACAGGTGTTACCCCTGTAATTTCTGCTCACACTGCTCCTGTCTCTCTTCAACAAGCTCCACCTCCTTCTTGTCCTCAATCATGTTAAATTTCTGTTGGGATTATGACACCTTTGCTACATAAAGGATTATTAGTAAAACTTTTAATACACATACTCAGGGCCAACGTCAGAAAATGCGAGGCCCGGGACACAGCTTTGAGCCCCGCCAATATGTGACATCATTGGTGCTTTAACAGCAGGCCGGTCTGCATTGAAGAACTTCCCTGCACACTGGCCCACTACTGAACAACTCTCAGCAGCAGGTATCGGCAGAAGGATACCGCCGATACCTGCTGCTGAAGAGCTAATTAAGTATCAGAGGGCTCCCATCATCCCCAGTCCCTGGACAATAATTCCGCCTGTCCCCCCTGATGGCGGCCCTGCACATACTGCACAAGTAAACACTATATATAATGGAATATGCCAGTAATTTGATGAAATTCTTAAAAGTACAGCTTAAAGCAACAAAAAAGACCAACGTGTAACAGTTCACATTTAACTATTGTTCCGACAATCTAGAACTCCCTTTTATTTATGTTAAGGAGCCAGTCAGAGCTTCTTTTGGCTTCCTCATAAAATAGGGTTTGTTTCAGCTTTGATGTTCAATTTGTTCATTGTAAATGCCCTGGGGGAAAATTTGTCAAAGCTCTCAACCATTTTCACTAGGAAAGAATGTTAGCTATTATCGTATTCAATGTGAATGGGAACCAGCAAAAAGTGTGTTAATTCCTATAGTCAGCCCCCTGCAGTGGAAGTAGACCAATCAGAGTCCAATAACAAGGATGCAGGTTGAGAGTCTGTATTGTTAGGGGGGATATTGCACCTTCCATTTCCTCTGTCTGGCGCCTGCACAGTGTAGTCGCTGGCTCTGTGTATGCACTTTCAAGAGTCAGAGGCTGGCAGCTTAGACAGCGCTCAGTGTAAGTGCTATTTATAACAGGGTTGCTGACTTTTCATAGCTTCCCAGAGGAAAGGCCTGCAAGGTGGCAGGACTTAATGAACCAATTTATGCCAATTGAGCCAGAAGCAATGCCCCTTTTTCTTAGTTTTAACTAGAGATGTTCACTGACGCCTGGGTTTTGGTTTTGGATCTGTATTAATGTCATGTTTTAGTTTTGGTTTTGATTTTGCCCAAACCGCCCCCACATGTTTTGGTTTTGGATCTGTATTTTTTTCAAAAATTGCCAAAATGCTAAAATCGCATAATTTGGCTCTTTATTGTCCCTATATTATTATTTACCCCATTAACAATAATTTGCAGTAATTTCTAGTCAATTTTGAGCACCTCACAAGTATTCATATCATGTGTCCAGCTCCCCCCAATATTCCCATCATGTGTCCAACTCCCCCAAGTATTCATATCATGTGTCCAGCTCCCCCCAATATTCCCATCATGTGTCCAACTCCCCCAAGTATTCATATCATGTGTCCAGCTCCCCCCAATATTCCCATCATGTGTCCAACTCCCCCAAGTATTCATATCATGTGTCCAGCTCCCCCCAATATTCCCATCATGTGTCCAACTCCCCCAAGTATTCATATCATGTGTCCAGCTCCCCCCAATATTCCCATCATGTGTCCAACTCCCCCAAGTATTCATATCATGTGTCCAGCTCCCCCCAATATTCCCATCATGTGTCCAACTCCCCCAAGTATTCATATCATGTGTCCAGCTCCCCCCAATATTCCCATCATGTGTCCAACTCCCCCAAGTATTCATATCATGTGTCCAGCTCCCCCCAATATTCCCATCATGTGTCCAACTCCCCCAAGTATTCATATCATGTGTCCAGCTCCCCCCAATATTCCCATCATGTGTCCAACTCCCCCAAGTATTCATATCATGTGTCCAGCTCCCCCCAATATTCCCATCATGTGTCCAACTCCCCCAAGTATTCATATCATGTGTCCAGCTCCCCCCAATATTCCCATCATGTGTCCAACTCCCCCAAGTATTCATATCATGTGTCCAGCTCCCCCCAATATTCCCATCATGTGTCCAACTCCCCCAAGTATTCATATCATGTGTCCAGCTCCCCCCAATATTCCCATCATGTGTCCAACTCCCCCAAGTATTCATATCATGTGTCCAGCTCCCCCCAATATTCCCATCATGTGTCCAACTCCCCCAAGTATTCATATCATGTGTCCAGCTCCCCCCAATATTCCCATCATGTGTCCAACTCCCCCAAGTATTCATATCATGTGTCCAGCTCCCCCCAATATTCCCATCATGTGTCCAACTCCCCCAAGTATTCATATCATGTGTCCAGCTCCCCCCAATATTCCCATCATGTGTCCAACTCCCCCAAGTATTCATATCATGTGTCCAGCTCCCCCCAATATTCCCATCATGTGTCCAACTCCCCCAAGTATTCATATCATGTGTCCAGCTCCCCCCAATATTCCCATCATGTGTCCAACTCCCCCAAGTATTCATATCATGTGTCCAGCTCCCCCCAATATTCCCATCATGTGTCCAACTCCCCCAAGTATTCATATCATGTGTCCAGCTCCCCCCAATATTCCCATCATGTGTCCAACTCCCCCAAGTATTCATATCATGTGTCCAGCTCCCCCCAATATTCCCATCATGTGTCCAACTCCCCCAAGTATTCATATCATGTGTCCAGCTCCCCCCAATATTCCCATCATGTGTCCAACTCCCCCAAGTATTCATATCATGTGTCCAGCTCCCCCCAATATTCCCATCATGTGTCCAACTCCCCCAAGTATTCATATCATGTGTCCAGCTCCCCCCAATATTCCCATCATGTGTCCAACTCCCCCAAGTATTCATATCATGTGTCCAGCTCCCCCCAATATTCCCATCATGTGTCCAACTCCCCCAAGTATTCATATCATGTGTCCAGCTCCCCCCAATATTCCCATCATGTGTCCAACTCCCCCAAGTATTCATATCATGTGTCCAGCTCCCCCCAATATTCCCATCATGTGTCCAACTCCCCCAAGTATTCATATCATGTGTCCAGCTCCCCCCAATATTCCCATCATGTGTCCAACTCCCCCAAGTATTCATATCATGTGTCCAGCTCCCCCCAATATTCCCATCATGTGTCCAACTCCCCCAAGTATTCATATCATGTGTCCAGCTCCCCCCAATATTCCCATCATGTGTCCAACTCCCCCAAGTATTCATATCATGTGTCCAGCTCCCCCCAATATTCCCATCATGTGTCCAGCTCCTCCCAGTATTCCCATCATGTGTCCAGCTCCCACCCTAGTAGTCCCATCATGTGTCCAGCTCCCCCCAAGTATTTAATTCCCCCCACTCTTACTTACTTACCTCTGCCGCGTTCCATCGCTCTTTCCTCCGCGCTGCGTCCGGCGCCAAATGCAAAATCCTGCGAGATCCGACACGGGATTTTGCAGTTCAGCCTCGGTGACATCATCCGAGGCGGCCGCGGAGATCCGAGCTGTGCTTGGATGCCGCCTCGGATTCCCAAATTCGGGTGGGCTCGGTTCTCTGAGAACCGAGCCCGCACATCTTTAGTTTTACCAGGGATGAGGACAGGGCTTGATGATGCAAATTGTGTCATCAAGTCCCTCCATGCCCCCAATAACACTAAGAATACTAGTGTTGCCAGGCAAAGGGGCAGGACTTAAGACCGTGATTTGCATGAAACCACGTCCTCAAGCCCTCAGCAGGAGATTTGCAGGCTCTCTCAGGATACCGGGAGAACTGCCCAGATTTTGGGAGTCTCGCAACCCTGATTTATAATGGTTACTAACTTTTGCAAGTATCAGGAAGATTGTGATAGAGGTATTAATAACATGAACATTTTTTTTCCCCTCAAAATGGGACATCTAATAATTTTTAGGTAATAGTATGTGTGTTAAAGAAAACATATTTCTTCATAGTTTTCATTTATTAATGAAAAGAACAAGAATGAACACGTGAAAATAAATAATTTATGTGGTCTTATATTTCTCTGAACAAATTTGCTACGTAATCTACGTATCATTCTGTTCCATAGATTGCATATATGCAATCTACATAACGAAAGATATGTAGATTACGTTACAAAATTACTGCGCATCCGCAGTAGCACATTTCTCAAAACTCCAGCCTCAATTGCATTGCTGCTGGAGCTCTGAATACGGCCCTATATGTCACTGACATACTACTTGAATTTATTTTGTTTTCCTACATCTTATCAATACAATGAGTAGCTTACCTTGCAAAATTGAAGTCAATGTCTGAAAATCTATGTTGGATGAGATCCCAAAGACCCCAGAAAAAGTGAGATGACTGTAAGAAATTATAAAATGCATTAAATTGTGTGATTTTAGCAGATAGAGATAAAGTGGAAGAATTACAATGCATAAGAGGGGACATTAAAGCTACATGTGTATAGTTAAGTGTTTAAGACAATCCAGACATATCATTAGTATTCCCATCATGTGTCCAGCTCCCCCCAATATTCCCATCAGATACATGTGTCCAGTTCCCCCAGTAATCCCATCAGATACATGTGTCCATCTCCCCCCAGTATCCCCATCAGATACATGTGTCCAGCTCCCACAGTATTTCAATCACATGCCTGTTTCCAGATCACCTCAGATTCATGTGTCTAGCTCCCCCCCAGATTCATTTGTCTAGCTCCCCCAGTATTCCAATCCCATACTTGTGTCCAGCTCACCCCCAGATTCATGTGTCCAGCTCCCCCAGTATTCCAATCCCATACTTGTGTCCAGCTCCCCCCAGATTAATGTGTCCAGCTCCCCTAGTATTCCAATCCCATACTTGTGTCCAGCTCCCCCAGTATTCCAATCCCATACTTGTGTCCAGCTCCCCCCAGATTTATATGTCCAGCTCCCCCAGTATTCCAATCACATACAATCACATACCAGATTCATGTGTCCAGCTCACAGAATTGAGAATACTTACCTAGGGTTTGCTGCATCACTCCTTCCTCCGCGCTGCTTCGTTTTCCGCCGCTGTATGTCAAAACCCAGCGAGATGCGACGCAGGATTTTATCGTTAGGCCGCGGTGATGTCATTGGAGGCGCGCAACGAGATCAGAGGCCTCGGATCTCTGATCTCCTTGTGCGCAATTAAATCTAGGGCCTCGGATCCACAAATGTCCTGTACCTCCAAACCTCCAAAGGGTGTGTCCTGTACCTCCAAACCTCCAAAGGGTGTGTCCTGTACCTCCAAACCTCCAAAGGGTATGTCCTGTACCTCCAAAGGGTGTGTCCTGTGAAAAGTTCCACCCATAAGCATGCCCAGAAAACTCCTTCTCAATAAAAATGGCTGCATCAGATTTATTGATTGCTAAACTGATTTTTCCATCTTTATAGAAAATATGAAAGTAGGTGACACTGCAGCTGATTAACAAAGTGTATTTTTTATTTCTGTCTCCATTATTGAAGACTTGTTTTCTTAGATAACTGCCAGTCTTTGATTACAACTTGTCTTCCATGAAAATGGCTATTTCCATAGGCCTCAATGTAAGGGAATAGGAAAGTTTAGTGTTGTCAGCTGCTGCCAAGCATGTATTGCCACTTCCAGTAAACATGTAAAACTGAAGGTGTGCCATTGAGACAAAGCCGACTCTCTCGGAATATATGGGAGACTCCTGAAATTTGTGCAGTTTTCCCGGTACCCCAGAAGAGCCGGAAAATCTCCTGCATGAAATGCCCCCCTGACTCTCATTATAGTAATCTAGGTGGAAATTGTTGACTTGCTTTTCGTGGCTTAATAATGTGATTTGCATATATTGCATCATTAAGCTACTGGCATCTATCTTTTCACTCCGAGCTCTCCTGGAGGGAAGAGATAGAAAGTAGGCAACCCTGATTAAGACCACAATAATATTCTCTTATATGTCCATTCCCTTAGAACTTGAAGCATGGATAACTCATGACGTTGAAATTTTTGCTTTTGTTAAAAGATGGCTTAGCCAAGCCCTTACTATGCAACTTTAATGCCACCCCTGCTCACTGTGCTTAGACCACATACTCTTGTCAATGGCATTATTTTATTATTGTTCTCAAAATAAAGAGTTAGAAAAACAAAAGAAAAATATGAAATTGTGACACTCTGTACCACCCTGACCTATGGTGTAAATTTAAAGAAGTGGTAATAATGATGAACCAAATTCAGACAGCATTTACACAATCTACATAAGAAAAAGATACGTAGATTATGGTAAAAAATTACTACGCATGCATAGTAGTAAAAATCGCTAAACACCGGATGTATATGAAATACATCCGATACTCTGAATATGGGCCACAATGTGTAAGTGCCTGATGTGAGCGCACTGCTTTCCGCTGCGTAGACCTGTTTCTGGATGCGCAGTGCTCGATGCTGCATTCCGCGCATTCCGTTCTTATATTTTTTCATGTCTCGTTCCCCAATTCACAGATATTATTCCCCATGCATTCCCTAGGTCTGTCTCCAGAAATTGCTTCAAAACTATTTGTGAATTTACTGCATAAATCAGATTATTGGCTTCTTCTAGAAGATGTTTAGTAAATCTGTACATACATAAACACTTTATAGTACCAACTGTAACTTACTGCAAGAGATTTTGTAGCTGTATAGTGACTTCTACCTACAGTTTCTCTTTACATTCGGTTTCCCTATCTTCTAAAAAATAGTAATATAGGATTTATGAATTGTTATCACTGGTAGTGGAGGAAGAGCCATGTTTGCAGGTGTAATAAACAAGAGAGTTTTTGTTGTCTAATATCTCTAATTGTGCTTAGTCAGAGGAAGGTCTCACCAAGTTGGTTCTCTTGGAAAAATTTTAACTGAAGCACATTAAATTGTTACCAATCTCACCACCTAACCTGCTGGGCAGCCCCCTAATGCAATGGTAAAGCAATTGACTTTAACTCTATAAGCTCTAGAGATGTCATATTTTCTATAATATAACCTAAACAATGAGAGCATCATCTTCTTTTCTCCCCCTTCATTTTCATTTTTCAGTTTAACATCTGGGACTTTTATTTATTGGATGAATCTACCTGTATGACAGAATAATTCAGAAAGAAGCCAAACAGCAATGTTCTTTTGAACCTGGCTGGCCTGCGAAACTGGGTCTTGCTTCAAAGCTTGGCATGAAACGACCTGCCAATCTGCTTGTTGGCACATACACAGAGCCAAAGGCAAGCGTTTGGGAAGAACAGGTAAGCTTGTATGCATGTGTTTGTGGAGAAAATGAGTGAGAGAGACAGAGAGAGAGAGATATGGTGGGGGATGGGAGAGGATGGTTGTGTATCAACTTTCAGTACTGCAGTTTTTTTTGCTAATAATTATTTACTTATTAATAATTATTATACAGAATTACATGAGCAGGAGTACTTTCCCTCTATATGTATATGTATTAAAAAGAACTATAAAAATCACATTAGGTGGTCTTAACTAATGTACATATGAATGGCTGCCAAATATGAGTTCACTGATAACCAGGACAAGGGGCCTGATCCAGAGCTACGAAACTGGCTGAATTCGAGCGAGCGTACGACCGTTTTTTGCGTATGACAGCTTCCGGTCGGCTGGACGACATGAGCGTATAGCGGTCGTATTGTGAGCGAAATGTTTGCTCGAGGGGCGTGCGTTCAGTACGACGGTCGCCTGGGCGCTCGTTTTACTACACGGAGGCGGGGATAGCCATTTAAATTGTACAGTATGGGCGTGCGAAGCCCATACGCTTTGCATAATATGTGCGAAAATTCGTACGGCCGACAGGAGTACCTAGTGTAGGGTATAGCCGCCGTAAGCAGGTACTTTACAATGGGAGTGTTAGGGGCGTGTATGTTTATTCGCACGAATGCGTACATTCGCCCGTCGGACGGCAATTTCGTAGCTCTGGATCAGGCCCAAGGTCACATGAAGAATTTGAGGCCCGCTTAAAGCAATTATTTGGCCCTCTTGATCTGGACCTTTAAGAGTAATTTTGAGCCTTGGGGCAAAAAATGATTTGGTCCCTCCCCATTTTAAAATTAGTGTTTAGAGTAGACTATGGTACCCCAAGACTGTTACATTGGACCCCTTACCTCTGCTTTTTGATAGGACTGAACCAGGGACATTAATAAAATAGTGAATTACTGCAGTGCTTCTATTTCTGAATAGATAAATTGCATTCACATGACTCAATCTCTGCCCAAAATTGACTGCTACATGCATTTGACACACAGCAAATGAAATTAAATGCCAAAATATATGATGTTTCATACCTTTTCTACACCTAGATTTAAACTATAGAGCTTTCATGAGAACACTGGTAACTGGTGGTGGAAAACAGGTTTGCATAAGCCGAGTGCGAACACGTGCATCTAGCTGCATCTAGGCTAGAATGACATTCATTTTGGAGAAGTTATTATTGTTTGTATAAATTATAATGCTCTGTGATTGCTTGTAGTGCAGTTTCTTGTGATGCTCTCATGGTCTAATCTGCTGATTTATTTGGCAGGTAAAATGAAGATACCATTACTGTTTGTCACATTTACTCTACTGCTGGACTATGCATACTCAGTAAGTACAAAGTCTTGTAATCTTCTGCAGAAGTACTGTTGACATCTTTGTACTGTATAAAACTGGAAGAATGTCTGTTGATTTTTCTATAGATACTTACAAATATTTATTATCAGTACACCGATCTAGTAGGCATTGCTCAGGATCATTGAACGTTAATATTTGCCACTTAAATTATATGTATATTACCAGTCTTAAACTGCTTTTCTGTTTAAGGTTTCAGACAGTGGTGGATTTTTCATTAGGTATGTTAGGCAAGTGCCTGGTCTACTGAGGGATAGGTCATACGACAATGGGTTAAAAGTGGAACACCTGTTCTGTATCTGATCTTCCGAGTCCACAGTCCTCATGTACGCAATCTACATAACAAAACGCTACGTAGATGGTGTAAAATAGTTAATACGCATGCATAGTAGCTAGAATCGCAAAATTAGGCACATATGTAAAAAAAATACGTGGCTGTGTATCCATCCCTTAAGGAGGTTCCCTGACAAAGCCAACTGCCAGGACTTTGGCTTCCAGAAGGATAGCAAGAGCAATGTCATGGGGGTTATTATTGGAAATAAAGGAATTGTCAACCACATCTGGTTTGTTTCTAATTTTTAATTTTTATTATTAGTTTGCATTCTGCATTCAGTGGCCTAAGACATTGCAACATTCTGTTTTACAAAGACCTTTATGAGTACAAATACCAGACTGTTTTAGTAGTTTGTTACAGTCTCTTGATTTCTTTCCTTAAGTGTAATTAAGTTTTTAGTTCAGTAAGTCTGGTAATTGCTTCAAAATGCTATGCCAAACATGAGATCATTTCGCCTTTGGACAAAATGTTTAAATTCCCACAACTGTTTCAACTGCAGCAACTGATCTGTGGGTGTGTGCGGTGGCTGCTCATTTATTATTGTTTGGGCTTGGTGTACGCTATGTTTTATCTTGAATCAAATGTGTAAAGAGATCAGGCTTTCTTTTATTGTAGTACAATTTATGTGTATTTTATCCAAATACAAAAAGCAAATTGGAGAGATGCAAAAAGTTGGCATCATTAAATTTTAATAATACAACAGTAAGTGAATGTGTAAGAATCTGCTTTATAAATTAAAACAGAAACTTTATTCACCAATCAATTAATATTTTTTATTAAAGAAAGGCATGGACAGAATCAAAGGCAACTAAAAGATCTAAGAGAATTAGGGCCGGATCCAGACCTACGTTCCCTTTACGTTTTATCTCATAGCGTAATTACTGTGCACTCCCACAGGCACTACCCTCCTAAATACGCTAGCGTACGTAGCTCTGGATCTGGCCGTTAGTAGTGAATTTTATAAAGAGTAGTAATTAGATCATTGACTACCTTACTGACTGAAGAGAAATTAGGAGCTTGTGTAAGGAATTAATGTTACATACAGTGTTGTCATTTTAAAGTGAAAAAATCTATAAATAAGAAATCCTGTCCTTGTGTGCATTATACCATTCATTGAATCTGAGGTTTTACAGGCACGTAAAGTTAAAAGGCAAAGTGATTTTTGGGACAACTGGAGTGACTGGGGCGAATGTAGCCGTACCTGTGGTGGAGGTGTAAGCTATAGGGAACGTCAATGTTACTCACGCAGGTAAGTGGCTCTTTTCTTTTTTTTTAAGTAATGTCATTTTACACACATGAAATCAAGGACAGTCTATAGTATTTGCACTTTTACATGGTGGTTCAGAGCTGGATTCAGGATTCATTATACGCCAATTGTGATGTATGTCTCCCAAATGTGTTATCTATGGCACAAGTTATTTGTTGTTACAAACAATGAACCTGATTCACATTTAAGAATTCTTCCGATTTTAGGTGTGTATATTTAAGAACGGATGCATGCATAGTAACTTTTATTTGCGTTTGACTTAAGTTTGCAAAATCAGTGCTTATACACTACGAACTTAAAATCTGTAGGTTCGTAGTAACATACTCAAAAATGGGCGTTCCATGAATAAGTAACTAGGCAGATACGAAGATTTGGGTGGAGGGAGGCATTTAAATGACCAAATGAAGGTGCGGTTATGCAGTTAAGTTCCTAAGTACTATCACTACGCACACAAATGTGAACCTACAGTTAAGGGAGCCCTATGGCACTCGTAAGTCACATAAGAACCTGAAAATCGGGGGCGTGCCGAGGGAGTTTCATTGCTATTAGTTGCGTATATTTAGTAACCTATCGAGTTCTTAAGTGTAAATCAGGTACAATATTATTAGTATTCTGAACACAAGTTATTTCACATATACTGTTTATTGTATCTTTATATTCAAACCAATTTTTACTTTTCTGTTAAACTTAATTTGAATCAAGAAATATATGTTACCAATGTTGGCGTTATATTGTATCATTCTTGACAGATATGACATTCAATTGCTACCTACAATTTGTATGGAGAGATAAATTATAAATGACCTAGATGTTGTTTTAATGCTTTAAAACATATTTAAAAATAACCCTTACTTAGAGATAATCATATACTGTTGGTCCAAACATTCATTTATCAGGTGCTGTAATGTAGTTAGACAGAGTACTTTGGTCAGGAGGTGGGATGGCCACACACTTCACTTCAGAGCTTCTTTTTCTTTTCTTTTTTCAGCCAGCCAAAAGGCAAGTTGCATTGGTCTTCTGCCAAAACTGAATGGTGGCCCAGCCAATCAGGGCAGAGACTGAAAGGAAGACAGTGCAGCCAATCAGCTGCAAGAGCCTCCTGTTAATCTTGGCAACAACTCCCTCTTCTACCAAGATTATCGGTCCTAGTAGAAGAGATGAGTGGTGCCAATATCGG
>WWET01000188.1:126426-143283 GCA_011038615.1 Limnodynastes dumerilii | reverse complement strand
AAAGTAAATGCCCCAGCAACACCGCCATTAACCAGTAATAGACTATAACATTCTATCTGTAAAATAAAATGCAGAAATGTGCGTTACACATATTTGTAAATATACGATAAGCCACCGTCAAGGCCTTTCTGCATATGGTGGTCCTAACTCTAACAATGAGAGTCCTAATGTTAGGTTATATATATATATGTGTATATACAACAAACAAACTTCCTTGTGAGGAAGGAGGATCCGCACTCCTGAAAAGCACTAGATAGGTCCGTGCATGGCAAGTAGGTAAAATAACAGTAAATGGTCTCACAAGGGAGGGTCCATAGCAAGCACAGGTAGGTAACAGTAGCAGAAAACACATGAAAAGGAGGTAACCAAGATAAGAATATTTTAATCCAAAATAGCCACAAACATCCAAATGGTTAACATTGAACCCACAGAAAAAATAAAATAAAAAATGAGAGACAAAAATGAAGGTGGGGAAAAAACCCCAAAAATAATTATAAAAAATATAGTCCATAAACAAGTGAGTCCCAAGTGTGTGTAGCAAGGCTGGATCACAACGGACCAAAATATCCCAGAAAAAATAAAGTCCGCGGTAAAGGACAATAATAGGGGTCAGGAGATAATAAGGCAGTCTTGAACAAAGAAAGGCAAACAAATTCTCCTAAGGTCCCAGGAGGGAGAGGTCTTACGTGAACAGCACAAGCAAGGTCCCGACAGCTGTTTTGGTGCAGTGTGCACCGTCTTCAGGGGAAAGAAACAAGTGAACCAAAGACTGGTTCTACCCTTATTTTATGTCACTTTGTTTATCTATGTGATTTGTGAATATATGTGTATTATCTGTTTTATCTATCTCAGTACTGTTTTAGATATTATTTATTTAAAGATTATATGATAACTCTCTCTGTACTGATTTCATAGAAGCACTGTGGGAATTGTTATAAGATACAAAATATTGGCATTAGTTCTTGAGTTGATCAGAAATCCTAAACCTTTTCTCACATTGATCACTGCTCTGTGTGTCTTCTATTCTGCAGGCTACAGTCAGCTCTTTACCATTCCAATTGGAGCTACCAATATTCAAATTAAGGAAGCAACACCTACAAGGAACTTCCTAGGTAAAGCATACACTGTGTGTGGTTCGCTGCTTAGAAGGGCTTCTTTGCAATGAACCACTGCCTGACGGTAAAGCAGAGATGGAGGTGTCATTATGAGTCATCTCTGTGATCAAACTATTATGAAAAGTAATGGTGCTTTTTTAAAAATATCAGTGCAACGTATAAGTTAACCATCCCTTACTCCCTTACTCTTACCCACACTGTAACCTTCCCCCTTCTAATTGCCTAACCGTAACCCTCCATGATTTGCTGCCTAATCTTAAGCTACCTGCTATCGGGAACGTGTAGTTGTCAAAATAGGGCCATTCGACAATTACTTGTTCACAACCGGTAATTTTATGCACTAATACTATTTCAGACACTGATACAGCTGTAGGCTGTATTTGAATTATATTATAAATGAATAACCATTAAATAAAGAAAGTCTGGGTTTTAGAGAGTAAGAAACTTTTATATAGGTAGTGAAATGCATAAAATTCATATTCTAAGACTGACTGGAGTGGGAAGCTTTGGATATACTTGATGATGAAGACTATGGACCGGATTCACATATCCGGTGTGAATTAAGTGCAGACAGACCAGCACCTAACTCACCTGTCCTGTCCCCATCCCACCCCTTTCTTAGGTACCTTATGGCACTTACAAGTGCCATTGGGCTACCTTAACTATCTGTGCAATGTCCGCACGGACATTGCCGCTACCCGCCTCCCTCTCGTCCTCCCACTTTTACTCAAACCCTCCCCCGAGGAGGCATTATGCAACATCTTTTTACCTAAAATACAATCTATTAACTGGTATGTGTATTGTGTAATGGACCTACTAGGCCTGCGCAGTAGGTCCTTTACCAAAGATAAGCACCTAAGAAGCGACTGCTTTTTAGGCGTGAATCCGGATCCGCATGTTAAGAACTACAACATGAGTATGCTTACAACAGGCGCCTGGCAGATCTTGAAATGTGTTTGTTTGGTCTTCAGCTGGGCACACACTAGAGTGATTATCAGCCTGATCATACAATTATCACTCTAGTATGTGGATTTTGGAAACTTCTAATTATTGTCCCAGAAAGGCTCTGCAAAGATAATCTGATCATTTAGGGTTCCTGACTAATTACCGTTCTGAGGGGATGATATTGTGTGATGTCTGGGCAAGTGCGATTATCAGACCCTGTATCTCCACATCCTGGTCAAAGTTTCCCCATCTGTCTAAGTCTTTAATTATCAGCAAGTATAGCAGTAATACAGTAATGAAAGCTCTGCATTCTGCAAGAGATACAGGGCTTCCATTACTATACTACTGCTAAAGAGTCAGACAGACAGAGAAACTCTGACCAGGATTAGAGGTGCCCCACATTGGCTGGAGTTTCTGCATCAGTGAGCGAATTAGAAAGCTCCAAGGGTCTCCTTCCATGACTGACAGAAGGCCCATGCAGCCAATCAGCTTCAAGGGACTTCTGTCAGTTTAAGCAGCACCTCCCTCTTTGGCCAAAATGATCAATCCTAACAAGAGCGGGGTGTGATGCTGATATTGGGACCTTTTATTGGAACCTCCTGCTGGGAGCAATAATTGCTCTAGTGTGTGGCCAACTTTATTATTAAGATACTGGGTATAAACGCCACATTGACACCACAACAATTTGCAAAATGTAATAATAATAAAAAAAAAGTCCCTAAATGCTCTTCAGCGTTATACAATAACAATAGATATTGTCAATGATAATTTTCAATGGTCACTGGTATCTGTCTTTGCAGCTGTAAAGAATGTGCGTGGGGAATATTACCTGAATGGACATTGGACCATTGAATACAGCCGTGCTTTGCATATAGCCAGCACTATCCTTCATTACTATCGAGGCTCTGAAGGTGATCTAGCACCTGAAGTCCTCACAGCCAGAGGACCCACTACTGAACCTTTAGTTATAGAAGTATGTCATTTGCTTATATTATTATGGATATGGAATTAGGTTATGTAACAAAGATTATACAAAGGATTGTTTATTACAGCATGCACTGTTACATTTTCATATGCACACAATACAATACATTATGCAGCCACATAATTGTCATAGTTATGCTGATTGAAACACAAAGAAGGAAAAATGCTGATTAATTTGAAACATAGCTACATGTACTTTATGAAATGTCAAATTGAATAATTATTGGTTTAACATTCAGCTCATTGGTCAAGAAGCCAACCGCGGGGTCCAGTATGAGTACTACCTACCAAATCAGGAAACAGATGAATACGTGTGGAGTTATGGCTCTTGGAGTGAGTGCAGTGCTGAGTGTGGAGGAGGTAAGAGCAAGTGTAGAGAAAGCCACTAATGACTACTGCAGAGAGACAATTTATAGCGCCCTGAAATATTATTTTCTTGACCTTCCATTCTAACAGGCTATCAGTCCCGCTTGGTGTTTTGCACTACAGACATCGAAGCATATCCAGATTTTATGTGCAGGGATAAACCAGCTCCACCAAACAACAGGACGTGTAGCACACAGCCTTGCCCACAAACAAAACGGTAATCTTTAAACCTTAACCTCTGATGATATGGAAACATTATATATTGGTTCTATTACTCTACAGATGTGCCCACCTTTAGCATTCCTTATGGCATTTGGCATTTATATATTTATAGGACTGGAGATAGCTAGCTTTAACGTGTCTATTGATACAGTGTTCATAATGGACAAATGAGTGGCTTTCTGTTACAAGCTATCATCATGTCATATATTGCACCAAGCTAGTCTATAAGTATACAGTCAGGAGAGTTAACATTGAACGTACGTGCTTGTTTTTAATGTTAAGTATATCTATTGTTCAGTTAGTTCATACTACATAAGCAAGGGTGTAACTATAAGGGGTGCAATGGGTGCAATTGCTGGGGGCCTGGTGGCTTAAGGGGCCTACTGGCCCAGCAGTCACCCCACTTCACCTGTACTTACCATTTGTCCAGCTGACACCCGCTGCTTCTTAACCAATACTGTGAAATCTATCTCTGCAGCGCAAGAAAATACATCCTATTTGCATACATCAAAGTTAGGGGGACCCCTTCAAAATTCTGCTATGGGGCCCACAAAGTTCTTGTTACCCCTTATATATATATCTTCATGAAATTCATTTTGTTTATAGTAAATTCCATGTTAGACCATAGCTAGAGGTTTGTGTGTCCCTACTAAATTCCAGGCCTTGCTGCCCCAATCCTTTGTTTTCACCACCAGCTGAATATTTTACTGCAAATTCGCATGTTTGATAATTAAAATATGCATCAAATGTATGTGTATTCATAAATGTTTATTCTGTGTAAAAGGATGTCTTACATATATCAGCCGACAATGTGGAGTCGTATAGTGAACACAAAAATGAACAGGTAAATAGGAGAGGAAAGATGTTGGTGGACTCTGCTTTGGATTAACAAACTGTTCTCTTTAACGTTGTCTTCTGAAAGATAACACTAAAATCTAAGCTATCTGGGTGATTTTATGCTTTGCTTTATAATCTACATGTGCAAACAATTTTCAGTTTTTCATGCTACTATGTTCACAAAAGTAGGTAAAAGAGAGATGTTGTATTGCTGGTGACGGGAAAGGCAATCTTAATATAATTTTGCCCTTATTTAAACTCAAGTATATAACTGGGGTTCAAATAATTAAATTACGTTTTGTTGTTTTGTGGAAAATAACAATCATTTAAATATTTGAGCATTTGCCTTGGCTTTAATTTGGAAAACTTGGGCCGAATTCAGAGATCTGTTTTTCTAGGGAAGTATCGTGCGTATTTTTAGGAACGGGTGAACTGCTCATGCGTAGTATCTTTAGTTACCCTATTTATGTTGACTATACGCACATAAGTGCCTAATGGACATACACGTGATTCGCATTTGGCGACATATGCACAAAAATTCGACGCACAGGAAAATTTACATAAAAGTGGGAGGGGGGAAGCATTTAAATGAAATGGAGACGTGGTTATCAAGAATCGCACGGAGGGAGCACATATACGCACGTAAGTACACATGTAAAGAACAGAGTGCTCTATGGACTCGTAAGTCACAGACTGCACGACCAGGAGAGGGAAGTGTCGGGGTTGTTGGTGGGTGTTTCCTTGCTCCGGCCGTGTGTAAAATGGCATACATTAAAAAAAATGGATCTATGAATACGGCCCCTTTTCTTTAACTGATGGAGATGGGGCTTGGTGCAGCTGATGCGTTAAAGACTGTGGTGAATAACATGTTTTTCTTTTGTTGTGTGTAAATTACTGAACAGAGCATTTTGCACCAAATTGAGCATTTTTGAGAACCTAAGAATGAAACTTAATTGATGTGACTTGAATGATAAGTATTGTGGGGTTGGTAAGACATATGCAAGTGTCCTGTGACCGAGTTTCATTTAAAGATGAATTGAAGCAATCTGAAAATTCTGAAAACAAGTTCCACGTTTAGTGCGGGAAGCAGTTATAGCTAAGCATGTCGTCCTGCTGATATTTATAGCCGATTTATTGTCCTATGCTCAACTTTGTTGCCACATGCTCTGTAGTAGAATTTCTAGATTTGCAAACTGATTTATGTCGTTTTTTGCCCATTTTCATTTGGTTTCCAGCTGGAAGATTGGTGAATGGGGGTCATGTTCAGCCACGTGTGGTGGAGGCACTCAGACACGTTCAGTGTATTGCATTTCATATGAAGGAAGGGCATCTCAGCAGACAGTGAATGATGCAGAGTGTACAACGTTCACTGAAAAGCCTCCGTCACAGCAGGTCTGCAATCTTCGACCATGTGCTAGATGGAATACAGGTTCCTGGACGCAGGTAAATGCCACTATGTCAAACAGAAATTCCGTCTTATACATAAAATCTCATTGTGTTCTAACATGGATGATCAATCATATTCTCTAGATTCCAATCCATAACAAATAAATGAGGATTCTGTTGTTTACATACTTGATATGCAGATCATGTCGTAACAGGGCCTCCCTACCCCTGACCCCTCATTGAAATACCTGTATGGTGGAGATACTGGGCCGTATGCAGAACTCTTTAAGACCGCGTATACGCAAGCTACGTTGCAAGAAGTAACGTAGATTACCTAACAGAATTACTGCGCTTGCGCAGTAACACATTGCTGTAAACTCCGGCCGCAAATGCAATGAAGGGTCGGCCCCTTCATCGTACCTACAGACATACATAACATTGATACACTTTTTTGATGTTGAGACTCCCTAGTGTTATTATGTGTTTTTTAAAGCAATACATAGTGCTTGGATTGAAGCTCCATGTGTCTGTTGACTATTAATGTAGTTAAGTAGGTGCGCACCTGTCTGTGAGTGTTATATATGTATATATGTATGTGTGCATATATATATATATATATATATATATATATATATATATATATATATACGCACACACACTGTGTAAATAGTGGTTTATATCTGTTTAGTCTAACAAAGCTGAATCTTTGTTTCAGTGCTCAGCTGAGTGTGGAGAAGGAATTCAGAAACGTACAGTAACTTGCCGAACGGACACAGGCGCCACTGTTCAGGATATTGCCTGTATGCATCAGGTCAAGCCGCCAGACAGTCAGTTATGCACTGGAGAAAACTGTGTTCAGGAAATTGGCTGGCATATCGGAGAATGGGGCCTGGTAGGAGATAATTATTAAAAGATATTTGATGATGAATTCATAATTTTATATAACACTCAACCCACTGCTCCGTCTGTTTTTTTGTGTACAAATTTAAGGTGAAATGCATCTAGATTTCCAACATTCACCTTTCCTTGCGGTTGGATTAGAGAATACCCAAATTTGCGATGTGTCCATGTTCACCATTTCGCCGATCCAGTCTGAACACTGACTGATCCTGTCATCTATCTTTTTACACTTCTGACAGCATCAGATAGAGGAATCGGGGGATGGGTGACAAATGCAAATGGGAGGGGTTAAATATATAAATGTACAGTTAAGGCAGGGCAAATGATGCAGATAGATTGAAAATGTTAATGCTGGGTGGTGTTATTAGAAATCTGTGCAATGGGAATGGTTTCCCGAGCTCTCACATGTCTGCATGGATACTGAGAGGAATCCTAGGTTCCTCTCCCAAATTATTTATTTTACCAAAAAAACCAAAAACACTTTATTTACGCTAGACAATGACGTAAAATCGCCCATTTGTATTTACTGCGCATGCGCACGGCAGATTTTACGCCATGTAACGCTGAACATACGTACCATCAGCGTAACTACAAACGAAGGGGCGGAGGCATCAATACGACACCCGTAATTACGCTTTGTAGGCGGAGGGATGCATTTAAATTGGACAGTATGGGCCGGGATAGGCTGTCACGTAAGTAAATCCATTACATACGTCGGTATGTTGGTACTTAAGCTATCAAAAGTTAAGGTAAGGTTTGGGCAGCATAAAACGGTCAAAGTACGTACGAGCGAGGGGAGTGTGTAGAGATTACGCTAGCGTAAATACGCTACACGTTCTAACCTAACTAGCCCATAGGTCTGGATCTACTCCATTAACTATAACTTTTACATTTTTCATTTGTCAGTGCTCAAAAAGCTGTAACAATGGTATCAGAAAGCGGCAGGTCATCTGTGCTGACAACGATCGCAATTTCTATGAACCAGAGACATGTGAAGCCTATGAGCCAGAAAAGCCTTCTGTTATTGAGAGCTGTAATATGCAGCCATGTCACCTACGGCAACGTAAGTCTTATACTGATGTAGGAGTACTGAGGCAGCCTCTGATGTACACAAAATCATGATTTACTTTTTAATAGCTGAATTCAGTAGCCAAAGTCTATTCAGTTTCTTAAAAAAGAACCCCTGGATGTCTAGAACTTTACTAAGATTGTCTAAAGAGCACAAGTGTCCAAATACTAAATATTCATATGCTAGTCATTCAGGAGAGAATGGGGCACTGTGAACTTCAATTTACCATGCACACCCATTGCTCAGAACAAGGGTCCAGATTCACAGTCTTTAGACCGCGCTTATGCAATCTATGTACAGAAATGGTACGTAGATAGCGGTAATAAGCTACTACACTACTACACTTACTATGTAACTGTGAATCCGGACCTTAGAGGTCTTCATTTAGTAGTGTTCAATCAGTTGTCTATGAACTAATCCAATTATATACCTATTTGTCACTTGATAAGATGCCCCTGAAAAGCCCTTGGCCCTGGTAATTGTCAAATCCACCATTAAAATGAATTAACGGTTATCTAGTAAGATATCTGTAAAGCTTCAAAGTATTGGTAAATTGAGAAGATTTGTTGTTATCATTATTGCACTTTTGTGTTTTAAAAGCTTTGTTTTACATCTTAAAGTGTGAGATTTTGAATTCTCCTTCAACACATTATTTATCATATTAAAAGTATAGAATAAGGTAACTCCTCCTCCGCAATATTGCGTCCTTTTACTCAGTGAAAAATGGCCGTCCACACACTCCAGTTTCTAGTTGCAAATTGAGATGTATTTTTTTGCTTTCTCGTGATATGGATATTTTAGAAGGTTTTTTTCTATTATTACAATTCATTTTCTCATTTAACTGCTTTGTTTATGTAGAAGTTCCAAGTATGCAAGACACCTGGGGTTACGATAATTCAGATCAGTTTTCTCTCACCAGATATCGACAAGACCTTCCAAGTAAGTAAAAGACACTACCTAGGACAGAATAATACAGCAAGGAGTTTTACAGATGTATGGGTGAAGCCTGCAAAATATCTTATTTGCTATGGAGCTCTTTCTGGTGCTGTATAATAAAGTTAAATATAAATTAATAAAAAAAAAAAAATTTTATAGTGAAAACTGGGGTTCCCTAAAGGATAGCCACAAAAAGATTCTCTAATCCAGCAATATAACTGTACTGTCCATAGTGGGTCATCTTGTATGTTGTGGTTTTATAGTTACACAATTTGATTTTGATGCAACGATTTGTTACAGCTCATGCTCCGCCTAAGAGAAGTGAGGATAACTTCATTCCACCAACTATTATATACTGCAAGCAGAGCAGGTAGGAATGTCACTAGAATGTCAGCTTATTTATCCTACTATATCAAAATTAGCTCATGGCATATAAATTACCATTCCATCTTTTACGATGTATGATGAGAAGACATACAATTACATACTGTGGGGTAGATCCAGAACTAAGTACATATAAACGCTGCTTTGTATGTATTGCGAATGTGCGCGGCAGATGTTACGCTACATAACTCTGTATGTATGTACCAGGCTAGTATCAACAGCGTAACTACGTACAAAGGGGCGTGCCAACTATACGACACCCATAATTACACTTCGGAGGCGGGGTGAGGCATTTAAATCAAACAGTCTGGGCGTGCTTAGACAGGCATTTAAGTGTAGCCTGTACATACGTCAGTACTTACACTGTGTAACGTTAAGGCAGCGTTCGGCAAGCATAAAACAGCCAGAGTACGTACGTGCAAGGGGAGTGCCTAGTTAATACGCTACGTCTTGAAACGTAATGGAAATGTAGCTCTGGGTCTGGCCCTGTGTGCTTGTCTATAAGTATATATTAAAGAAAACATACACTTTATCCCAGTGACCAAGCAATTCTCTTTCTTTCTTTAAATGTTTTTTTTGTGGCAGATTTGGCTGTTGCTCAGATGGCGTGACTCTTGCCCGGGGCTATAACAATGAAGGCTGTCCAGTTGACAGGAACCCAAGAGCTGATCCTATAGTATGTTTTGTATTGTACTATTATTTATATCTTAATTTCTTTGTGTTAATCCATTAACAGTTATTGTGTTCTTATGGACCCTGATAAAAGCACTTTATGCATGGAAATGACCTGTTTGACAATATGTTTGCTAACTGTTCCTGTATCTATAGTAGAGCATACCATGTCAAAAATTGCTGAAAAAATAAATACATAAATAAATTTAAAAAAAACACTCAATAAGTACTCTATAGTCCCAGGCAGGGAAGATCACAAGTTTTCTGTGTTTTTCCCTTTTTATTTTATAAGAAACTGTTTTGCATGTAGTATGTCCATTTTGTTATTCTTTTGTAAATAACCATTGTGATTCTTATCAAATTAAATATCAATGAATAAGTTCACGTCTCTGTGTTCTTACGGATTCACATGTCAGACCAGTTTGGTCATCATCAGCGATAAGGGATCATTCTGAGTTCATGATAGTAATTGTGCTAGATTTGTGTAAAGGAGAACCTAAGACCTCCTGTGAATAGTCTTGGTGGTGGCAGCTCGTTAGTGATAAGTCATATTTGGGGCGGATAAGGGGCATTAGTCATTGTAGAACAGACCAGGTGGCTGTTATGATTAACCCCTTGTGTCCCTGATAAGTCGCGAAAACCTCAGGTGAGGTCAGGGCCGTGACAGGCAGTAATGGGGAAAAGGACAAGTCTACACTCCACCATTCCTTTTTACCATAAAAAATGGGCAGACTAGATTGACCAACTGGTTATTGCCGGCCTCGTGATGCAGGTGTTGTTTTTTCCTAAATGACAGCATTTTCTTGCATTTTGTTTCCGGCCACAAACCAAATGTTACTTCTATATGTAGATTACCAGAACAATAACTAATTACTGTGTATAGTTTATGTGATCATGGCTCTTGTCTGTACCTTGCCTTTCAATAAGCAAAGATTACTGTGTATATGTAGATGCCTTCCGATGTATGCAGAGACTCACAATATGGGTGCTGCTTTGACAACGTCAACAGAGCCTCTGGTCCTGTTGGGGAAGGATGTCCTTCTCAACCAAGTTATGGTATGTGATCCAAGTTGGTTTCTGTAAATAATTATTTTGATTTAATAATTAAGATAACATTTTAGGGCATAAAAGCGAGGCAGTGTTTGGAAATAAAAGACAATTCAAAGACCTATTGCCACCATTTGTGCTTTTCTGTGTTCATTAGCTGTCTAATCTTTTTATTTTAAATCTTTTTATTGTTATAAAGGTTATCCAGCAATGTGCAGCCTTCCAAATGCTCCGGGGTCCTGCACTGTTTGGACAACACGTTGGTACTTTGTCACAGATGTTGGAAAATGTAATCGCTTTTGGTATGGTGGCTGCTATGGTAACAACAATAATTTTGCCACTGAAGAAGAATGCACGAGCGCCTGTCAAAAAGTCCAGAGGACAACAGGTACCATAGAGTATAGGTACCGCAAGAGAGGAATGAAATGGGATCGGTTGTCACATGAGCATCCAGGAGTTGAGGTTGGAACAGCCTTTGGATATAATCAAGAACGCCCGCAAGGGATTGTCAGAATCCTGGACCAAGATCCCGAAGGACGTTTCCTTTCTGGACACGGATGGGATGAGAGCAGCGCGGGTCAAAGAGTTTCTCAACCATCTATAATGCAAAACAGTTATGGACAATCTACTGACGATGATACTTTATCTCGTCACTCTTCCATCTACAGGTAACACTTTCCTTCAATATTAAAAAAAACAATAACACCCCACTCAGACTTACCTCTAACATTACAGTTTACATAGCACAATATTAGGGAACTACAGATTTAGCAAATCCCATGTCAGCAAAGATTGCATATAGTCAACACCTATCTACATTCTCTACAGCAGGCTCTCAGGGACAGATTGGAATACTCAAGTGGCCCCAGGAAAAATACTTGATGTAGTCTCATGTTGGCATGAAAAATGCTAATGATTCAGTCACCAGTGTAGGCAAAGCAAACACAAAAGTTTGCAGGGTTAGCTCATCATTATTACCAGCAACATTAACATAGACCGTATCCCACATAGGATATGCAGTACACAGTGCTAGGCTAGATCCTAATCTATATTATATGCATTATGCAATACAGAGAAGCACTGATCATGACCCATATAACATGTGCAATGCACAGAGCCAGGTCAGATACTTATCTATATAACATACAGTAATGAACAGTAAACTGGTAAAACTGGTAGGAGCTGAAGCAATATATATGAAGGGTTGCCCCTTTCCTCCCACACAAATAGGAATAATTGCTGTCAAACACATGCACTTCCACACACACAAAATTACATAAATGATAAACATAATACAGTAAATTAGATTGTTTCTTTCTGAAATACAGATATTAATAGCTCCCAATAGTACCGCCCCCATAATGTTTGAACCGTGCCATGCACGGCCAGCTTTATTTACAGAGCTGCAGATGCCTGCTACAGTATATGAGTAGCGTGCCGCTGTTCTGTATATGATGCTGCCGGAGAGTAGTAGCGGTGGGAGTGGACTGGATAGCGGCTTTGGCTGACCATCAATGCTACTACCCCCTGGCAGCATCAATTATGTAGCTGCGGCACACAACTAATAAAGAAGAATACTGCCTGTATTGTATAGTAGCGGCTATGATTTGCTTTCTTTTATTGTGGTTTCAGGATTGTGTTTTATGATGCTTACATGGATACTATACTCTAGTAACTATAATGATAAATTGTTAAACGGGTAGGCACAAATTTAAAGTTTGCAGGGAGGCGCCGCACACCCTAGCACCGGCCCTGCCTAAGCCTCCCTTCCACTCAGCCTGACCCTAAGATTCCCTTCCTCTGCAGCCTGACCCTAAGACTCCCTTCCCCTGCAGCCTGACCCTAAGACTCCCCTAGTAAACACTCACCTGTCTGGTGTGATGGGTATGCAGCTGCAGTTACCAAATTAATGAATGGACAAGTATGCCGAAAAATAAATTTGGTATACATACTCATTCATTAGTAAAAGTTTCTAATTAATAATATTTTCAAAATAAAGAAAGCGGGAAAAAAGGCTTTTGGCTGTCTGTATTTCGAAAATTTAATTTTCGTGCCGGAGAATGCATCACATTCCGTTAGCCTCCGTTGCAGTGGCTATACATGGAATTTTCTTTTAATTCTGGATCAGGCCCAGTGACACAAAACACACACAAGAAGAGAAGCATAGACCGTGACTCATCTACACAAACTATTAAGAACATTTTACCAAGTACCATTTTGGTAGCCAGCCCAGCTGCCGGTGTGTTAGTTTTTTGTTGTTGTTTATTTTTTTTTCATCAGCAGGCTGAATAAGGCCACTCAGGGTGCCCCAGATGGTGTCTGTTGTTTTTTTTTTTTCCTACAGGCCAAATGAGTGCCTGGGCACACTCATTCTGCCTGTAGCTTACTAGGAACATTCCTGGTAAGGCATATGACCAATCCATTCCTAGGTAACCTGTACCACTTCAGGTGTTTTGAAACTACAACAGCATGCTTCAGCGGCTTATGTATGGCGGATAACTAGAAACCATGATGGGACAGCCTTTCACAATGCCTGCTCTATAGCCACCATGGGCCTGATTCAGACTTTTGTAGGAGCTTGAAATTAAGAAAGGAAAGTTATTCCTGGGCTAAACCATGTGTAAACTTGCAGTATGGGGGTCCTGCGTGACCGCAGCACGGCAGAGGGATCTCCGTCTTCGGGTTCACTGCGGCTCTGATTTCCAGCTTCAGTTACAGTGCGGCTCGTTTCTATTGTCAATTAATAGAGAATAAAGAATAATGATGGATAAAATTAAAACAAATACTGTCAACTGGCCAATCCTAACCCCTAACCCTAATTAACCCTAACCTCTAACCCTAGGGTTAGGTTTAGAGTTGGCCAGTTAACAGTGTCCGTTTTAATTTTAACCATCATCTTTATTCTCTTTAATTGACAATAGAAACAAGCCGGACTGTAAACGAAGCCGGAAATCAGACCCGCAGTGAGTCCGAAGACGGAGATCCCTCTGCCGTGCTGCTGGTGTCTCGCGGGACCCAGAGACGGCAAGTTTGCCAAACCATATTGATGGCAGGGGAGTCATATCTCATCTGTTGCAAACAGTATTAGAGTTGAGAGGTGATGTTTCCTATCAAGTCTAAATAACAGTGTAATAGTAAAGCTGGTCAGTATCTGTGTGCAGTAAACAATTCAAAGATATATCCCTGCATGCAAAGAATACAATTAACTTGACTCCCCCTAAAATCAACATGGTTTTGCCCATGAGTAACTTTCCTCTCTTACTTTCAAGCTCCTTGTAAGTCTGAATTTTTGATAGATAATTGTATGTGATACAATGTTAGCTGAAAACTTCTGGATTTTTGTATTTGGTTTTTTTTAATCATTCATTGGAACTCGTACTATAGTCATTTGTTATATAGGAAGGTGCTTTTTTTTTTAGTTGATTTAAAATGATGCCTTTGCCCTAGTTATACCATACGTTTTTTCCTTCCTATACTTTAGAATTATTTTGGACAAGGCTGAATCTTCAACCATGGAGGCATCAGTTGAACAGACAATCCGTCTGCTTTGCAGAGTGAGCGATTACCCTTTTCCCAGAGTTGAGTGGCAAAAAGATGGAAGGCCTGTGTCTTCTACAAGGTCAGTTATATTAGAAAATAACGAAGAAAGAAAATTAGGTATATTAGCAATCCCCCTTTTTATAATGTAGAAACATTCTCTTTTATTCTCGCTACTATTTTATCTTTGAATTACCATTTGAGTGAAATTCAGTAATTTTGATATGACTTTTCTATGTTTCTAGCTTATTAATGTATGTTGTAATATATGAAGATCATCTATGTATGGGACTGTATACCGCCTGAATTTAGGTAGTTATACCATCCAAAACCTTATATCCTTGACATAGTTCAATGATAGTTCACATCTACTTCATCAACCTTTCTTTTGTTTCTACAAATGTCAGTGTGGTTAGAATTATTTATTCTCCTGATATGTGGGTTTAAAGAATGTCTTTTAAAAAAAATCCCCTATGCTTCCCCATTTCAGCTAGCCCACCACGGACAAGGATGATTTTTTTTTTCAGCTGTCTACTAAATTATTTAAGTGCGGCAGTGGCAATAATGCTTCAGAATCTGAATGGCTATAGCTGCATTATCAGTAGTCACCACCTGGGTGCTTTACATCACTTTCAGGTCATGGGGTGATAATGGTGGTGCCGTCTGGACAAAAGTCTAATTTCCAACAGGTTTGCTACAGGTTGCGCTTTCCTGCATCATGGATGTGGAATACAACAAAGGCAAAAAAAAAGATACATTTTTAGGTAATCCCCTAAGATAGGGGTGTTTTTTGTTTATACCTTGGACTCTAATTGCTGTCACAGGCTCATTAAGAATACAGCAATAGCAATAATCAAAAATAATCAGAAGAGCCAAATCCCATATGAAAACCATGTTTTAAACACGTATACAATGGTTATACACTTGTGTCAACTTTTAGAAGACTCTTTTTGTATTGCATATGATAATTAAACACATCCTAAATAAACAGGAGTTTAATATTGTATACTCAGTTTTAAGGAAGGAACTGCTAGGTGAGATTTAGTGCCATATGGCCTAATTAATCCATCAAGACAGCTGGAATAAAAGCACCAACGCCAGCCTGGGCTGGTGTTATTTTAACTGTCAGAGCAGAGTGCAAAACTTCACTCTGAGGGTTAGTAAATATGAATACTGAAAAGAATGGGCTGGCGAGGTCATGCTGCATTTACATGGATCGCCATGGAAACTGCAGTTTTCCATGGTGATCCATGCTTTGTAAATAACATTAACTTCCTCTTCATGCACTAATGCCCGTTGTCACATGAAAGCAGGTAACATATGAAAATGACCTTTTTATATAGAGGCCCTTATATCAAGTAAAAGATCGATCCTCCACAATACTGGAGTAGACTTTTATTAAAGTCTATCATTTCTTCTCACTACATCCACCACTTTTACCAGAGTATTATTGGGATTAATGATATCCCTCAGGCAATGGAACAATTGTAGTTTTACCATCCATATCTGGATAAAAAAGGGAAAATACCTCACTGGTACCAATTAATGTGTAGTTTAAACAGAAAATCACTAATAACAATTCTGGCTAGGTGTATGCACATAGACAGGAGCAGCTGCACTTCAGGATCACCAATCCAAAATTAAGCAAATACAGACAAGTACAGATGGTCACCATATATGCAGAGTTCTGTTTATTATTTCCCATGGAGCTGGGAAATAGCTAAAGTTAAAAACAGCTGAAATAACCTGATGGCTTTCCTGGCTAGTAGACACTTCATCAGGGGTATTGGAATAAGTCACACAGGTGGATTTATATATGTCTACCCCGCAGGGAAACACAGCTGTTGATTAATCAATTAGTAGTTCACAATACAAGCGCTTTAGAACATTAGTTCTATTATTTCTAGCGCAGCATTTGTTTTTTTTTCTGTATTCGTTTACCATATCTGGATGACTTATATTTAGTAGCTATTACAAAGCAGATAGCCTGCAGCTAAAATTAAGCAGACTAATATCTGTCTTGTAGAACCAATTGCTGTGAGTATTGACACAAAAAATATTAATTCTTGTCTTGGAAGGTCAGACATACATACATACATACATACATACATACACAATATCCAAAAAGAGGCTGCTACTTACAAATCAGTTTGTAAAGTAATATACACGGCAGGTGCACTAGGCCCAGGGAATTTGTACAAAAAAACAAGGCATTGCCTGGCACTCTAGCCATTACTCAGTAACTAAATATGAATTTCTATCTTTAAAATAAAAATCAGAGAATTAGTTACAAAAATCTGCAGAAATTTGATAAGCTGCTCCGCCAACATCAAGGCTTCTCTGTGGGAGCAGTCCTAACTCTAATATTAACTCTAAATAGAGCCCTAAATTGGATATTTGACCTAAAGTTAGGGCTCTATTTAGAGTTAAAATTAGAGTTAGGACTGCTCCCACAGA